>CM036880.1:58329484-58929484 GCA_020796165.1 Pantala flavescens
TGCATTAGAAAAGTCCACGGGTTCCGTTTGCTCTCTATTTGTCCGTGGGTTCGATCCCCGGAATTCCGGTTGATACATTGGACTTGCATTGCCACTGTATATAGAATAATACATTATATATATATGTAATGATATAATTAATATTATATATGTAATAATCTACGTATTATTACGTATATAATTTAAATTTCGTTTTGTATGTGTTTACGTTACTAAGACACTGTTAATTTCATTTGAGATACGTTCATATGGCTTAGATTATGTTAATATGGCTTAATATTTGTAAACGAAGCCTAAATACTGTTTATTTACTAAAAATACGCTTTCATCCATTATTATTAGCTATGGTTGCTATGGTTTTGTTTATATTGTTAAAAGTACGTTTAACTTAGTTTAGAATATTTGTTTATAGTAAGATTCTATCGCTATTATATATATTTATATATCTAATATTATATATATAAATCAAATTCATTAATAAAATTAAATGTCTAGTATTTATTTATATTGTTTACTATATATTTTTTTATCTAAAACACATAAATATCGGTAATAATACGTTTAAAAAGATAATTAATTGGTTATGTTACTATGGTAATGTTTATATGGTTCAATATTTATTTGGTTACTATGATGCAGTGTTTTATTGCTTATAATACGTTTAGTATGCTTAGAAGAGGTTTAAATCACTTATTATTTATTTAGTTGCTAAGAAATACTAATTGATAGCTTAGAAAACATTTAAATTGCTTAAAATGTGTTTATATCGCTTAGTGTTTGTTTACGTTGCTAAGTAACGCTTTAAAACAGCTCATAACACCTTTAAATTGCATCGGATGCATCCCTTTCACTCTCCAAAGTGCATAAGTTAAACTTTTCTGACCCAATTGCCAAACTTGTTCACTTTAACTTTTGTTACGAATCTAACTTTACTTTCACTTTTCCAAATATGGCCGAAGTTTTCCCGAACAAAACTTTGTTTGGAATTTTGGAGAAAACTTTTGCCAAAACTTTAATCGCAAATTGTCTGCGAAGTTTTCATCGTGAAAGTGTTTTATGAATGGGAACCTTGTGTTTACATCCAAGTTTGCGAAAATCGAGCGCGAAATTTGAACCAATCAGCTGTTGTTATGCGAACTTATCGTATTTCATACGAAATGATCTTATTTTATATGAAATGATCGTATTTTATGCAATTTAACGTATTTTTATCGATTAAAACAATTGCTTATCGTAATATTCTTATGTATAGCAACGCAAACAATTAGTAAGGTATATAAACATATTCTAAACGATATGAATGTTTAATTAAGCATTGAAAACAGTTGTTAGGCACTTCAATCGGTTGCTACGTATTTAATTACCCTATTAATCGGTAACTAAGCGGTCTGAACGCTTTGTAAGCACATTGTAATCATAGAATTCACGTAAATCTATGTAGATACCCTGCGAGATAGCTTTGTGGTGCGTGGCAGGGGGTGCATGCACCAATTTCTATTATAAGAGAACTATAAACATAATATGTACATCCTTAAACCATTAAGGTACAAATATTACTTCCATTTTCACGTATGAAAGCACTACGAAGCGTTTTAAACGGTTGCTTAGCAATTAAATCAGTAAACAAGCACTTTAAGCAGCATTTAAGCTTTATCATTATATTTATAAGCGTAAATATAAAACAGCATAAATAAAACAGTATATATCGAGCATTTATCAACATGAACCTATTCTAAGCATTAGAAAAGTAATGTTAGCGATAAAAAAACATAATATAAGCTATTTAAACAGTTTCCAAGCAACGTAAACCGATTTTAAGCTATAGAAAAGAAATTTAAACGATAAAAAGGTATTGTAAGCTATTTCAACAGTATCCAAGCAACGTAAACAAATAATAAGCGGTTTAAACGTATTCTAAGCGAACTCAACGGTAACTAAGCAACCATAAAGCCTATAGAAACATACTGATACGAATCTTGGTATACATATGCTTAAAGCGAACTCAGCGTATCTCTTCAGCGCAGTAAGCGTTCCCCCCCCCCCCCCCCCAATCCTCAAATATAGATTTCTTTTCCCATAATTCCGTTCTAAGAAGAAAAAAACGAAATACGAATTTCAAATTTCTTTTAATGTCCCATCTTTATTAATGAGCGTTTTCAATAGGAATTAATTTACGTACAAATAGCTCATTTCCGCTTACCTTACGTTGAGTGCGGTCTCAACGCGTTGCGAAGGCTCTTAAGAACAACTGTAGGTACGATTTTTATGATCATTTACGACTTTGTTTCGCTTAGTTACGTATATATTTAATTTTACAAAAAAAAGATGTTGTTTCGGGTTTTATAGTCGTCTAGGCTACGCTAAGTTAGCTTAGGAGGTGCTGAGATGCGCTTAGTTACCGCTAAGGTCGCTAAGTTACGCGTATTTACTTGTGAAATGTATTTAATTTGATAAGAGATGGTTAAAACACGCTTGATAACTATTTATTTGCTTAATAATTGCTTAAAAACGTGTAAAGTTACGCTTAACAACCGTTGAGTATGCTTATGAACAAACATAACTCGCTTCACAACCGTTACGACGCGCTAAGATGCGCTTAGTTACCGCTAAGGTCGCTAAGTTACGCGTGTTTACTTGTAAAATATATTCATTTTGATTATATATGGTTAAAATACTCTTAATAACTGTTTATTTGTTTTAAATACGAATAAAATACGTAAAATACCCGCTTAGTTCGCTTATTATCAAACAAAAGTCGCTTATGAAGCGTTTATTATGCGTAGAAACGACTTAATTACGCTTAGAGACCGTTTAGTATGAATACAATCAAACAAAAGTCGCTTAGCAACAGTTGAGTACGCTTAAATACGTGTAAATTACGCTTGGAGACCGTTAAGTTCGCTTAGAAACGATTAAAATACGCTTAGCAACGGTTGAATTCGCTTAGAAACGATAAAAATACGTATAAAAACCGCTTAGTTCGCTTATAATCAAACAAAAGTCGCTTAGGAAGCGTTTATTATGCTTAGAAACGACTATATAACGCTTAGAGACCGTTACGTTCGCTTAAAAACGATAAAAATATGCTTAGCAACCGCTTAGTTCGCACACAAATAAACAAAACTCGCTTCACAACCTTAGTATACGTATAGAAACGATAAACAATCGCACAAATACGATATAAAGTCGCTTAACAACCGCTGAGTTCGCTTACAGCGGCTTAGTACGCACCTGTGTGGAATGGGTGGTACACCATTAGGCCTCCCGACGCTGAGGTCCAGAGTCTGTCCTTGTGGAGATGGAGTCGGGGAAGCTGCAGATGGACATCTCGGGGACAGATGATGCTGAGTTGCGAACTGTAATAGAATCTTTATTTACAATCCGATTTTGATAACAGACACAGCGTTCGATAGATAAAAGAATAAGCTATAAGTAAATATAATTTTTTGCTAATTAAATATCATATTCTTGCACAAAATCGCGAACAATTGGCACAGATTCCAACTGACAGGGTTGATAATTGGTATCTATACGCACGACTATGTTTAAACCTGCTTTTCTTATGAATAATTTTCGCCCAATCAGTTTAAATTATATATCATTTGATAGAAAAGAGATTAACCTATAAAAACATATAAGTTTTTGCAAAGAAAAACGAATAATTTGAGTAAAAACTGTACGGAAATGAACTACGATGAAAAATGGACTCTGTACTCATGACTTTGGTTAATCATACTTTTTTATGAATAATTATAACTGAATAAAAATAAATCTTAAATCAATGAATAGAAAACGTGCTTTTATATAATTAAATATACGTTTCTGACAATAATATACGTAAAAATTGCGCAAATTGGCACAGAATTCAGCAAAAATGAAAAATGTACTCTGAACGCAAGACTTAGGTTAAACATAATTTTTATCAATAATTATGATTAAATCGACATGAATCATACATCACTCAATCCTTAAAGATAATTCTATAAGAAATTATAAGTGTATGCAAAAAATTTGCGAGAAATTAGCACAGAATTCAACTAAGAAAATGATGCTATATAAAGCTATATGCACTTGGTTAAACCTATGTACTTTTTTATTAATAACAATCATAAGAACAACAATAAATCATGTTAAATTAGATAATTTAAACTTTCTAACTAATCAACAACAATCAATAAAAATTATCGGATATAAACGTATATTGAACGATTTTGATCAAGTAAAATTCGCAACATATTCGCATATACAAAATTTTACGTAAAAATACGATGTTTCATAAGAAAATACGAGTATAATATCATTCAAAGATACATAAAAACGTTCGATACATGTCGATGTACTTACAGTTGAGCTCGTGGATGTTACAGATGAAGTCGAGAGGTCCATGACAGATCCTCCAGGTGATGTTGGGTTCTTTGCTTTCGCAAGTTGTGCTCTTGCAACGGCCGCTGCGCATTTGACAGAAAGGTTGATGGCAGATGCATCGTATGGCTGGTACGTGGGCCTATGTAAATAGACAAGACTATGTAAGACACTGTAAACACATAGTAACAATATAAGTAAAGTATATATACGTTTAAAGCGCTTATTATTTGATTGCTATGTTAACCAAGACGTGGATTAGATGAGGATAGGTTTTATATCTTAACAACCATTATTCGTGTCTAAAAAATTTATAAATTACGTAAATAATACGATAGAAACGTAGACATTGTTTCAGTACAACATTGAGTCGCTTGGCAACCGTTGAGGGCGCTTAGTTCCCGCTTTGATTGCTTACCAAGCGCTGAAATAGCTTAAGGAACGATAATAATGGGTTTATTTACCTTAGAAACCTTTTAATAAGTGCCTTAGACATTTTAAAATTATGTAAACTATAAAAATAGCTGGAATTACGATTAAATAAGTCAAAAGGCGCTTAATATTTGATTAAAATGCTAATCAAGATGATAAATTAGCTTTAAAGGAGCTAATAATAGGTTTAGATTCCTTAGAAACCAGGATACCTGCATCAGAGCTTATTTTATTACGTTAAAATGTTACCATAGGTACAAATATGCTTCAATATCACTTAAAATACGTTTAAATAGCTAAGTTTTCGCTTAGAATGCTAACCAAGCGGTAAATATGCTTATAAAACATTGAGAATAGGTCTTGATTCCTTAGTTACCGTGTAAATAAGAGTATTCTTAGCTACGCAAAGTATTGTTAAACGTAACCAAAGATACAAATGTGCTTATTTAACGCTTAGAAACAGCTTAAATCGCTTGAATACCAATTATATTACTTACAAAGGGCTTAGGCTTAGCTTAGGCAGTGCTAAAAATAGGTTTTAATAGCTAAAAAAATCATTAAAATTGTATTATCTTAATTACGTAAAAGGTTACTATAGCTACAAATTTTCTTCCATTTCGTTTAAAATGCGTTAAGATTCGCTGAATATTCGCTTAGAATGCTGACCAAGCGCTTATATTGTAATGTAATTAATGTAAGAAAGCTCTGTTAATAGGTTTTGGTAGCTTAGGAACTATTTAAAGACTTTGAGTGCGATCTTAATTACGTAAGATGTTACTATGGTAACTATTCTATAGTATTATTCCCTCTATTCTACTCTATATCCCTCTCTCTTTCTATCCATTCTATTCTATTCTATAGTATTATTCCCTCTATTCTACTCTATATCCCTCTCTCTTTCTATCCATTCTATTCTATTCTATAGTATTATTCCCTCTATTCTACTCTATATCCCTCTCTCTTTCTATCCATTCTATTCTATTCTATAGTATTATTCCCTCTATTCTACTCTATATCCCTCTCTCTTTCTCTCTCTTCTATTCTATTCTATAGTATTATTCCCTCTATTCTACTCTATATCCCTCTCTCTTTCTATCCATTCTATTCTATTCTATAGTATTATTCCCTCTATTCTACTCTATATCCCTCTCTCTTTCTATCCATTCTATTCTATTCTATAGTATTATTCCCTCTATTCTACTCTATATCCCTCTCTCTTTCTCTCCATTCTATTCTATTCTATAGTATTATTCCCTCTATTCTACTCTATATCCCTCTCTCTTTCTCTCCATTCTATTCTATTCTATAGTATTATTCCCTCTATTCTACTCTATATCCCTCTCTCTTTCTCTCTCTTCTATTCTATTCTATAGTATTATTCCCTCTATTCTACTCTATATCCCACTCTCTTTCTCTCTCTTCTATTCTATTCTATAGTATTATTCCCTCTATTCTACTCTATATCCCTCTCTCTTTCTATCCATTCTATTCTATTCTATAGTATTATTCCCTCTATTCTACTCTATATCCCTCTCTCTTTCTCTCTCTTCTATTCTATTCTATAGTATTATTCCCTCTATTCTACTCTATATCCCTCTCTCTTTCTCTCTCTTCTATTCTATTCTATAGTATTATTCCCTCTATTCTACTCTATATCCCACTCTCTTTCTCTCTCTTCTATTCTATTCTATAGTATTATTCCCTCTATTCTACTCTATATCCCTCTCTCTTTCTATCCATTCTATTCTATTCTATAGTATTATTCCCTCTATTCTACTCTATATCCCTCTCTCTTTCTCTCTATTCTATTCTATTCTATAGTATTATTCCCTCTATTCTACTCTATATCCCTCTCTCTTTCTCTCTCTTCTATTCTATTCTATAGTATTATTCCCTCTATTCTACTCTATATCCCTCTCTCTTTCTCTCTCTTCTATTCTATTCTATAGTATTATTCCCTCTATTCTACTCTATATCCCACTCTCTTTCTCTCTCTTCTATTCTATTCTATAGTATTATTCCCTCTATTCTACTCTATATCCCTCTCTCTTTCTATCCATTCTATTCTATTCTATAGTATTATTCCCTCTATTCTACTCTATATCCCTCTCTCTTTCTCTCTCTTCTATTCTATTCTATAGTATTATTCCCTCTATTCTACTCTATATCCCTCTCTCTTTCTCTCCATTCTATTCTATTCTATAGTATTATTCCCTCTATTCTACTCTATATCCCTCTCTCTTTCTCTCTCTTCTATTCTATTCTATAGTATTATTCCCTCTATTCTACTCTATATCCCTCTCTCTTTCTCTCCATTCTATTCTATTCTATAGTATTATTCCCTCTATTCTACTCTATATCCCACTCTCTTTCTCTCCATTCTATTCTATTCTATAGTATTATTCCCTCTATTCTACTCTATATCCCTCTCTCTTTCTCTCCATTCTATTCTATTCTATAGTATTATTCCCTCTATTCTACTCTATATCCCTCTCTCTTTCTCTCCATTCTACTCTATTCTATAGTATTATTCCCTCTATTCTACTCTATATCCCTCTCTCTTTCTATCCATTCTATTCTATTCTATAGTATTATTCCCTCTATTCTACTCTATATCCCACTCTCTTTCTCTCCATTCTATTCTATTCTATAGTATTATTCCCTCTATTCTACTCTATATCCCACTCTCTTTCTCTCCATTCTATTCTATTCTATAGTATTATTCCCTCTATTCTACTCTATATCCCTCTCTCTTTCTATCCATTCTATTCTATTCTATAGTATTATTCCCTCTATTCTACTCTATATCCCTCTCTCTTTCTATCCATTCTATTCTATTCTATAGTATTATTCCCTCTATTCTACTCTATATCCCTCTCTCTTTCTCTCCCTTCTATTCTATTCTATAGTATTATTCCCTCTATTCTACTCTATATCCCTCTCTCTTTCTCTCCATTCTATTCTATTCTATAGTATTATTCCCTCTATTCTACTCTATATCCCTCTCTCTTTCTATCTCTTCTATTCTATTCTATAGTATTATTCCCTCTATTCTACTCTATATCCCTCTCTCTTTCTCTCTATTCTATTCTATTCTATAGTATTATTCCCTCTATTCTACTCTATATCCCTCTCTCTTTCTCTCCATTCTATTCTATTCTATAGTATTATTCCCTCTATTCTACTCTATATCCCTCTCTCTTTCTCTCTCTTCTATTCTATTCTATAGTATTATTCCCTCTATTCTACTCTATATCCCTCTCTCTTTCTATCCATTCTATTCTATTCTATAGTATTATTCCCTCTATTCTACTCTATATCCCTCTCTCTTTCTATCCATTCTATTCTATTCTATAGTATTATTCCCTCTATTCTACTCTATATCCCTCTCTCTTTCTATCCATTCTATTCTATTCTATAGTATTATTCCCTCTATTCTACTCTATATCCCTCTCTCTTTCTCTCTCTTCTATTCTATTCTATAGTATTATTCCCTCTATTCTACTCTATATCCCTCTCTCTTTCTATCCATTCTATTCTATTCTATAGTATTATTCCCTCTATTCTACTCTATATCCCTCTCTCTTTCTCTCCATTCTATTCTATTCTATAGTATTATTCCCTCTATTCTACTCTATATCCCTCTCTCTTTCTCTCCATTCTATTCTATTCTATAGTATTATTCCCTCTATTCTACTCTATATCCCTCTCTCTTTCTCTCCATTCTATTCTATTCTATAGTATTATTCCCTCTATTCTACTCTATATCCCTCTCTCTTTCTCTCCATTCTATTCTATTCTATAGTATTATTCCCTCTATTCTACTCTATATCCCTCTCTCTTTCTATCCATTCTATTCTATTCTATAGTATTATTCCCTCTATTCTACTCTATATCCCTCTCTCTTTCTCTCCATTCTATTCTATTCTATAGTATTATTCCCTCTATTCTACTCTATATCCCTCTCTCTTTCTCTCTCTTCTATTCTATTCTATAGTATTATTCCCTCTATTCTACTCTATATCCCTCTCTCTTTCTCTCTCTTCTATTCTATTCTATAGTATTATTCCCTCTATTCTACTCTATATCCCACTCTCTTTCTCTCCATTCTATTCTATTCTATAGTATTATTCCCTCTATTCTACTCTATATCCCTCTCTCTTTCTATCCATTCTATTCTATTCTATAGTATTATTCCCTCTATTCTACTCTATATCCCTCTCTCTTTCTATCCATTCTATTCTATTCTATAGTATTATTCCCTCTATTCTACTCTATATCCCACTCTCTTTCTCTCTCTTCTATTCTATTCTATAGTATTATTCCCTCTATTCTACTCTATATCCCTCTCTCTTTCTCTCTCTTCTATTCTATTCTATAGTATTATTCCCTCTATTCTACTCTATATCCCTCTCTCTTTCTATCCATTCTATTCTATTCTATAGTATTATTCCCTCTATTCTACTCTATATCCCTCTCTCTTTCTATCCATTCTATTCTATTCTATAGTATTATTCCCTCTATTCTACTCTATATCCCTCTCTCTTTCTATCCATTCTATTCTATTCTATAGTATTATTCCCTCTATTCTACTCTATATCCCTCTCTCTTTCTCTCTCTTCTATTCTATTCTATAGTATTATTCCCTCTATTCTACTCTATATCCCTCTCTCTTTCTCTCCATTCTATTCTATTCTATAGTATTATTCCCTCTATTCTACTCTATATCCCTCTCTCTTTCTCTCTCCATTCTATTCTATTCTATAGTATTATTCCCTCTATTCTACTCTATATCCCTCTCTCTTTCTATCCATTCTATTCTATTCTATAGTATTATTCCCTCTATTCTACTCTATATCCCTCTCTCTTTCTATCCATTCTATTCTATTCTATAGTATTATTCCCTCTATTCTACTCTATATCCCACTCTCTTTCTATCCATTCTATTCTATTCTATAGTATTATTCCCTCTATTCTACTCTATATCCCTCTCTCTTTCTATCCATTCTATTCTATTCTATAGTATTATTCCCTCTATTCTACTCTATATCCCACTCTCTTTCTCTCTCTTCTATTCTATTCTATAGTATTATTCCCTCTATTCTACTCTATATCCCACTCTCTTTCTCTCTCTTCTATTCTATTCTATAGTATTATTCCCTCTATTCTACTCTATATCCCTCTCTCTTTCTCTCTCTTCTATTCTATTCTATAGTATTATTCCCTCTATTCTACTCTATATCCCTCTCTCTTTCTCTCTCTTCTATTCTATTCTATAGTATTATTCCCTCTATTCTACTCTATATCCCTCTCTCTTTCTATCCATTCTATTCTATTCTATAGTATTATTCCCTCTATTCTACTCTATATCCCTCTCTCTTTCTATCCATTCTATTCTATTCTATAGTATTATTCCCTCTATTCTACTCTATATCCCACTCTCTTTCTCTCTCTTCTATTCTATTCTATAGTATTATTCCCTCTATTCTACTCTATATCCCTCTCTCTTTCTATCCATTCTATTCTATTCTATAGTATTATTCCCTCTATTCTACTCTATATCCCTCTCTCTTTCTCTCCATTCTATTCTATTCTATAGTATTATTCCCTCTATTCTACTCTATATCCCTCTCTCTTTCTCTCTCTTCTATTCTATTCTATAGTATTATTCCCTCTATTCTACTCTATATCCCACTCTCTTATAACCACAATACTTACACAAAGTGACGTATGTATAATGATATCGTTACGTAATAATTACGCTTATTAATGCTTAAATTGCGCTTAATTGGCTGACAAAGGGTTGAATAAGCTTAACTTACCTTTTGAAGTATTCTCATAGGTGCTTCCATCGATGAGTTATAGCTTAGAATTGGTTTAAATCGCTTAGCAACGGTTGATTACGATTTTTAATACGTAATAAATACGATAGGAACCTAATTACTGTTTGAATAATATTCAAAGTCGCTTAATAAACGTTGAGAGCGCTTAGTTACGGCTTTGATTGCTTACAAAGCGCTGGAATAACTAAGAAACCTTTGAAATTACGTTTTGACGACTTTAACCATTATATTATAGTAGCGAACATTAGCGATTTAATAACGAGTTTAATTACGTAAAGTGTTGCCATAGATACAAATACGTTTAAAATTCGATTAAAATACGTTCAAAGCGTTTAGTATTCGCTTAGATTGCTATCCAACCGCTTAAATAGCTTAGAAAATGCCAAAAATAGTTTTGATAGCATATAAACCATTATACTTGGATTGAAGCTTTCCTGAATTACGTAAAATGTTACCATGGCTACAAATAAGCTTCAATATCGTTTAAAACGCGTTAAGACAGCTAAGTTTTTGCTTAGAATGCTAACCAAGCGCTACGTTAGCTTAGGAAGTGCTAAGAATTAGTTTTGATAGATTAGCAACCTATTTACGTATCTCAGAACATTCTTTGCTACTTTAAGTATTGTTATACGTAACCATAGATATAAAACACACTTATCGAACGCTTTGAAACCGCTTAGATACAGCTTATATTGCTTACCAAGCGCTAGATTCGCTTAGGAAACGATAATAATGGGTTCAGATAGATTAGCAGCAACTTTAAGTAACTTAGAGATTTAAAAATTACGTAAAATGTTACCATAGCAACGAACACGCTTATATTTCGCTTAAATAAGTTTGGATCGCTAAGTATGCGCTTAGAAAGCTAACTAAATGATGACTTAGCTTAGAAAGAGTAATCATCATACGTATCTAGGAACTGCTTTGAACTTGTAATACGTACGTAACCATAGCTACAAATACGATTAAACATCGCTTTAAATACGCTTAATATGCTAAGTATTCGCTTAGATTGCTAATAAAGAGCTGGGATAGCTTAGAAAGTGCTAAGAATAGGTTTTGATAGCTTATCAAACAATGTATGTACATCAGAACATTCTTAACAACCCTGAGTATTGTTATACGTAACCATAGCTACAAACACGCTCAAATACCGCTTAGAAAGAGCTTAGATCGCTTACCTTGGATACACAGGCTGAGTGGGGGGTGGGGGCGGCGGAGGCTGGATCTGATTGGCTGTTTCCGCTTCGTATCCTTGGAAATACTGTCTCTCGGAGTCGAAGGCGGGTCTTTCGAATTGCATTCCCTCGGAATTGTATTGCATACATCGCGCATCGTATCGAGGCTGTGATTGGCTGTCGTAGTCCCTGAAACAAAAGAAGGGGGATTATGAGGATCCATTGGGATGCTGTGTGGACCATAAAGATGCAATAATGGTATTTAGAGAGTGTATAGAGTATGAGAGAAGCTAAGCCTATCCCACGCATAACCTTATAGATAGTGATGGACTATGATAGATAAATAATAGACTAGGGGTGATGCTATGTCTTTAAACTGTCTTAAATTCTTTGAGGGAAAAGTAACCTGTCTGACAGTGGCTAAGGCTTTCTGAGACATTGTTTTAAGAGCCTGAGATTGTCTTGAGGTGACTGAGATTGTCTAGAAGCGTCTCAGATTGTCTGAAAGTGTCTTAGAATGTCCAGATGTGTCTGAAATTTTCTAGAAGTGTGTGACATAGTACAGAAATGTCTGAAATTGTCTATAAATGTCTGACAGAGTACAAAAGTGTTTCAGATTGTCTAGAATAGTATGACAGAGTATGGAAGTTTCTGAAATTGTCTATAAATGTCTGACAGAGTACAGAAGTGTTTCAGATTGTCCAGAAGTGTGTGACAGAGTATAGAAAGAGTCTGAGAATGCCTAGTAGTGTCTTAGATTGTCCAGATATGTCTGAGATTGTCTAGAATTGTAAAAATAGACATAAAGCATATCCTTTAAGATTCTAAACACATAGAAATTAAAGTAAACAGTTCCTATGACAACACAACAGTACAAATAAAACCCTAGAACACAACACAATGCACTCACCTGTAAACCATCTGTCCTTGTTCATATTCTCTCTGCGGATACATATTCTGAGGCTGTGGCTGTGGGTTCATCATATGCGTATCCTGCATCTGCATCACACTGGACCCAGAATCCGAATCTTGAGATGAGTACGGATCAAAATTGGGTCTGCAATCAGCTGAAGGTTTTTCGATCTTTACGTTATCATTTCTGTTTGTGGGATGCTGCATCGGTGGTCCATCATCTTCTTCATCTTCATCTTGAGATGGTTTATCTTTGTTCATGGGTGCCATTGGCTGTGGACCATAATACGGTGGTCCATATGATAAACAGGGTTTCATGTCGCTTTCCATTGGTTTGCAGAATGCGTAATCTGGTGGCATGGTTGGTACTGGAAGAGATTAAAGTGTTAGGGATGCTGTGAGTGCATATAAGAAGAGATGAGAGTATATAAGAAGAGATGAGAGTATATAAGAAGAGATGAGAGTATATAAGAAGAGATGAGAGTATATAAGAAGAGATGAGAGTATATAAGAAGAGATGAGAGTATATAAGAAGAGATGAGAGTATATAAGACAATTTGATAGTATATAAGACCTTCTGAGAGTAAATACAATATCTCACCATCTTTAGGATATCCTCCATTCATTTCAACCCTCCCGGAAGTGCCTCCATCTTGTCTCACTTGTTCCGGAAACTTGTCTACCTTTTGTTTGCAAATCTGCTGTGTTTTCATCGGCGGATATATTGTTGTTGTCGTTTTGTTCGCCAATTTATTCGCGGCTGCTATGGGACAACCGGAAAGCGATCTGTGTGCGTTTCTATTGGTCGAAACATGTCCCCTTCCGTTACATCCTGGTGTTGGACACTTTAGTATCGTTTCGTGTTGTGCTAATACTTATTTACGTATTAAAAAAACACGTAAATTGCGTGTTTCATTTGTTTCAAAAGAGAAGAGAAAGTTTGGTTTTAGTATATTTCCGACGAAGCACTGATTATTCATCATAAACAATAGATAAACATTAGTTAAATTGCAATTGTTTGCAAATCTACATTCAATTGTTACGTAAATATTTAAATAATTGCAATAAATGTACGTTAAAACCTACGTATTTTACAGTAAACAAACCAAATCAATAAGAAATTAAAGCAATAAATTAATTTATAAACAAATTCAAGGCCGAAAAACAATAAATTAAACAATTTAAAACTGCCTGAACAATAATTAACAACAATCAACATAGAATTTGTAGTTCAAATTCGATATTTTTCATCTGTGCTTCGTCAGATATACCTTAGTGTTTTGTTTTGTTGCTAGGGAGCTGCGTTGCTACGCTTGGAATCTGCTTATTAGCTTAGAATACGTTTAGAAGGCTTAGTACATCGCTACGTTAGCTTATAATACGAAATATCGCTTACTATTTGTTCATACGTCGCTTAGAGACCGTTTATTCCGCTTAGAATGCGCTAATGTCGCTTAGAAAAGGTACATATCGATTGGAAACAAACTTAGTTGCTAGGAAACCGTGTACTATGCTTACAATATGATTAAATCGCTTAGAAACTGTTTACTCCGCTTACAATACGTTTCTATCGCTTAGAAACTGCTTCTTTCGCTTATACATCGATCGTTACTATAGAAAAATAACAAAAATGTAAATAAATGAAGTAACAAAAGAACAAATGAAAACAGAAATACGTAAGATAATGAATTTACGTTAACATGTATTAAACAAACGAATTAACGTATAAATAATGTTTTAAGAGATGAAATGATGATATATTAATGTTATTAATAACATTTCAATTGTTTATCAAAGTGCAATTACGTATATATAAACCTAAATAAGCTATTTTTATTTAATTTCTAATCGTAGTACGTCATACAATACGTAAATTCTTCTTCTTATTTCATTATTGTTATTACGTCATATCGAAATATTACTTTATAGTCTTATATACTCACAGAAGTCTTCTAAATCCACCTCATTACGTCATACTCTCGCAGTAATGACGTCATATTCATTACGTATGGAAACACGAGTCTATACATAATACAACGGGATAGAGTTCAGGCAGTGAAAGTGATGGAAACAATAAAAAACAATAAATAAACGATAAATAAACAAAACAAGACAAAAATCATAAATAAATAAACAAATAAAAATACAAACAAAAGAAATAATGAATTATAAGAAGAAATAAATTGAAATACACGTCATTAAAACGTAATTTTAACAAAATAAAATAAAAACAAAAGAATGAATGTAAAGTGACGACATATCTGTTAAATTAAATTACGTAAAACATTACGTCACACACGCGTATTGAATTAAATAATGATCAAATATGATAAATAATGAGCAACAATGAGTAAACAATGGATAATTAATGATTTTTTTATGATTGATACTTACTTTCAGGTGTTACTTTGTCTTTTCTGGGACATCCGGAAAGGCTGTAATGAAATAAATCGTAATATTTAAATTTTAATTAGATCACGTGATTAATGAACGAATTGTGATTGGTTAATTGGTTTGTTTAATTACCTTCTGTGATGTGAATATAGCCCAGTGACATGACCTTGTCCGTTGCATCCTGGAGTTGGACACTTGTTGGTGTCTGTAAATAACAAAATACGATGTATATAATATATAAAACACATTATGTAATATATTAAATACGAAGAAAAAGTATATAATAGGATAGATGAGTATATAAGAAGAGACGAGAGTATATAATAAGAGACGATAGTATATAAGAAGAGATGAGAGTATATAAGAATAGACGAGAGTATATAAGAAGAGATGAGAGTATATAAGAGGAGACGAGAGTACATAAGAAGAGACGAGAGTATATAAGAAGAGACGAGAGTAAATAAGAAGAGACGAGAGTATATAAGAAGAGACGAGAGTACATAAGAAGAGACGAGAGTATATAATACGAGACGAGAGTATATAAGAAAAAAAGAGAGTATATATTTTAGTATACGAAAGACAAATAATGATTGTATACACGTGTCCTAAAAAAATACAAAAGAAAATTGAATTATGGGATACAAATGTCTTCCATTCGTGAGAAATATGACATACTTTAGAAAAGAAAATGGGACAATTTGTTTTGGGAGGAGTCAATTATCAAATAGTTTCCGGTATATATAAATAATGAAAAGTGAAACAAAAGAATGCTATATTCTTGTCTTATATACTCTAGTCTCGTATTATATACTCTCGTCTCTTATTATATACTCTCGTCTCTTCTTATGTACTCTCGTCTCTTATTATGTACTCTCGTCTCTTCTTATATACTCTAGTCTCTTCTTATGTACTCTCGTTTCTTATTATATACTCTCCTCTCTTCTTATATACTCTCATCTCTTCTTATATACTCTCGTCTCTTCTTATGTATTCTCGTCTCTTATTATATACTCTCGTCTCTTCTTATATACTCTCGTCTCTTCTTATATACTCTCGTCTCTTCTTATATACTCTCGTCTCTTCTTATGTATTCTCGTCTCTTATTATATACTCTCGTCTCTTCTTATATACTCTCGTCTCGTAACTACAAACGCATTATACGACACAACCAAAGGAAAAAAAGAGCAACGAATTCAACAGGTTGAGTTGACAAATGAGAGACGAAAAAAAAATTCCCACGCCTTTTTTTCTCAAGATATCCATTAATCACTCTGGTCCATGAGGGGGAGGAAAACAAAAGAAAACGCATTCTGAAACAGATGTTTATCACTCGTAATCGTGGTAACTACGTTACGTAAATACGTTTTTCTGATTGCTTCCTTTTTGAAAAGGGGTTGGGAACGCTTAGCTTAGCGCACTCAACGGTCTCTAAGCATAGTTTCAGCTGAAGTAGCGTAAACACATCGTATTATTCAATTACTTGTATTTAATGGTTGCTATGGTAACCAAATGCAAATGTTACGTAAACTGTGTTTTAGCTTATTCTAAGCAAATTCATCATAAACAAAGCGTACTAAACGGTTACCAAACTTAGTTTAAGCCTAATTACCGTTAATATAGCGTATTATAACGGAATTTTACGTATTTATGGTTTCTATGGAAACTGTGTATCGTCTTAACAACGTAAGCTGTGTTTTAGCTTATGCTAAGCGAACCAAACGGAATCTAAGGGAACTCAGCGTAAACTTAGCGTACTCAACGGTTGCTATTGGCAACTATGAAGCTGTTTACTATGTCTTAAATGCTTTTTTTGCATATAAAAAGAACTGTTCATTATATTTCGTACTGAAACTTAATGAAATGAATGCATAATACTTTAAAAATAAGAATTTTTATGCAAATATGAACTATCGAACGATAAATTTAATGTTTATAAACATTATTTACTATAACTGAACTATAATTTTACGCTAAACAATTCATTTGTGCAATTTCTAGTGAATTTTATATTAAATACGTAACGATTATCGTCAATACATCGTATATATGCAATTAAAAACCAAAATCACAAATAAAAATTAAGTTAAGGCTTAAACTATCACAAGAAATAAATATAAACAAAAATCTATCTATTATAATTGTTGAACAATCAGAACAGATTAAAAACATTGAAAAAATTAATTTAGCAAATTACATAAAAATTTATACCGTCAAAAAGCATTACATCGTCTTAAATAAATACGATATTTTTATTCTTATAAATAAAATTGGATTAAAACCTATGACCTTTGAAACAGTGAAAAAGATCAAATATGAACAATAATTATGATATCAAAATATTTAATAATAATAAAACCATTTAAAACAATTAAAAAAACAAAAATTATTATATTTACGTAAATAAATAAATAAATAAACAATATGACGTCACGATCCAACATGGCTACCTTCCTTGATCCATATATTTACGTAATCATAAAAAATTAATGGTAATTACCGTTTCTGATGATGGTTTCTTGGCTTGGTGTCCTGTGCACCATCGATGGCACCACTGGCACCACACCCATCACCTCACTCACTTCTCTTATGGCATTTGCGGCATTAGAATCGGCACCAGCAGGTTGTAGAGTTGTGTACTGTTTCCCAGAACATGGGTCACAAGTACTGCTGTGATGAAACAAAAAGAAATACGTTATAAGTATGTGTTGAGAGCGCTTAGTTACCGATTTAATCGCTTAGTAACCGATTTCTATGCTTAGATACCGAATTATAAGCTTAGCAAATGTTTAGACGTTTTTTTACGTAATAAAAGCATACGATTTTTTGCATTGTATTGGAAATGAAAAATATACTCTTATTTTATATTGGAATGTGCTAATGATGCGTTGGAAGAGCTAAGTTACCGATTTATTCGCTTAGATACCGATTTATTCGCTTAGATACCGATTTATATGCTTAGATACCGATTCCTACGCTTAGATACCATTTATAAAATCTTTTACGTAATAAAAGTGTATATATCTATATATTTCTAATACAATCTATTTCATTATAATGGTATAAAAACGTATATTTTATGATTTTTATGTGCTTACAATGTCTTGAGAAGGCTAAGTTACTGATTTGACTGCTTAGTTACCGATTTAATCGCTTAGTAACCGATTTCTATGCTTAGATACTGAATTATAAGCTTAGCAAATGTTTAGATGTTTTTTACGTAATGAAAGCATACGATTTTTTTCATTGTATTGGAAATGAAAAATATACTCGTATTTTATATTGGAATGTGCTAATAATGCGTTGGAAGAGCTTAGTTACCGATTTATTCGCTTAGATACCGATTTATATGCTTAGATACCGATTTATATGCTTAGATACCGATTTATGAGCTTAGATACCATTTATAAAGCTTTTTACGCAATAAAAGTGTATATATCTATATATTTCTAATACAATCTATTTCATTATAATGGTATAAAAACTAGATTTTATGATTTTTATGTGCTTACAATGAGTTGAGAAGGCTAAGTTACTGATTTGACTGCTTAATTTCCGATTTGTTTGCTTTGTTACCGATTTGTTTGCTAAGTTACCGATTTGTTTGCTTAGTTACCGATTTTTATGCTAAGTAAATGGATAGCAACCACTAGAATTGTTTATTTACGTATTACAAAAGGTTTATAATAGCTAAAAAAATCGCTTATGATGCGATGAGTATGCTAAATTAGTGATTTATGCGCTTAGTACGTAAACAAAGTGTTTATTTATGGTTTTTTACGCTTCGCAACTGATTAAAACGATATATTTCGTTTCATTTCATATTTTTTAGGCAATAAAAATGGTTAAAATCCGTAAAAAAATAGAAAAATACGTTTAAAAAGCTTAGTTATTATTAATAGCGCTTGATTTATCATTTATAAGCTCAGAAACCGATGAATATGCTTGACAACCAATTAAATAGCTATGTTTTGCTATATTAAATACTTTTTTCGTATTCAAAAAGGTAAAGATAGCTTAATAGAAATTATTATGATTAAAATACGTAAAAATGATTGTTTAGAATTCGTTTCTATGACTTACTAATTGTTTAAGTCGCTAAGGATGTGTTTATATAGCTTATTATTCGCTTAAATCGCTTAGAATCCGCTTCTTTGGCTTAGAACCCTCCACATGTCCTTATATCTCTTTCCAATGAATAAGAAATGTCCCTCAAGTGTCGTTATGGGGGCCATGAACATCTCAATGGACCAATTTCACAGCATCCTTTATCTACCCAATGATAGATCTCCGCTTAGACTATGATTACAAAGCGTTGAGTTCGCTTAGGAGAGAGTATTCCGTTGCTGGGCAACGATCGATACTTCGGAAAAGTTTTCGTTTCTTTTTTTCCCGAGATTTGTGTTTTCCGAGAGAACTCAGCGGTTGCAACGGATTCTAAGCGAAGTAATCAGTAACTTAGCAACGTAAACAATTGTTAAGCGATATAAAAGTTTTCTAAGCGAATTAAACGGATAGTAAGCGAATTATAATCATGTTATGTACAACCTTATCTATTTAAGTAGATTACTTCTAAATTCACGCATACTTCGTAATATAGCTCGATTAAGCGTTTAAAACAGTTTCTAAGTACTCTAATCTGTTACTAAGCAATGACATCAATAACTAAGCGTAAAAATCGGTAACTAAGCACTTTCATCACTAACTTAACTTACGTAATGTAAGCGAAATAAATATAAATAGCCCGTCTCTAAGCAAACTAAACATGTTGTAAGCGCTGTCAACAGTACCTTAGTGATCGTTGCCAAGTAAAAACTCAGCGTAACTAAGCGAAGTCATCATCAATAGCGATATACATCCTAATAATTTATCGATTATGTTCTGTTTTCATTTTTATATTGTTTTATAACGTATTCTTTGATCGTTAAGACTTTTACGTACTTCTTTTGTTTCGAAAGCGGCTTAGTATTGATTAGGTCGCTAAGTACGTCAAAAAAAAAACAGCTTAGGAATTTCCTTTGGAATGTCTTTGATTCTTTTGAATTCGAAAGAATTTCGTTTTTCGCTTTTTTTTAATTACATTCCTCTTAACTTAATTCGTTACTCTTTTATTTCGTTTTTTTTTAAGTTTCGTATAATTACGCGATTTTTTACTGAACTTAAAGCGCTTTATTTAATGCTAAAGTTAATTTAATATACGTTTGTTTGTTGTTTATCTCTTATTTATGTTTAAGTTCGATTTTTATTTTATAAATTATTAGTTTTGTTGATTTATAGTTGTTTATTATTGTTTACCTTCGTCGCCATGTTTGTATAAACAACGTACGTAAACAAGAATTGTGTATTTAAATACGCGAACGTAATATACACTTATTGCATTTAAAGTTTATATAATAAACAAAAATTGGATTATTTATTAACTATTAATTAAATTATTACGATTTATTGATGAAATAAAACTAATATGAGTTATTTATACATTTATAAAAATTATGGTGGCTTTTTGACTTGTTAGTTCAAGCTAAAAAGCGATTTATATCTGCTAAACAAAGGTTGAGTATGCTTAGAATAAATGAAGGACAATTTATAGTTGCTAAGTTACCATTTAGTTCCTTTTCATTATACTTAAAACACGCTATTTGCTTTTCGTTGCTTAGTTACCGCTAAGTTCGCTTTAATCATATTGTTTATACGATTTTTACGCTTAAAACGTATCTTCCGTTGCTTAGAGACCGCTAAGTTCGCTTTAATCATACTTAGAACATTTTTAACAGGTAAAGAAATTGTTTTTTCGCTTAGTTACCGATTAGTTCGCTTAAGACACATTTTAACACGTTCTTTACGCTTAAAACTTGTTTAATTCGCTTAGTTACGTATTTTTTGTTTCATTCGCTTAATAATAATTGTTGACGTAGTTATAGATACTTTTATTTCGCTTAGATTGTGATTCTTTCGCTTAGAAATAGTTTACTTCGCTTAGTAAACGTACGAAAAACAACTATTTCATCCTAAAAGTCGTAACAAATCCTCCTGCGAGATTAAGATGATAAAAATCATCTTTTTTGATCATTAAAACATCCCCTGGACCAGAATGGGGGAGTTGCTATGACAACTGGGGGGTGGGGGAGGGGATGGGGAAGGGGTGGGGGAGGAGGAGAAAAGTAGGGGAAGTTCGGAAAGTTTCGCGAATCGATTTACGCGAATTCCAGTTTCAAACTGTAGGCGTCTCTGTCGTCGCAGGGGTGCGGTCGTATTTCGGAAAATGGTCCAGATCTTAGGAAGAGATTCGTCTAGAAAAATTCCGATAGAACCAATCGATAGGTCGTTCTATAATCGATACTGACCCGAAATTTCGATTTGTTTGGGTGATAAATAGCTGTGTTGTGATGGGAAACAGGAGAAAACGGACGCTCACCTTCCCACGCCTATATCTTCAAAATAAATTAGCATAAAGTACTAAATAATACATCGAAATGTGCGTAATTCAAATTTCTATTGTTGTAGAAAGTTTTAATTAAATTTGTTTATTACGAAAGAAGTTATAGTCCAAAACGTAAGTACGTATCCCATTGAAGAGTACATTCTAATTGCTAATATTAAGACGTTAAGTTTGTTTTCCGTATTAAATACGAATTAAATTATATGATGACGTAATTATGCGTATTCTAAGCGGAAGTTAAGCGCTTTTTGTTGCTAAGTAAGAGAACTAAGCATATTGTTAATGAGTACTTTTCTCTGTTGGTAGGAATTTACGTAAAATATAATCTTAGAGTTCTGGAAGTGTTCATAATATGATTAAAGCGAACTGAACGGTAACTAAGCAACGAATAACATGTTTAAGGTGTAAAAAAATGTATTTAGAATGTGATTAAAACGATCTAAGCGGTAGCTAAGCAACTCAAACAGAATGTAAGCGGAATAAACGTGTATTATAATGTATTATCTACGCGAATTAAGCAGTAAATGATTCACGAAAACTTATGTTAGGGTTTGAGATCATGTTTGTATTATGCTTATCAGTTACTAAGCAACGAAACCTTATCGAAAACGTAAAAAAAAGCGTTGAAAATATGTTTAAAGCGAACTCAGCGGTAACTAAGCAACGGAAACTTAATCTAGGCGTAAATAAACGTGTTTATTATAAGTTTTAAGCGAACAAAACGGTAACTAAGCAACTATAAAAGTGTTCTTGACGTAAACAAATGAGTTTATAATATGATTAAAGCGAACTAAGCGGTAACTAAGCACCAGAAACTATAATAAGCGTGTTTATAAAGTGTTATAAGCATACTCACCTGTTTCTAAGCGGTTTAATAGCAAACTTATATTTAATAAACACGTTTTACATTAATAAAACTTATTTAAATACGTAAAAATACTTGTATTCAATTCTCATCTGTACATATTCATCTTCTAAGCGAACAAATCACTTACTCAGCGCATCCAACTTAGTTCCTCAGCGTAGTGAACGAAGTCTTATCTCCCCTAAGGAGGAAATCTCGACCCCAGTTCTGTTTCTGATGTGGATTCGATTAAAATCATTACTTCTGAGATTAATTAGCTCTTTCTCAGCGATTTGAGCGCTTTCTAAGCGGAATAAACGGTATCTAAGCAAAATTAACGTATCCATAGCAACATGAGCTAATACTAAGCGTAATAAACTTAATCGTAGCAAAATAAACAATTGATAAGCGAAATAAACTTATTTAAAGATATATAAACAAATCGATAGCAACGTAAACAATAAGTGAGCTATATAATCATAATATGTACATCCTTACGCATTACAATAGAAAACGTACTTTTTATTCTTACGTAAACAAAGTTATTTAGCATTATTAAGCGATTTAAACCGTTTCTAAGCACTTAAATCAGTAACTAAGCACTTTCAGTGGTAACTAAGCATATACATCACTAACTTAGCGCACTCAAAGTACATTAAATGATCTCTTTTGGTGATAAAGTTACTTTTTAATACGATTAAAAGCACTTTTATAAGTATCTCAGCGCTTTAAACGGTTCCTTAGCAATTACTCAGCGTATAAATCGGTAACTAAGCTCATGAATCCGCAACTAAGCGGTCTCAACCAATTATAAGCACTTTATTATCATAGAGTTTACTTTTTAAACCATTATAATGTTTACTTTAATTACGTAACGCGAAATATAGAAATGTTATCAGTTGTTAAGCACAAGCATCGGTTACTAAGTATTATAATCACTAATTAAGCAAAATTATCGGTAACTTAGCGCATCTGAGCGATCTTTTTAATGCGAAAATAAGCACTTTAATATTTCCTTAACACTAATCTCATTATACATAATATAAGTTAAATAAAGGTTTTCTTAGAAACGTGAGCAAATGCTAATCAATAAAAAAGTATTATAATCGATAAAAATCTTCTTTTAATTACGATTTAAGCTAACTTAGCGTAAACTAATCTTCAAAAAAACCCGAACAAAGCATAAAAAGTGTTTTAAATACGATTATAAGCAAAATAAGCAGTAACTTAGCAACGAAAAACAAGTTATAATCTTAAGAACGTGTGTAAAATACGAATTAAGCTTACTTAACGGTATCTAAGCAACGAAACAACTATTAAAATCGCAAAAAAAAGAATTTTAAGTACAATTTAACCGAACTAAACAACAAAAAATAAGTTCTAAGTGTTAAAACCCTGTTTTAAAGGTGATTAAAGCGATTAATCGGTTACTAGGAAACATAAAACATATTAAAAGCTGTATTTAAGCATATTTAAACCAAGAAAAAGGTATAATTAAAACAATACAACACAAAAAGTGTACTCACCTAACTTCTGTAGTCACCACATCCTTCTGTACAACCTTCTCCTCTTCCCTCTCAATTGGTACAGCAGCCTCCACAGCATCCGGAGGATAGCCTACGAAGGTAGCTCCTGATGGTGGGAATGGACCAAGTGCAACCCCAGTGGTCTCTATCGCATCTTTCAGCTCTTCTTTCTTCTTCTTCTTTTTCCCTCCCATCTCTTCGCCCTTCCTCTTCCCTTCTTTTGGTCCATCCATCTCAAGATCATCTTCCACCAACTGTTCAAACCCTGGAGCTTTTTCGACCCTTGATTCAATCGTAGCGCATTCTACTTCAATCTTCAAAAGGTTTTCGAGATCATTCCCTACTCCCTGTGTACCCTTCTGCGTTTTGGTACATTGATCTTTGTTCGCAGCATCTCCTTTACCCTGTCCCAGCTCATCTTGAGTTACAAGGTTGTCTGTGACTACTCTAGCATCCCCAAGATTTTGATCTTCCTTGGGTCCGTTCTGGACCAAATCAGCACCGGATGTAGAGGAGCCTATTTCCGGTTTGGACAAGGTTATCACGTCATCTAGAAGTCCGGGGTTCGATCCCGGTGACGTGGGTTTTGTTTTGTCTGTGCTGATATTGTTGTTGATGCAGGGTTTCTTCTCTTCGAATAGGTTCTCGAAAGATGGTTTGTCGTCTCTGGTGATCTCGTCGTGGGATGAGTTGGGTGTTGCAGGCCAGCTTCCGGAAAGAGATTTCAACGCAGCCTCCGTTTCCCTTAGAAACCGGACCTGATCTTCTTTGTTTTCTGTTTTCTTTTTGTCTTTTTTGTCGTCTTCGAATCTGTAATTGGGTTGAGAGAGAATTAGTGGACTGTTGTTGGTCTCAGGGTGTTTTTGAGAGCATAATGGACTCTCAGACAGTTTATACTGACATTGAGAAAGTCTCAGGAAGTGTCAAGAAGTTTGTGAGAGTATAAAACACTATCTGAGAGTTTCTGAGAGCAATAAGGACTATCAGACAGTTTCTGACAAAAGAAAACAGTCTCAGAAAGTGTCTGAGAGCATCAAAGACTATCAGGAACCTTCTGAGAGAATGCAAGACAGTGTAACAGCTACTGAGAGCACGTAAGAGTATTCTCAAACACTTCTAGACAACATCAGACACTATAATCATCTCCCATACACTAATATATCAACTCTCACACACTTATATAAGACACAGTCTAAGACACTCACCTTTCATTATCCTTTCCATTGGTTTTGCCCTTTTCTTTGGCCACTTTCTGATGCTGGAGATAACTTCTTTTCTTTGGAATCAAACTTCTGTTTTCTTCTGCACTTCTTTGTTTTACTCCCATTTCTGCTTCTTTACGTATTCTCCTATTCAAACTGAACAAAATAATCGAATTAGAATCGATTTATATCGATATATATCGCAAATACCATAGATCGATATAATAAAATATATTTATAAATTGATATAAATATGTTATGGATATATATATATATATATATATATATATATATATATATATATATATATATATATATATATATATATATATATATATATATATATATATATATATATATATATATATATATATATATATACACACACACACACACACACACACACACACACACACACACCGGACGCCGTAGAGTGCAGACGTGTTTTGGTTTCGCTCCCGAGCTTTCGTTTGTGATTCTAACTTTTCGTTCGTTTTCACCTCATTTCATCGACTCAACCTATCATCCATCCACCTCTCATAACCTCGCTTGCTGTTCTGTTGTCACAGGTTAGTACCTTTGTCAGACCTTATTCATTTTGGTGCCATTTCTGGTCGATCCCGAGGTGTCAATCTCGCGGTCCTCTTCTGCCGTCGCGGTGACGGCAGAAATGGGTTCGGAGCCGCCCTCGTCTCCTTCTTTCCAATCCCAGTCTAAGAGATACCCTCAACGTTTAATAAGTTCGTCATGTGAAAATTTACGATTTCCAACTGTGGAAGTGTGTCCAGCTAGTCAATTGTTGGATGACTCATTTCCTCGTGCTCGCCACCTTCGTTCCGGAACCACTTCCCCTCCTGTTAGGAAACCTGTCCAGTTGCCACCCCTCCATGTTCTTCCGCGCATGCGCACCCCCACTTCCTCACCTACACCAGTACGCTCGTCACCTACAACGAACTCTCCTCTGAATTCATCTCCTCCCTTGAGGATATTGGATACTCAAGATCTCTACAATCCCATTGCCGACCCTCGACCATCACCTACACTCATTAATGTATCAGGATTTTCCACTCCCTTAAAAGACTCCATAGCCCCAAAGACGCCCCCTCAAACTCTCGACGGACCTAACCATTGTAACTCTGACAACTCATCTCTTCACCAGACAGATTCCCAGAACATTGCCCATGCAGTGAAGGATAGGGCTCCCTTCGAACCTGTCCTCTCTCCCCATGCCAAAGCCCACAGCTATGCCGGTATTGCAGGGAGAGGGCGTGATTCGACCTTCAGACAGGCTGAATCAGACTCCACCAAGAGCAATTTCGCATTTGTTACCAGAAAGGTGGTTCCCTTGCCAAGCGGCCCCAATAAGAAGACCGGCATAATAATTCAATCCACCGAGAACACGCCCTTACAAGAGTACATCTATGCCGTCGCAGAAGCAATAGGGGGCGGGCAGTTGATAACACACGCAACAAAACTCGCTAATAACCGTATATGTCTCTACCTAAAATCGGAAGAAGTAGTAGATAAATTCTTATCGGAGCATGGAGGAATAGAGGTCAATAACACGTTCATACCTGCCAGACGAATGACCACGAAAGTCGACAGGCTTATAATCTCACACATTCCACCAGAATTCCCCAATTCCGATCTTATCGATATCTTAAGTCAGGCGATGAGAATTGTGAGCCCTGTGCAAACATTACGTCTAGGACTGAAAAAAGAAGGCTTTGACCATATTAGCAGTTGGCGAAGGCAGGTATATGTTGTTCGCAGAGAAGGAATCACAATTCCGGACTCCTTCGTTGTAGATCTCGGAAACACACCCCATCGCATTTACTTAAACTTCGATGACCAGAAATGCTATAGGTGCAAGTGTGAGGGACACCTTTCACGAGACTGTCCCACGCTCAAACCCGTGACCCCGAGGTCGGAACCTCTACCTCCACATCTTCCGCTTGAGTGCCCCAGTTCTGTCGATTCCCAGCCACTGCCATCTCAAACATCACAGGATGTAGCTGCTAATAATTCGGGGGAAGCAGACCCAAGCCAATCTGAAACGACTACCATGCCCACACTTCTAGATGTTCAGTTTCCTTTCCCCTCCACTTCTCACACGGCGGTCTCGCAAGAGACGTCAAAAGAGGACGAAGGCTTTATCCTCGTGGAAAGCCACAAAACGATCTCGAAAAGAAAAACCACAGAAACAGCGGAAAAGTTATCTCCCCAACGAAAAAGAACTACCCCAAAGTCGAAGGACAGTGAAGGGTTGCGCGCAATAGAAGCCTTGTGCGATGAAAAACCCTCCCTCCTTAAGGTACCAAAACTAAAATTAATAAAATACCTTAGAGATGTCAAGGGCTCAAGCGACCCTCTAGGTTGGGCCAAAAAGTCTTTTGACGACGTCGCTCCGCTGGTAGAGAGTCTCACAATCCTACTCGCGGAGAGGTCTTTGAGAAATATAGCTATAAAAATGAGGATTCAGAGACTGCTCAAAGCGCTTGAGCGGGAAGACACCTAAACAGCAAACTCTGTCCAACAATATTTTGCGAATACATGTCCGTGCATGTATGTATCTATGGATGCATGCGGTGGATAATTCGTATGCATGCTTCGTACTTAGTCCCACATCTGTGCTGGCATAAGTATATGTGCAACAATGTATGTATGTGCGTACATATATGTATTCAATTTTACTACCTAGCCCTTCTTTTACACTGGTTTTACTATCTACAGCTGACCCCATTTAATGGTCATTCATATATACACTTATTTATTTATTTATTCACAAATTTAGCCATGTATTTAAGTGTTTTATTCTTATCTATTGATTATTTAATCATTTATTTATTGGCATTGTTATTATTATTTAATAATCTATTTATATACATTCGTACAATTTATACATACTTGTATGTATATGTAACCGGTTTTCTTGATCGAAACTTCAAAAATGACTAGTAACAAGCAGACTTTGACACTTCTGTCGCTGAACGTTTGCTCTGTTAAGAGTCCCACGAAGTGGGCTCAGCTTGCAGTTTTCGTGGGTCGTTGGTCTCCAGATATCGTCTTATTACAAGAAACGAATTGCACTGACGCCCCACTTACTAGTCTGTCAGAATATACTCATTTCTTTAATGGACCGAGAACACTGCGAACTGGCACAGCAATTTTAATCAAGAAATCCGCGAATATCACCGTAGGTAACACCACAAACATCTACGACGGTCATGCGCAAGAGCTGATAGTAGGAGTTGGGAACGAATCCAAAGTAACGCTCCGCCTTTTATCCTTCTACGGACCTCACGATGAGTGGGTCGCATTGGAGGTCGTGGAAGCGATCCGTAGTTACCTCTCCCAAGCCAGTCCTGATGACCTTTTAGTAATCGCAGGAGACTTTAACGTCAGTCTATGCGCTTCCAGGGATAGGACGTCAGGATCAGAACGCTATCGACGTTATGCGGCTGCTTTAAGCGACCTCATCGAAAACCAAGGAATGGTCGATGTGTGGTGCGAGCTGAGACCTCATGAGCCTGGATATACCTTCCACGCACGAGGGGCTGGTAGCTTAAGCGCTCGTTTGGACCGTGTATATATATCGAAATCCCAACTGACAACCGTGAAAGATATCCGGTTGGTACATTCCTTCTCAGACCACATGGCACTGCACACCAAGCTATCGTTGGCAAAAGTAAAATCGCATTCAAAGACGTGGCGTTTTGACAATTCCTTATTAGATATGCCTGAGTACATTACACACGCAACAGCACTGATTGACGCTCTCCTCCAGGACGATTTCTGTGACCCAATCTCAAAATGGGAGAACTTAAAAGAGGAATTTAAGTACCACGCGATTACATACAAAAGATGCCTCCGAAGAGCTCTAACTGCCGATGTGACCAAAGAATGGTACCTAAGGGAAGGGGAAAAACTGCTCGCTCGTATTGGCTGGGACTTGCTTGTGGCTAATGATAAACCCGCTGCTACGCATCTAACAAAGTGGGCTGAAAGATGCAGTCCCAGA
Organism: Pantala flavescens; assembly: GCA_020796165.1. NCBI lineage: Eukaryota > Metazoa > Arthropoda > Insecta > Odonata > Libellulidae > Pantala > Pantala flavescens. Next base: position 58,358,635 of record CM036880.1, read on the forward strand.
TCCCTTAGGGAGGTTAAGCTGGGAGAGCGAACTATTAGCGAACCTAAATCCCTACGAAGACTGCTCTTCAACTACTTCTCACGCCTCTTCTCGGAGGATGAGACCCTCATGGGAAACCAGACGACCGCCTTTGAACTTCGGAGCATGAGCTCAGGCAGTGCTCAATCCCTTGATTCCTCGATAGGTATCGGTGAATACGAGGAGGCACTGAGGGAGCTAAACAAAAACAAAGCTCCTGGACTCGATGGCCTCACAGTAGAGTTCTATCTCGCGTTCTGGCAAAAACTGCGCGCCCCATTTTGGGAGATGGCCGAAGCCGCTTTTTCCAGAGGACAGCTGCCCCTCTCGAGCACCACTGCGGTTCTCACATTAATCGATAAAGGGGGAGATGTAAAGCAGATGAAAAACTGGAGACCCATCTCCCTCCTAAACACAGACTATAAAATCATTGCAAAAGCAATTTCAAAAAGACTAGCCACCGTACTGTCCTCCGTAGTGTCTCAGGAACAAGGCTACTGCATACCGGGAAGGAGTATATTCGACAATATTGCCTTAGCCCGGGATGTTATCCATTTAGCAAACGATAAAAAATTGCCACTGGCTCTAGTATCATTAGACCAAGAGAACGCCTTCGACAGAATCGACCACAGTTTCTTATTTCACACTATGGGCAAAATGGGATTTGGAGACCCATTTATTCAGAAAATTAAAACATTGTATAAAAGTGCTCGATGTGTGGTAAGGGCCGCAGACTCCTTGGTTGGGCCGATACAATTTAAAAGGGGCATAAGACAAGGATGCCCCATTTCCGGACAGCTGTTCTCGATAGCCATTGAACCCTTGCTAAGCCTGCTTAAACAACAAATCTCAGGTCTCTGCCTACCGACCCAACCCGAACAGAGGCTTTCAGTCGCCGCTTATGCGGATGACGTGAGCGTCTTAATAGGAGAGGAGGAAGACTTTGATCACCTTGCCAGGGCATTCAAGGAATACTCAAACGAATCAGGGGCAAAACTGAACAGCAATAAAAGTAAAGGACTGTGGTTGGGTAGTTGGAAGGATCGCAGAGACACCCCATTAGGGTTTATCTGGACCAGCGATGGGCTCATGTACTTAGGTGTCTGGTTAGGAAATGACCAACCGAGGGTCAGGGAGGTAAACGACAGCACGATACTGAGCAAGATTCAGAAGGGAATCGATAGATGGAAGCCAAGGGTCACGCCCATGTCATTGAGAGGAAGGGTCCTCACGGTCAATAAGTTTATAACCCCTAGGATATGGCACATCCTTCAAATCTATTCCCCAACAAAAGCGATCATCCAACAAGTTCAGGCAAAGATCACAGCCTTCGTATGGAATTCGGGGAGACATTGGGTGAATAGCTCTATCATGACAACCCCAACCGCGGAAGGCGGCCTTGGTTTAGTAGACGTTGCAACAAAAATTCGAACCTTCAGGTTTCTTTTTAGTCAAAGACTACTCTTTGGGCCTCCAGAAAGTCCTTGGAGGATACTGGCAGCCAGCAGACTGGCCGAAGCGGCCAAAAATGGTGACCCCCTAACGTTCTATCTAACCCGCGACCCATACCGAAAAAGCAAATTGGCCGGCGATTTCTACAACTCGGTAGTAGAATCCTGGAAAACATTGGGAGTCAAGTCAATGACATCTCATGACAGTAGACCCTTCCCAACCGGCTGGCCACCACCGCAGCCGATCACAGACATAGTACGTTTCTCCCTATACAGTAAAGCTCTTAAAAAAGACATCGCATTACCAATCCCGAAACAAAAATCGTATTCACTTGTCCTACAGAAAACAAGGGGAGAGGCTTGGCCCATCAAAGGTGCTCTGACTGGAGGAGATATGTATTATTTATATAATATTATTTATATAATACAAATATGTCTGTTGGAGACTGTTGGCATCTCTTCTTCGACTGCCCAAAAGTTAGAAGCATTTGGCAAACTATTATAATAATAGTACTAAAACTAACAGGTAAACGGAAAATTAATAAAGAAAATATATACACTGGTCTTCGGACAATGAAAAAGCATGAAGAATCCCAATATCGCCTGGCTAATTACATATTAACCCTCACGAAAACAGTTATCTATAAGGAGGTTACCCTGTTTTTAAAAGGAAAAATAAGGGAACCGAACTATCTAAGGTCCTTTCAAGCGGATCTAGAGAAAAGAATAGACTTGGAACAAAAGAACGCTATTCTGAACAACAATGAGGACAGTTTCATCGCATTCTGGGGTTTGAAGAATGCGATTTACAATAAAGTAACCGGGATTAAAAAATTTGCTTGAACAACTTCCAATAAATGGGTGAACTTATCAATGGTTGTTCTTCGTATTAGTTTGCGAATTGATCCCATAGTAAAAAATATCTTTACATCAGCGTTTCAATGGAGTACTCATCATACAATTACGTACTCTCAAATCAGCTTTCAAAACTATAAAGCTGAAAAAATGAGCCACCTTATGTAGAGGAGATTTGAGTAAATTGTTCTTCCCCTACTAAGGAGCAATAATAATAAATAATAACACATACACACAGTGGAATTTGTTATACATTAATATATATACAATATGTTATAGATAGATATAATCTATGTTTTAAGATACATGTATACATATTTTGGTCCAGCGGATGCTGTAAGTACGTAATTATTTCTTTATAATACATCGCTATGCTAAGAATACGTATATATTATTAAAAATACGTTTATATTGATAACTTATTGTTTACGTTACTATAGATATGTTTATATACAGTTAATATAGTAAAAGTATTGAATTATTTATTAATTTCATTAAGTATATTTATATTTAAAAGGTTTTATGCTTAAAAGATGATGAGACCGCTCACTTACGGATTTTTATGCTTACTAAACGGTAACCAGGCAACGAAGAAATGAGTTCTAAGCTTTAAAAACCTGTTTTAATTGTGATTAAAGCGAATCAAGCGGTAACTAAGCAACAAAAAAACAAGTTATAAGCGTATTAAATAAACTTTATGTATATATACTTAGGTTTATATTTCTTACAATGCGTTTACACCGCTTATTTAATACTTTTATCGTCTTATAAACAATAAAACAGCGCTTAGATACCGTTACAGTTGCTTAGAAACCGCTTCACAACCGCTCGCTAACCGTTGAGAACGCTTAGGGCAAAGTTTTCTCTCGTAATAAAAGTGCGAAAGGTCTTTCGTTAGAAGTGATAAATGTCATGGGAAAGGGTTCCAAGTAAAAAAAAAACTTCTTTTTTCTCTCGAATTAAAAAATACACGTAAAAAGGACATCTGTTTTGAGGGGGAAAATTCATTTTTTTAATTAATTTTAAAAAAGGGAAAAAGATGATTAATTACCTTCGAAAAACATACGAAGTTCGGAAAACAAATGAAAGTCGAATTTTTTTTTCATTTCTTCCGATGCATTTTTAAGGTTTGCAACTTTTCGGTGCAGTTAGCTATCTAAAAGTTTTCTAAACTTAATTTAAGCGAAAGATAATCATATTTAAATACGAATACGTATCAATAGTAACGTAAACAATTACCAAGCGAATTAAACCTATTTTAAGCAATATAAACACTTTCTAAGCTATAAAATACGTAAACAAACTCTTATAAACAATAAATAAGCGTTATTTAGCGTAACTAAGCATTTTAAGAAGTAAATAAGCGATAGAACTTACTCAGCTCACTCACTGACTTTATGGATATACACGAAATGGGTTCGGAAAAACTTTTATAGAATCGAACTCAGGTCCTTTAAATACAAGAACTATACATCATAAGAAGCGCAAATCTATTGTCTAACTATTTATTTTAGTTTTAATTGTTTATATTTAAAATAAAACAAAATACGTGTGAAAATATGAGGTGATGACGGAAAATTACGTATAGTAGATAGTGGTATAATAAAAGAGTATTGTTTGTAAAACCCGATACATAATTATATAAATCTTTTCTGTACATCTTTATACCATCACAATTCTATATATATTATTTAATTATTAAGTTTTGTTTGTTTATTTAGAAAACATAGCAACGTTAACAAATATTAAGCTATATAAACAAAGTTAAAAGGATTTAAACAAATTCTAAACGATATAAACAAATCCTAAACTATATAAACAAAATCAGAACGACTTAAACAAATTCTTAACTTCATAAAGGTATTCATATCCATACAAACAAATTCTAAGCGTAAAATAACGTATTTTTAGCACTTTAAACATATTCTAAGCTATATAAATATTATCCTTAGCAACGCAAACAATTATTAAGCGCTTCGAACATAAACTTAGCAACAAAAATCGTGTTCTAAAAAACGATAAACAGTTCCTAAGGAAACGGGACTTCCATAAAACTAATCAAACGAATTCCTAAAGCGAACTCATCAGTCAGTAAGCGGACTCAACCCCTCAGAGGCAAACACACATTTCAATCCAATGGTTACTCTCTCTTTTCCCCTTTTCGTTGGTAATTAATTGGGTTCACAAAAAAAACGTTCTTCTTTTTTTTTGGGGGGAGTTTCGCGATGTTTTTTTAATCACTTTTCGTTAATTCTTTCGAAATGTGATTTGCCTTTTCTAAGTCGATTCTTATTTACTTTCTAAAGGTGTTTTAATATACTCTAACAGTGTTTATATAGTCTCAGACAGTCTTATATACTCTCAGAGTGTCTTATATACTCTCAGATTGTCTTATATACTCTCAGAGTGTCTTATATACTCTCAGAGTGTCTTATATACTCTCAGAGTGTCTTATATACTCTCAGAGTGTCTTATATACTCTCAGACAGTCTTATATACTCTCAGAGTGTCTTATATACTCTCAGAGTGTCTTATATACTCTCAGACAGTCTTATATACTTTCTGATAGACGTATATACTCAGACATTGATTTATATACTCTTACATAAAATACGTAAGAAGTATTTCATAGTTAAACCGCGTAACTAACACAACAAGTTAATCAAACAACCGCTCTAAGCGAACTCAACCGTTACTAAGCAACCAAAGCGGTCTCTAAACATAAATCTTTTAAATATACGTAATATCAAAAGAAAGAGATTTACGATTCGAACGAAAGATTCAATCACAAAAAAAGAAAAACCTTTTCCAATAAAAGTATTTGTCTCGCACAGGTGTCGACACACAAATAATAGGTGTCGAGAGACGTATAAAAAGTGTCCGAAGTTTAATTGAAAAAAAAAGAAAATCGGAATTCATACGTCGATTGATTGAATTGCGTGTGTTTTGATTGGGGGAGATTTTTTCGAAAGGGGTGAAATATATACGCTGAGAATGCGTTGAGATCGCTTAGCAACGGAAAGGGTAAATTAAGTTACGTAAGTTTCATGATTTGATTGTTGACTGAATTACTTAGAGTAATTGATATTAATTGGTCGATTAATTGTAAGTCAATTATAGAAAGTGAAATTTGACCCTTTTTAAAGGTGAAATGGGAGTATATAAGAAGAGGCGAGAGTATATAAAAAGAGACGAGAGTATATAAGAAGAGAAGAGAGTATATAATAAGAGACGAGAGTATATAATAAGAGACGAGAGTATATAATAAGAGACGAGAGTATAAAAGAAGAGACGAGAGTATGTAATAAGAGACGAGAGTATATAAGAAGAGACGAGAGTATATAAGAAGAGACGAGAGTACATAAGAAGAGAGTATATAAGAAGAGACGAGAGTATATATAAAGAGACCAGAGTATATAAGAAGAGACGAGAGTACATAAGAATAGACGAGAGTACATAAGAAGAGACGAGAGTATATAAGAAGAGACGAGAGTATATAAGAAGAGACGAGAGTATATAATAAGAGACGAGAGTATATAATAGGAGACGAGAGTATATAAGAAGAGAAGAGAGTATATAAGAAGAGACGAGAGTATATAATAAGAGACGAGAGTATATAATAAGAGACGAGAGTATAAAAGAAGAGACGAGAGTATGTAATAAGAGACGAGAGTATATAAGAAGAGACGAGAGTATATAAGAAGAGACGAGAGTACATAAGAAGAGAGTATATAAGAAGAGACGAGAGTATATATAAAGAGACCAGAGTATATAAGAAGAGACGAGAGTACATAAGAATAGACGAGAGTACATAAGAAGAGACGAGAGTATATAAGAAGAGACGAGAGTATATAAGAAGAGACGAGAGTATATAATAAGAGACGAGAGTATATAATAGGAGACGAGAGTATATAAGAAGAGAAGAGAGTATATAAGAAGAGACGAGAGTAAATAAGAAGAGACGAGAGTACATAAGAAGAGACGAGAGTATATAAGAAGAGACGAGAGTATATAAGAAGAGACGAGAGTATATAAGAAGAGACGAGAGTAAATAAGAAGAGACGAGAGTATATAAGAAGAGATGAGAGTATATAATACACTCTGTACACTCTGAGAGTACAGAAGATTCTATGAAAGTACATAAGACGTATGTACTTTCATTACATAACATAAACTTCCCATAATTCAAAGCGCCTTCAAACGAAGCGTATATTCTGAGTAAAGAATGAAAGTCAAACTTGCGCATTGATTTATTTTTGGGGTGAATATTAAATGAGAAATTGAGAGTAAACTCCGTACAGTCAGAGAGTTTGTTAGTTGGACTCTCAGCTTGTTTTATATGCTCTCAGATAGTCTTCTTATATACTCTCCTTATGTACTTTCTTATATACACTCATCTCTAACGAAAATATCGTAATATTTATGTACATCGTAACACATATTCATGGATAATCAAAAGTTATTAAATGTATAACTATAAGTATATAACATTATAATCAATATAAATTCCATCTATATGTACCTATATATATGTACTGATTATTTATTTATTAGAAAAACATTATTATTTGGTTATATATATAATAAGAAGAATTTTGCATATTTACGTAAATATATAGACATTGAATTAAAGTGAATACGTAAAAGTGCAACATATAAGACATATATATAAACATTGATATATATATATATAGTTTGAGTAAATAACATGTATATAAGAACGATAATATTAAAATACATATATATTAATAATAATTGTACTCACCCAATAATTGTATCCGAAGTCTTCACTGATCTAGTTACTGGTCCAATATTTTCATCCACCTAAAATAACAGAAGAGAAATAAATAAACAAATACATTATATAGATAAGCAGTATATATACAATTAAATAGACTATCTTTTATATACTAATTCATATTAAATCAATATTCAATATATCTTATAATTATACCAAATTCTGGGCTTAATTAAATAGACAGTGCCTTGACAACCGTATTAAGCGCTTTAAAGCAGTTTAAACAGCTTAGTTACCGTATCTGTTTACTTGTGTATGCATAGTAACGAGTGTTGAGTGTGCGCTTAATTCGTGTTCGGAAACCGCTTACAAAGCTGACAAAAACAAGTGACAATCGTCATAAACGAGTTTTATTACGTCAATCCAATTGAGGGCAATTCCAAATTGGAATAAAAGTCTCAGACACTTTTTTAGACTGTCTTATATACTCTCAGAGTGTCTTATATACTCTCAGCTTGTTTCAGATAGTCTTTTCCACTCTCAGCTAGTCTCACACACCTCCAAACACCTTTTCCCGACAAATGAAGTATTACGAACAATAAATCTCTTCTTATCAATAAGATTACGTCATCTTACGGATTAGTTCGTCACTTCCGTGTATTTTCCTTTCTTTTTTGGGGGAGATAAGACTTCGAAAAGGATTTGTAAGCGATCTGCTGGTCCATGGATATAAAGAGATGTTAAGTTACGTTTTGGGATGCTGTGAAAGCATTCTAAGCTATTTAAACCCATTCTAAGCCATAGAAACGCATTCTAAGCTATGTAATACGTAAAAATACAACTCGTAAACAAGCTTGGGTAAATCAAAAACAAATGAGTCACTATAATACCGTAAAAATTACGTTAATCGGTAAAAATCAGCTTTGTTTTCATGTTTCTAAGCGGAGTCAGCGGTTGCTAACCTAAACTAAGCGCATTATAAACAATTTTAAGCTTTTTTAACATACATGTAGCATAGAAAGTAGTTTTTTATATATCAATAACATATGAATGATTATTATGAATGTAAAATATGTAATACGTAAAAAAACGCCTCTAAACAATAACTAAGCGATATTAAGCGTAACTAAGCAATTTAAGCGGTAACTAAGCAACGTAAATAAATAATTATCGTAATATTATCCATTAATTATATAATTCGTATCAATGCATTATAACAATAACATTTATATTTGGAACAGATAACAATATTAAATGTAACAATAACATAGGAAAAACAACATTAAATGTAAAATAGAAAAATACGTAAATAAAACCAATTTTATATTTAATAAGCATCATAATTACTATTTATAAAGTATAATAAAGTTTAATAAGCCCTATAGAACCTATTTAAGCACATACTAAGAAATATACGTATCCATGACAACGAAAGCAAAAAGTAAGCTCTATAAACATTTTCTAAGCGATTTGAGCGTAATCATAGCAACGAAAACAAAGAATAAGCGAAATAAACGGATTGTAATCGTAAAAAATCTCTTCTGATTCAGATAAGAAAAGTCTAAAAGTTGGAAAAACATCTGAAGAAGAGAAAAAAGTTTCTTTTGTGGGAAAATCAATACAAATTTCACATTCGAATGCATTTCTTGGATTTGCATTTATTTGAGGGGAACGGAAAGATGCATTGGGGAGGCTGTAAGGATCTCAGGTACTTCCGCACGTGCTCTCAGCTGGTCTCAGATACTCTCAGCTAGTGTCAGATACTTTCTGAGATCAGTATATATTATCTTAGAGTCTAACATAAATTCATACTGTCTTATACGCTTCAAAAACATCTCATATACTTATATAGCATCATATATACCTTAAGCTTGTCTTATATATATATATTCTCGTCTCTTCCTATATACTCTCGTCTCTTCTTATATACTCTCGTCTCTTCTTATATACTCTCGTCTCTTCTTATATACTCTCGTCTCTTCTTATATACTCTCGTCTCTCCTTATATACTCTCGTCTCTTCATATATACCCTCATCTCGTCTCATGTACTCTCAGTTACATCCCGTTTTATTGTTATGACAATAAAACCATTTGTGCATTTCGATTGGACCATAAATATCGATCGATACATCGAAACTCGAATAAAAGGGAATTTTCCCTTCGAATTCAATTCCCCTCTTTTTTGTTATGCATCTGAAATAGGGAAAGTCCAGAAAAGTAAAGAAAAAGTGTACGGAAGTGGACGAGAGAACATATAGAAGATACATAACATAGTATCAGAGACGAGCCGAGAGTACATAAGAAGAGACGGGTGTATATAAGAAGAGACGAGAGTATATAAGAAGAGACGGGTGTATATAAGAAGAGACGAGAGTATATAAGAAGAGACGAGAGTATATAAGAAGAGACGAGAGTACATAAGAAGAGACGAGAGTATATAAGAAGAGACGAGAGTATATAAGAATCTTTGAGAGTATATAAGACATGCAGGAAGTATATAAAATAATACGAATGTATATAGGACGAAATTATGTTGCATAACAGTAAATGAGAGTATTTATGACAATATTTGTGTATATAAAATGATATTAGAGTATATAAAACACCATAGAATATTCTACTACATGACAGTTAATACAATTGTCTAAGACAAGACACGAATATAAAAATAGAGTGAACAATCCACCTTCAAAGTATATAGGACAGTTGCAATGTATATAAGAAAAAATCAAAGTATACAAGTTACTTTTAAAGCATATAAGTCACTCTATATGTATATAAGTTACTCAGTAAGTATATAATTTACTCTGGAAGTACATGAGTTATTTTGGAAGTATATAGAAAGACGAGAGAGTATATAAATTTCTTCTAAAGTATATAAAACACGCTGAAAGTAAATAAAAAGACGACAGAGTATATAAAACAGGAGATGATACTATATAAAGCGCGCTGGAAGTACATAGAAAGACGAGAGAATACATAAGAAGAGCCTACCTCCATTTCATCCCAAAGAAATAACTTTAAAGAGATTTAAGTCTTTTTTTCTCAAGCGAATCTCTCTTTTTGGTCCATGAAATCTTTACGCACGGCTCGTTTTATTGGGCAAATACGACACTTAATTCTCTGAGAATAAGCGCTCCAATCGGATTCCATGTCAACTTGAAGTTGTCTTTTGACACTTAAATAAGACATCTTTTTCAAATCGGCTTAAAAATCGTTTCGTTTCCATAACTACGTCGATGACTTTTAATTCGTCTTTTGTTTTTGAATCGAAAGAGGTTTTGAGTTGAGTCAAAAATATACGTAATCGGATATCGTTACGAAATTTCCGATGGAATTTTTTTATAAGACTTTCTGACACTTTTTTTAATCTCAGATAGTTGTATATACTCTCAGACAGTCTAATATACTCTCAGATAGTCTTATATACTCTCAGATTGTCTTATATACTCTCAGATTGTCTTATATACTCTCAGATTGTCTTATATACTCTCAGATTGTCTTATATACTCTCAGATTGTCTTATATACTCTCAGATTGTCTTATATACTCTCAGATTGTCTTATATACTCTCAGATTGTCTTATATACTCTCAGATTGTCTTATATACTCTCAGATAGTCTTATATACTCTCAGAGTGTCTTATATACTCTCAGATTGTCTTATATACTCTCAGATTGTCTTATATACTCTCAGAGTGTCTTATATACTCTCAGATAGTCTTATATACTTTTAGATAGTCTTATGTACTCTCAGATTGCCTTATATACTCTCAGCATCTATCAGAAACACTACGCTACGCTCAACTACTACTTTCATCTCTTCTTAGGTACACACAGCTTCCCTAAGGATCATTCCCCTATACATCTCAAACACCAGAACAATCTACAAAGAGGACAATAAATACATCGATAAATCAATTTCCCCTTTTCTATTCGATATATTTATTGCCATAGATCGATATTTATCGAAATCCTCTTATTTCGATTCTGAACGCCTATCGTATCTATTTATAGTCGACTTACGTATTGATTTATAGCTGAGAGTGGATGGGAATATATATGACACTGTCTGAGAGTATATAAGATTATCTGAGAGTATATAAGACTGTCTGAGAGTATATAAGACTATCTGAGAGTATATAAGACTATCTGAGAGTATATAAGAAAATCTGAGAGTATATAAGACAATCTGAGAGTATATAAGACAATCTGAGAGTATATAAGACAATCTGAGAGTATATAAGACTGTCTGAGAGTAAATAAGACAATCTGAGAGTATATAAGACTACCTGAGAGTATATAAGACAATCTGAGAGTATATAAGAAAATCTGAGAGTATATAAGACAATCTGAGAGTATATAAGACAATCTGAGAGTATATAAGACAATCTGAGAGTATATAAGACAATCTGAGAGTATATAAGACAATCTGAGAGTATATAAGACAATCTGAGAGTATATAAGACACTCTGAGAGTATATAAGACTATCTGAGAGTATATAAGACAATCTGAGAGTATATAAGACAATCTGAGAGTATATAAGACAATCTGAGAGTATATAAGACAATCTGAGAGTATATAAGACAATCTGAGAGTATATAAGACAATCTGAGAGTATATAAGACAATCTGAGAGTATATAAGACAATCTGAGAGTATATAAGACTATCTGAGAGTATATAGGACTATCTGAGAGTATATAAGACCATCTGAGAGTATATAAAACTTTTCGAGAGTAAATAAACTAATTAACTACAATACAGACATCTTTTCTTTTCAACATTAAACATATTAAACACAAACAAATCAAAACAAAAGTAATACTAAATTAAAACTAATTTAATACACTTTATTATACACTTAAGTTTAATTACTTTTAATCCCAAATATACGACAAAAAGAACAAAAGAAAATCGGGTTCCGTTCCTACAAAAGAAGGAATGGTATCTATTGATTGTCTTTCTAATCCTTCGCAAATCCTTTTTCCGATAGCGTGTTTTCACTCAGCACGCGTGTTACACCGCTTTCGTGTCGCTGAGTACGCTTAGGAGCTGTTGACTTAGCTAAGAAGTTGTCCCCTATTGTTGTCAAGTATATTTAACTACCATTATAACACTTTTTGTTGTGTTTTGCTATGTTTAAAGTGCTTAAAGAAGTTATAATTGTGCTCACAATGCGTTTTTATACGCTTAGATGTTGATTTGAGTTGCTTAGCTACCGTTAAGTTCGCTTTAAGCGTATTATAAACACCTTTTCTATGCTTTCATGTTGTTCTCTGTCGCTTGGTTACCGATTTGTTCTCTGTAATCATAATAAAAAGAAGTTTATTACGCTTATAACATGTTTTTGGTTGCTTAGTTAACGCTGAGTTCGCTTAAATCATATTAAAAACACATTTTGTTCTCTTTTAATATGTTTACGCTGCTTAGAACGCATATTCAGAGCTTACAAACGAATTTCTTTACCCAGTTATAACATTACGTAAACTTTTGAAAACTTCGTAACTACGCTTAGCTTACGTTGAGATCGCTTAGCAACCATCGTTAACGTTGAAAAATAACTGAAGTACGAAATTTTTCGTTTTTTTACGTAAAAAATTACGTAATTCGGTTGTGTCTGAGACAGATGCGTTCGAGATAAGTGCTTGAGACACGAAAGATGGGTGACAAATGATCAGAAGGGATTCTGCAGCTTCCCAATGGAGCAGAAGAATTTGATTCATCCCTACTTTGGCTACGGACCGCTTAGGATGCGTTTACTTAGCTTAGAATATGTTTAGATGGCTTAGGATACATTTACATCGCGTTCTATTAGTTTACGTAACTATGGATACGTTTATATAGTTTAGAATATGTTTACTTCGCTTAGTTACCGCTCAAACTGCTTACTTAGTGATTACATCGCTTGGCAACCGATTCTTGTTGTAATAAATACATTATCGAATTTTATTTACGTAATTTCAAAAATTTACTGTACTATTCCATACATGGCGTCAAGTATAGGTTGTAAGAGCTTAATATATGCTTAAATAGCTTTGTTTATGTTGACTTATGCTTACTTTATGTAATAATTAAGTAAATAATATATAAATGGAGATATATAGTACTTACCGTGTTCATCGCTCAGCTGCAGTCATGTAAGGCTCCTGTAATTGAATAAAAAGAAATTATATTAGTTTATAAATATAGTGTGCCTCATAATAAAATTACGTAATATCATAATGTTAATTGTCGCTTAGCAACAGTTGTCAGCGCTTTCAACAACTTCTCAGCGGTAATAACCATTTATTTACGTCAAAAAACAAACGAAAAACGTGAATAAACTTAAATTTACGTAAATCATTTCGTTTAAAAACTTTCTTATATAGTTGCTAAGCGACTTAAACGGTATCTAAGCGTACTCAACTGTTGGTAAGCTGTACTGACTACTACTGTACTTGTGAGAGCATACAAAACTTTACGTATTTATAAATATAACATAATAATTCAACTACATATACTTACATATATAGTCAAATGTATTTATATAAACTCTTATGTACTAATATTTACGTATCATTACATTTATTTACCTTTCATTAGGTACACTTACAGTAAAAAAAACAATGGACGTGGAGTTAATAACAAATATAACACGCTATTTTGAAGGCGATTAGACACCAAAATTGGTGTCTAATGGTGACAAAGTTATGATCAAATTAAAGTGCATTTCTTTGGCTTCAAAATGGTACCATTCTCGTACCTTTAGCACCATTTTGAGGTACCAAAAGTGGTGATAGAAAGGTTTGGTGTACGAGGTGTGTGTATATTTATTTTTATTTACGTATCTAAGCAATGTAAACAAACTATAAGCGATATAATACGTAAATAAACACCTCTAAACAGTAAATAAGCGTTACTAAGCGCAACTTAGCACTTTAAGCGGTAACTGAGCACTCCAAATGAATCCGTAACCATGCATACTGACCCGTAAACATTGGGTCGCTAAGCTCTCTAAGCGGTAACTAAGCATTTTAAGCAGTAAACAAGCGGTAGAACTTACTCAACTGACTCACTGGCTTTATGGATATACACGTAATGGGTTCGGAAAAACTTTTATGGAATCGAACTCAGGTCCTTTACATACAAGAACTATACATCATTAGAAGCGTAATTCTATTGACTATTATTATTTGCAGTTTTCATTTGTTTATGTTTAAAATTAAACAAAATACAAGCCATTATGTGACGTCATGGCGCAAGAAATGCGTATAGTAAATGCACTTAAAATAACTATTGTTTATCTTAAATGGGACTTATACATACACTTTATATACATCATTAAAAGCGTAACATTATTGGCTGTACATATATATGACGTTTTATTGTACAAATACAATATTAAACAAAATAAGAACGAAAATGTGTCGTCATGGCGTGGTTTCATACGGAAAATGTATTATAAATGATTATTTTTCATCGAACCTGGGACATTTATATACAAACACTATACACCATTAGATGCGTAATTTAAATAACTACACACTTATAAAGTTTTGTTACCTTAAATTAAAAAGGAAACAAAATACAAGCGAAAATGTAGGGATACTACAACCTATTTCACATATATATCCCATTATAAATAACTCTTTTTAATCAAACCCGGGTCTTCTATATACACATCCTATACATCAATGAACGCAGTATTTAATTACCTAGGTATGTATTAATTGTTTGTTCACTTACATTACGAAATAAATAAAATAAAAGCGAAAATATGCGGTCAATACGCTACTTTACACACATAAAACCTATTATATATCAGTGTTTTTCACCAAACTAGGGACTTTTATATACAAAAACTATACATCAATAGATTCACATGCTAAATATCTATTTAAATATCAAGTTTTGTAACATTTTATTATAAATTAAAGAAATGAAGGGCAAAAATGTGCTGTCACTACGCTACCTTACACTCGTGAAGCCCGTTATTAATCGCTCATTTTCATCGAACCCGGGAACTCTACATACAAAACCTATACATCATTCGAAGCGTAATTCTATTGGCCGTTTATTTATCAAGTTTCGTTTGCGTATCTCAAAAACAAAAGAAGTTACGAGCGAAAAAGTGGAGAAAAAAATAACCCGAAAAGTTTCCTGAAAAAAAGTCATTCTCTCCCCCCTATACACAGAGCTCCCCTACGGAATATAAAAAAAAAAACAAAAGGAAAAAAGAAAAGCGCTGTAAGCGGACAGTTGAATGCGCTTTTTGGGGGAAAAAAAGAATTTTCCGAATTCTTTTTCCACTTCCGTTTTCGGGAAAAGAAAATAATGAATAGAATTGAGGTGTTCGTGAATTTCGCGTAATTTATATAAATACGAAGAAAAGATCGTATTCATGGCTACGTAAACAAATACTAAGCGGAATAAACGTGTTCTAAGCGATTTAAGCGTAATCATGGCAACGTAAACAAATAGTAAGCGATTTCAGCGTAAACTAAGCGAATTAAACATATTCATAGCAACGAAAACAACGTAAAGAAAACCTGCTTCCATAGTTTCACGTATACAATGTAACTTAGCTCAACAAAGCTCTTTCAACGGTTGCTTAGCGCTTAAATCAGTAACTAAGCAGTTAAAACAGTAACTAAACGTACTTATTACTATCTTAGCCTACTCAACGTATTGTAAGCGATAATTTTAAGCAAAAAGGTTACTTTTAAATGCGATTAAAAGCAGCTTTATAAGTTGTTTAGTTCTTCCAACGGTTGCCTAGCACTGTCAGCGGTAACTAAGCTTAACAATCACTAACTTAGCCTTCTCAACGTATTATTAGCGATCTTTATGGTTATAAAATAAACTATTGGTAACTTTTTAAAGGTATTTAAGCTATCTAAACGTATCCATAGCAATGTAAGCATATTCTAAGCCATATAAAACAAATTCAAAGGGATATATATATCGATTATAATAAAGGGAAAGGAAGTGGTGAATTTATGATTTCAGCGCACTCAACTGTTATCTCAGCGTACTAATCGTAATTTTAATCATAAGTCATTAGTATTGATTGAGTTCTTATCTCAAATGAAACCCTTCTGAGGTCTATAAACACATTAAAATAGGGGGTGTTTATCGATGTTTAATTAAGAGCCGATATGGGTGTTTATTAATTGCGATAACTCATTAACTTCAAAAGATAAATCAATTAAATTGATACCATATAAAGTATAAACTTTAAGCTTTAATTTGATGTATATTTTATCATTGTTGATCAATATTTAATTGTTTAAACAATTAAAAGAAAAGATGTCTGCACTTGAAATGCACTACTTCTGTGCATTACATATGCGTATACAAATGTAGTTTGGTACAATTATAAGGAGGTTTATATGCTTTTTAAGTTCGCTTAGAATGCGTTTAGTTAGCTGAGCGACCGCTTCCGTCGCTTAGTTACGGTTGTCGTTGCTTAGATACCGTTTATTCCGCTTAGAGCGCGCTTAAATCGCTGAGAAAGAGCTAATTAATCTCAGAAGTAATGATTTTAATCGAATCCACATCAGAAACAGAACTGGGGTCGAGATTTCCTCCTTAGGGGAGATAAGACTTCGTTCACTACGCTGAGGAACTAAGTTGGATGCGCTGAGTAAGTGATTTGTTCGCTTAGAAGATGAACATGTGCATATGAGAATAGAAAACAAGTATTTTTAAGTATTTAAATAAGTTTTATTAATCTAAAACGTCTTTAGTAAGTGATAAGTTTGCTAAGAAATCTCTAAGGAACAGTTGAGTATGCTTATAATGCATTTTAGACACGTATTCTACGATATTAACTTATAACAAACAAGTTTATTTACGCTTAGATTAAGTTTCCGTTGCTTAGTTACCGCTCACTTCGCTTAGAGCACATAATTAACACGATTTTTACGCTTTAAACATGTATTTTGTCGCTTAGCTACCGTTGAGTATGCTTAGAACACTTAATAAACACGTTTTATACGCTTCTTATAAGTTTAAGTTGCTTAGTTACCACTTAGTTCGCTTTAATCAAATTATAAACGCATTTTTACCGCTTATGATACGTTGCTTTTGTTGCTTAGTTACCGCTTACTTCGCTTAAAACTTACAACAAACACGTTTTATACGCTTAAAATAAGTTTTCGTCACCTAGAGACCGCTTAGTTCGCTTTAATCACGTTTTAAACACGCTTTTATAAGCTTAAAACTCGTTACCCGTCGCTAATTTCGCTTAGAACGCTTAATAAACACGTATAATTACGCTTACAATACGTTTACGTTGCTAGGAAACCGCTTGTTTCGCTTAGGAAAGTTGAGAAAAGCGCAAACTTGCGCTGAGAATAGGTTGAGTTCGCTTAGAAGATCGGCTTATCTGTCTTCTGCCTTAATTACATCTGCTGTCTGACACAAGGGTCCGAAACTTATCGATCATAAAAGGGGAAGTTTCTTTCGCTTAGATGCCGCTGAGGATGCTTAGCTACCGTTGAGGGCGCTTGGCAACTTCCTATAAGTTCCTTCGCAACGTAATTATTGATGTATTTTCATTTCATTCATCATCATTATCGCTTTTCTTTCGTTTTTGATATTAATAAACTGTTTTTTATGCTTAATAATTGTTGAGAGCGCTTTGTTAGTGATTATTATCCGCTTAGTTACGCTTAGAAACCGTTTAGAGTGCTTAATGACGTTATGATTGAGTTTTTATCGTAATATGTTACGTAGTTTTACGTTAATTGTATTACGTTATGTTCATCTGCTTTTGCATAAATAAACTGTTAAAAATGCTTATTAAACCTTAGAAGTACAATTACAGTTATTTTTTTCGTATTTATATAATTAGAAACGTGTCTAACTTGTTTCTAATGAATTTAACAACATTTCCGCTTACGGACAGTTGAATACGCTTATCAAGTGATTATATTGTGCTTAGTATTGCTATAGCAACCAATGAAAGTACTAAGTGACTTTTAAAATCTATTATTATCGTAATTCATTACGTATTTTTACGTATTTAATACATATGTTCAAACAATATATGACTGACGTAAATGATAATTAAATAAGACTATTTGAGAGTAAATAAGACACTCTGAGAGTATATAAGACTGTCTGAGAGTATATAAGACAATTTGAGAGTATATAAGACTATCTGAGAGCATATAAGACAATCTGAGAGTATATAAGACAATCTGAGAGTATATAAGACAATCTGAGAGTATGTAAGACAATCTGAGAGTATATAAGACAATCTGAGAGTATATAAGACAATCTGAGAGTATATAAGACAATCTGAGAGTATATAAGACAATCTGAGAGTATATAAGACTATCTGAGAGTATATAAGACAATCTGAGAGCATATAAGACTATCTTAGACTATATAAGACTATCTGAGAGTATATAAGACAATCTGAGAGTATATAAGACACTCTGAGAGTATATAAGACACTCTGAGAGTATATATTTCACTCTGAGAGTGAAAAACAGTATCCGAGAGTAGAAAACCCGTTCTGAATATCTGAGAATCCAATGAAACCGCCCTAAAAGTGGTTTTCGAGGTTTAATTTGGGAATTCCTATGGAAACCGCAAACCATTTCTCTTTGAACGGATTTACCAAATAAATACGACCTTTTCTCGGCGAAATAAGCACATTTTAATCATCTTCTAAGCGAACTCAACTGTTGCCAAGCGATGAAATGTTTGTTTATATACAATACAGACTTATATATACGAGTTTTAACTTTTAAAAATACGAATAAGTTAAATTTACGTGTACTTTTGTGGTTGCTTAGCGCTTTCAAAGGTTGTTAAGCGCTGTCAACAGTTGCTTAGCGACACTTAGCACAATTTAAGCACTAATTAATCTCCATCAATATATTGCAAGCAGAAAAAAACATATTTATTCTTATAAAAAACAAATTAATAACGATAGAAACTTCAAAATACGTTAATACTTACGTAAAATTAGCTTATGAAGTAACTAAGCATTCTCAACCGTTGCTAAGCGATACTAAGCGCCTTATAAACACTTACTTAGCGCCCTGAACGCAGTTTAAGCATAATAAACGCAATCTAAGCATTAATATGTATTCAAAGCATATATAGAATTATATTAACATAAAAGACGTCAACTAAGAAAAATCAACATAGATTAAGCTTAAAAATCATTAAGTTAGCATAAAAAGCATAAATCCTAGCATAAAGGAAGCAATAATAATCAAAAAACATCTTTGTTTAGCATAAAAAACATATTCTAAGCATAAATATCACGTATGAAACATAATAACCTTTATCGTAAGAAATATAACTTATTCCCATAGCAACATGAACAAAACGTAAATTAGGAATCATAATTATGCTAGAACAAGCATAAACTAAGCTGTTACAACGCATTCTAAGCATAACAAACATAAATCAATCATAACCAAAGCGTATTCAACACTGGGAAACATAAAAAAACCAAAAAACTCATTTGTATAGTAAATCCATATATTACGTATATATAATCCCTTACGTAAAAAAAAGAAACGCGAGTTTGATAACAAATGACTTTTTAATAGCGCATTTTAAATCCCGCGGATTTATGCGATCAAAACACGTTTTATGCGCTTAATTACGCTGAGGGGGCGTTGAGTATGCTGAGAAGATCGCTTAGCAGCCGCTGACAATGCTAAATAAACAACATTATACACACAGTAACAATATGAAAAGCATAATTCTAAATATACGTAAAATATTCGCATTACAATACGTTAATTGTGCTAAGAAACAGCTAAATATCAGTTTTATGCTTATTAATTGTTGAGAGCGCTTTATTAGTGATTATTATGCGCTTGGTAACGCTTAACAATTATTTATAAACAGCTTAAAATACGATTCTATAGCTTAATGTTTGTTTACGTTGCTATGGATGCATTTATTACGCTTAGATTGCGCTTAAATCGCTTAGAATGAGTTTTTCTCGCTTATTATAATAAATTATTAAGTACATTACTTTTCTTACTTATTTATGTTGCTTAGATACATTTTAAAATGTCTCAGAATACGTAACAATCGTTTATAATTATTTTACGTGGATAGTTTTATGTTTAATACACTTAGTTACCGCTTAAAGCGCTTATTTAGTGATTAAATAGCTTTAGACACCGAATATACTCATTTTTTATGTACTATCGTATTTTTTTATTTACGTATTTCAAATAAATGCAATAATACGTTAGAAATACGTAAGGAATACATTAATAATACAATGCGTTAAAAATACGTCATAAATAAGTTAAAAATATGTAATTATTACGCAAAAACGTTAAATTCGCTTAAAATCTGTTTAGTTCGCTTAGAAACGTACTTTTGTGCGTATATCCCTAAAACGTAAATGGACGTAGAGTACAGTTTCTCGGAACTTCTCCAAAACTTCCCCTGAATCCGTAACTTGTCTCAACCCCTTAATGCGGTTTGAATTAAAAGGGTTCGTTGCTAGGATACGAACAAGGAAAGGGTTTTCTTACGAAAAGGGTGTATCCATAGAGAAAAGGGTCCCCCTTATGCATTAGTAAAGTAGTTTAGGGTTGACATTTAGGAGATGAGGGTATGTGAATGTACATAGAAGTATATAAGAGTACATAAGAGTATATAATAAGAGATGAGAGTATATAAGAAGACACGAGAGTATATAATAAGAGACGAGAGTATATAATAAGAGATGAGAGTATATAAAAAGAGACGAGAGTATATAAGAAGAGATGGGAGTATATAAAAAGAGACGAGAGTATATAAAAAGAGACGAGAGTGTATAAGAAGAGATGGGAGTATATAATAAGAGACGAGAGTACATAAGAAGAGACGAGAGTACATAAGAAGAGACGAGAGTATATAAGAAGAGACGAGAGTATATAAGAAGAGACGAGAGTATATAAAAAGAGACGAGAGTATATAAGAAGAGATGGGAGTATATAAAAAGAGACGAGAGTATATAAAAAGAGACGAGAGTATATAAGGAGAGACGAGAGTATATAAGAAGAGACGAGAGTATATAAGAAGAGACGAGAGTATATAAGAAGAGACGAGAGTATATAAGGAGAGACGAGAGTATATAAGAAGAGACGAGAGTATATAAGAATAGACGAGAGTATATAAGAAGAGACGAGAGTATATAAGAAGAGACGAGAGTATATAAGAAGAGACGAGAGTATATAAGAAGAGACGAGAGTAAATAAGAAGAGATGAAAGTATATAAGAAGAGACGAGAGTATGTAATTATGAATTAATTAAGTATTTATCACCTATTTATTTAAATTTACGTAATAAAATCAACAAAAGTGAAAGTATAGATATCTTGTTTACATACTGACACAGTTCAACCACTCTCAGAGAGTGTGTCAGTGTGTCTGAGAGAAGTTTGGAAAACCGTCTGAGAGTTGGCACATTAATAAACTTCTGTAATCCAAACTTTGGTTGGAAGTAACTTTTGAAAGAAAACTTTGATTCTAAAACTAAAGTTTCCATAACAACGAAAGTTCCCAAGGACGCCAAAGTGAAAGTTATTGCAAAAGTGAAAGAAGTGTCGGAGTTTGGCTGATAGTTTTGTGGGACACTCTGAGAGTAGAGCAAAGTGTCTGAGACACCCTGAGACATATATAGACTGTCTGAGACACCCTGAGACATATATAGACTGTCTGAGACACCCTGAGAGATAAATAGGCTGTCTGAGACACCCTGATACATATATGGACTGTCTGAGACACCCTGATACATATATAGACTGTCTGAGACACCCTGATACATATATGGACTGTCTGAGACACCCTTAGACATGTATAGACTGTCTGAGAGTCACTATAGTATGTGAAACATATGCATATAAGTGAAAGGAACACTAAATTAGCCAATACATTTAATACAACAATATGATATTGTTAATCCAAAGTGAAAGTTGTATTTAAACAATAAACAATAGCTTTTAAAAGTTAAACTGTAATCAAGGTAACTATAGTTACATATAAAACACTTTGATTGAAAGTTATAGTGACATATTTTATAAGTGAAACAGAGAGCAATAAATATCTATACATACACTTGATACATAATAGTAAGTTAAAGTTTATTTTTTTAGTTATTCTATATACCTCAGGGTATATATATATAGGGGTACGGCAATTAAAATTTTATGTTACTCGTTTTATAAATGCATCATAATTCAACGTTATTTTACATATTTATATTAACATATATACGTATACATTTAAAGTACATTAATTAAAAGTTAAAGTTACTATTTTCATAAGTGAAAGTGATGATAAGTAATAAGTGAAACGAGTACTCACCATTTCAAACCGTAATAAGTGAAAGAAGACAAACAAATGAATGGCTGTTATCCGATGATATCTGAAAAAAAGAATAAATAACTTTTTATAAATAAACATATATACGTATAATATATGATAGTAAATACAATGGTATATAGAATAATATATAAGAAGGTAATATTGATATTATATCTAATAGCGAATAAACAGTTTTAGATGGATATAAAATAGATAAGGTTATAGATACATAAGATGTGCTATAAGGATGCTTTGGGATGCTGGAGGATCATGGACCACTCTGAAAGTTCCTGAGACTAGCTGAGAGTATCCGAGACATTATGACAGTATCTGAGACTGTCTGAGAGATGTATCAAGTGTCTGAGAGAAGTATAAACTGTCTGAGAGCACAATCATAGCATCTCAAAAACTTATGACCTCGTTCTAAACATATTTAGGAAAAGGAAAAAGTATACCAAACGAACAAAAAAAGTGTAAACGAGAAAAGAGTGCATAAAAAATTCAAAAGGAAATCCGTTTTAATTAATTAAAAATTCAAACTTCCATTGCGTGAATTATTAATTAAATCTCAGAGGATTTGAAGATGCTGTAAATGGACCAGGGATGCTGGAAGAAAATGAGAGTGCATCTGTGTGTATGAGAGTAAATAGAAGATGATACAGAAGTGATAGAAGAAATTATAGATCATATAGAAGTGTTTGAGAGAGTATATAAGACAATCTGAAAGTTAAAGAGTATATTACAAAAATTATTTACGTATTTTAAATACATAAAACACAGCAAACAAAATCTTCAGACACAAAAACAAAACAATAACATTAAAGAAACAAAACTCGTTTATATCAAAATCCGTCTTTCATTTGTTATTCCTTTCATATCTGTTTTACTAAGCGCTCTCAACGTTTTCTAAGCGCTTTTTGAAAGAAGCCCTACTGGATTAATTAACTTGTGAAGCCATGGAAACGAAACAATATCGCGTTTCGGACGACATACTGTTGGTTTCCATGACAACGAATAAAGAATAGAGAAATGTTGTTTGTAAAGCGCTGAGTAACTGTTGAATGCGCTTAAATCACGTTAAGTTTGCTAAGGATATGAATTATTGGCATGGATACTGATTATATTGTTTAGAACACGTTTCTGTCGCTTAGTTACTGATTATATCGCTAAGATACTGCTTCTATAGCTGACAACAAGTAGATATCGGTAAAATACGTTCATAAAACAATAAAAACTTATTTATGGCTGTAATGACCAATGATAATACATTGAGAAGGCCTAATTAGTAATTAATACGATAATTAATACAACTACTGGGCTAAGTTACGTCTAAAAGTACTTAACAACCATTGAAAGCACTTTGTTGACCTAAATTATATTGTATACGTGAAACTAAAAACTAGTATTCCAATCGAATTGCATAGAGATGAACATATTATGATTATAATTCGCTTAAATACAAATAAACATCGCATAAAATATGTTTATAACATAAGAATGGCATATACTTTTGCGTAAAACAACAATGCGTCTTTTAAATTAGAGTTTAAAAAGTTTATAATACGCATCAAAAGAGCTGAGTTGGTTTCCAAAAGGGTTCCCTGAGGTGGTGGGGATGAATTAGCTTAGAAGGGGAGAATCTTAGGTATAAAAGATCACAGCATCCCTTATGGACCCGTTTTACCCCTTCTGAAGAAAAGGGTTCTAGAATAGGGGTTGGGATGCCTTTAGGACAAGGGGAGATTCTGGAAGCCACTGAGACAAGAAGCTGAGAGTACATAAGACTATCTGAGAGTATATAAGACTATCTGAGAGTATATAAGACAATCTGAGAGTATATAAGACTATCTGAGAGTATATAAGACTATCTGAGAGTATATAAGACAATTTGAGAGTACATAAGACAATCTGAGAGTATATAAGACTATCTGAGAGTATATAAGACAGTTTGAGAGTATATAAGACAATCTGAGAGTATATAAGACAATCTGAGAGTATATAAGACAATCTGAGAGTATATAAGACTATCTGAGAGTATATAAGACAATTTGAGAGTACATAAGACAATCTGAGAGTATATAAGACTATCTGAGAGTATATAAGACAGTTTGAGAGTATATAAGACAATCTGAGAGTATATAAGACAATCTGAGAGTATATAAGACAATCTGAGAGTACATAAGACAATCTGAGAGTATATAAGACATTCTGAGAGTACATAAGACAATCTGAGAGTATATAAGACTATCTGAGAGTATATAAGACAGTTTGAGAGTATATAAGACAATCTGAGAGTATATAAGACAATCTGAGAGTATATAAGACAATCTGAGAGTATATAAGACAATCTGAGAGTATATAAGACAATCTGAGAGTACATAAGACAATCTGAGAGTATATAAGACTATCTGAGAGTATATAAGACTAACTGAGAGTATATAAGACAATAAGGAGTATATAAGAACCTCAAAAAGTGCATAGAAATCTATCTGAAAGTACATAAAGTATATAAGGATATCTAAAAGTATATATATATTCAACTCTGAAAGTACATAAGACACACCAAAAGTATAATATTGTTTACGAGTACAAAAGTATATAGGCTACATACAGTACATACGAAAGTAGAAGCGAGTTTTATGAATTATATACACCTGGAGAATATAAGAAACTCTTAAAGTATATATATGTATCACTTTCAAAGTAAATATGTTACTTTGAAAGTATATAACAAGAGTAAAGATAACACATAACATCAGTAAAAGTACTAATACGAAATGTTTCAGTCTGTTACGTAATAAAACCTCAGTACAAGTTAAGAACGCTTCGTAAAGCAAAGCTAAGCAACGAAACAATGTCTTCTCCCAAATAATTCGTCTCCATAGCAATTCCGCACACGTGTGTCTGTTAATGCCCCCGCAGCATCCCTATGGACCAATAAGTCGATCTTCATCTGCTCAGCTGTCGAGACGCACTCTAGAACTCTCAGATGGTCTCAGGATGGACAAAACACTCTCAGTATCTATCTGACACTTTTAAGAAACCTCAGTAGCATCTTGGATACGTAGATGAATTCGCAGCATCACTGGTCCAGATAATGTACTAAAGATCTCAAAGATACCATCAGGTTCTCCTAAACATCTCTATTGTTCTTTCTTATGGTTTTATTGTCTTTTAAAATATCATTAAAGTTTCCAAGGAAGTTTTATCTCTTGCAGCATCTCTAAGATTAACTCCATGGACCCCTTTCCCAGCATCTTTTCCCTACGTCCATCCATAACTTACACATCTTTATTGGCTCCATGAATATCGATCCCGGAATGTAAATTACCCTTTTTTAATTCTCAGATAAGGGTTCCCCCTTTTCGGGAACCATTGGGATGCTGTGTTCTTAACAACCGTCTTGTATAATCTTGGAGAATAATATGTACTCTCGAGGTGTCTTATATACTTTCAGATTGTCTTATGTACTCTCAGATTGTCTTATATACTCTCAGATTGTCTTATATACTCTCAGATTGTCTTATATACTTTCAGATTGTCTTATATACTCTCAGATTGTCTTATGAACATCAGTGTGTCTTATATACTCTCGGTGTGTCTTATATACTCTCAGTAAGTCTTATATACTCTCAGACTGTCTTATATACTCTCAGACTGTCTTATATACTCTCAGATAGTCTTATATACTCTCAAATATTCTCATTTACTCTCAGGTGCACATATTTCTCATCTGAGATACCTCAATCATAATATCCTCAGGTAGCGGTCAGACAATGGCATTGTGGTCCTTAGGGAAGCTGCAAATACTTCCGAAAGGGACATTAAAGCGTCTAAGGAGTTTGATTTATTAGAAGAGCAGGTGTTCTCCGAAACAAAGAAAGCATCTGTGAGTCCATTGTGACATCGCCTTTGGAATGGAAAGTATGTTTCGGAATTCATCTCTAATTGGACCAAAAAGGGTTTCCCAATCAGTTACCAAGGGAGGATGCTTTTTGAAATTTATTTATATGAGCGTATACGATGACAATCGAGTATATAAGACTTTCTGATAGTATATAATACACTCTTAGAGTATGTACAATGTTCTGAGAGTAAATAAGTAAATATGTACGTATTAAAAGCCAACAATAAACACAAATCCATAACTATAGAAAACTCAATCCTAGTTTTTATAAAAAGAACATAATTTACATAAACACAGCACTTTCATTGGTTGCTAAGCGCTTAAATCAGTAAATTAGCATTTTAAGCATTAAATAAGCTATTTATAGCTATATAAACAATCTAGCACTTCCTAAATGTACTAAACTTATTTTACGCGATAATTTCAAGTAATAAGTTTATTTTTAAATGCAATTAAGAGCATTTTCATGTAAAATATTAATATTAAATATTATATTGTAAAAGCACTTCAAACGGTTGCCTAGCACTTTCAGCGGTAACTAAGCGTAATAATCACTAACTTAGCCTACTCAACGTAAAATTAGCGATCTTTTCAGCTACAAAATAAGTTATTGGCTGCTTTATAAACGTATTATAAGCGATATTAATATCTAATTAATTATTGTGAATTAAAGAAACAGTATCCTAGCAATTTAAACAGCTAATAATCTTTATAAACTGTTTCTAAGCCTAAAATGCTTATTGTTAGCGATCTAAACGTATCTTCAGCTTATTCAACAATTACTGAGCGAACTCTGAAGGAACATAAGACTATCTGAGAGTATATAAGACAATCTGAGAGCATATAAGACAATCTGAGAGCATATAAGACAATCTGAGAGTATGTAAGACAATCTGAGAGCATATAAGACAATCTGAGAGTGTATAAGACAATCTGAGAGTATATAAGACACTCTGAGAGTATATAAGACAATCTGAGAGTATATAAGACTATCTGAGAGTATATAAGACAATCTGAGAGTATATAAGACAATCTGAGAGTATATAAGACTATCTGAGAGTATATAAGACAATCTGAGAGTATATAAGACAATCTGAGAGTATATAAGACTATCTGAGAGTATATAAGACTATCTGAGAGTATATAAAACACCTTGATAGCAACTTAAACCCAACAACTCAATCTCAACGCATTAAAAACCGCTGAGTTTACGTTGACTCCGCTGTTAAGCGTATCTAAGCAACGAAAATAATGTCCTTTTCCAACAATACGTCTCCATAACATTTGTACTCGCTTAGAAAACGCTGAGTTCGCTTACATCACTATTTGCATACACACGAATAAAAAAAGGAACAGCGTAAAAATAAGGGCGTAACAAATAAAAGATAAAAAAGATGCTATTGTTGATTCATGACAGGATGCGTGAGGGGTCCAGACAGGAAGTGGTCAGAATACAAAGTGATGCTGGGAAGGGAGATCTTGGTAGTACGTGGTCCACAAATTCGATTGTAACTCTCCAAGTATTTGATGGAATTTGATCAAATTTGGGTTCAAAGTAGAGTAGAAGTTGGGCTACATGTGGACCAAGTTTGGTTTGAGAATGTTTTTTAACAAATGAATTATTAACTGAAATTGTGGTTGGTGTTTTTTATCAATGGCGGATTTTGTTGTGGACACACGAATTATTTTATTTCTTCAAAACTGTTCAGTTAAATTCAGTAAAATTTATAAAAAAGTTAATCAACAATATTTTCTATATTATTGCAAATTTTATGAAGGAATGTTTCATAACAATTGAAATATTAACAATTATATCTCGGTTGTTTTTTTTTCAAAATGGCGGAGTTTTTTTATGTCATACGAATTAATTTACTTTAAAAGAATTATTTAATAGAATTATTCAAAATTTGAGTAAAAGTTAAAAAAAAACATTCTTAACATGTGCAAAAAGTTTTATGCAAATATGTCGTGAAAAAAAAACAAAATGGGCTCAAATTAATTCAACTAATAAAGTAAACAATATCTATTAAGTATACAAAATTATAAGCAAAAATATGTATAAAGAATAGAATAAATAAATAAAAACTAACAAGGCGCCCTTTGGTAAAGATTCACCTCAAACCAATAGCACCTTTACTAATTTGTTAATAACTAATAAACCAATAAATAAAAAGCACTAAAATTAACAAAGCCAATTAACAAAAAATAACAATCATGTGCACAAAATTTCACCCAAAAAAACTCAAGAAACAAAAGAAAAACGGATTCAAAATGGAGAAGAAGAGATGCTAATCTAATCTTAATTAAGGGGTCAAATCTCAGAAGTAAAAAGGTAATTAAAATGACCTTTCCACGTTTTTATACACCCTCCATTAACTCACTCACCCCTTACGTTACCTTGGAAACAGATTAAGGCGAGAAAAATAAGGTATAAGTGTGTTAAAGAGTATAAAATACATACAAAAGTATATAGAAGCGAGTTTTATGCATTATATAAGACACATAAGACTATCTGACAGTATATAAGACACACTGAGATTATATAAAACTCTTTTGTACATATATATTTATGTATATATATGCATATTCTTTATATAAGACATTTTTCGTAAAAAACAGAATTCGGAAAAAAACTTCGTAAGAATCTTCCCCTCCTATTTTTTTCTGTCACGATGACGTAAGGAAGGGAAGCTGACCTCTGGACCAATCCATCAATTCATCTCGAATTCCCAAAAGAAATGCATTTTATCATTCTTTTGTGCGGTTGTCTTAGAAATGTATGGGTGTCAGTGTTTCCGGAAAAGTTTTGGTTACATTTTTACGTATTTCTAAGTTAAATTGACGCATTGTTATAAGTAAATATATATATATATATATATATATATATATATATAGATTCTTATATACTCTCAGATAGTCTTACATACCCTGTGCATCTTTTTTCATCTCATCTGCTTAACTCTCGTCTCCCCCACATTTCGCACATGTTCTCCTCTAATTGCAGCATCCCATATCTGGACCCCTCTTCTTAACCACATCTCCCTCATAATGAACGTATAAAGACGTCATCAAACAAAGTTCGTGACGTACATCTTCGCTTCTATTTATAATTAGAGTCTTATTTTATGGTTTTTATAAGAAAAGAGTACATTGTATTGAAGATACGTAACCATAGTGACTATGGTTCATCTTTTTCATCTTCTGCGACTATCTGAGAGTAAAATTAAGTGCCTGAGATCAAAATAAAATGTCTGAGAGAAGAAAAAACTATTCGAGAGCATAACAAACTACCTGAGAGTATTCTAAAATCCCAGAGAGTACCATCCCCCACGAGCTGTGAGCACAAGCTGCTCCTTTTAGGGATGCTGTGCCATATAAAAGATCATCTTCAACACAAAACGTGTGAATAAAAAAAAGGGAATTTTATAAAAAGGAGTTCGGAACGAAAAAAAGAGGGTGAAATAATGATCTGAGTGTTGAATAGGCACCTGTTGTCGACTCAAACACTTTTAACAAAAGACAGTCGAAATAAAAAGAATTATTATGAAAGACGAGTTTAGAAAAGAGATCAAAAAAATATATAATTTTTCTTTTTTTTCATTGTTTTATTACGTAAATATCAATGAATATAATTACAAAATAAATATAAATACTATTAACTATTTATTTATTACGTAAAAGTTATTAAAAGTCCGCTGTTCGAATCCCGAAACGTTTTGAAAAAGACGAGATAAATTTCCCCCTCATAAAAGAGCAGCCTCCAGCATCCCACTGGGCTGGACCACAGCTTCTTTGAAGCCTCAAGAGCACTCAAAGATCATATTGAAGGCTCTTATCATACGGTGAGTTAAGGTTAAGTAGTTGTGCTGGGCTTAGGATGAGTTTAGGGTTAAATAGATAAAGAAAAGCTATGTTCTAGTTTATTTACTTTTAGAGGTATATATATAATGATCTTATATACTCTCGTCTCTTCTTATATACTCTAATCTCGCAATAGATCATAAATTACATAAATAAATAGACCATTAAACTCTACATAATATTATAATTTTACTTATTCTGTATGTATTATATATACTTTATTTATCGCTTGGTTACCGGTATATTGTTGATGTACAGATATATTTGGTTGCTTGGTTTTAATGCATTTTTACGCTTTATTTATAATTAAAGTACTTAAATTATAATTTATTAGCTGATTTAATGTTATATAAGCATTAAAAGTCATTATTTATGATTTTATGATTAGTTTATGCTTATATTTCGCTTTATTCGCTTACAAAAGGTATTTTATTCTTACGTATACCTTATGTAGTTACTAACGCTACGCCTAGTTGTTGATTTAAGCTTAGTTACCGCTTAAATCGCTAAGAAACAGCTAATATGCTAAAAAAAAACGATTAACAATTCGATAAATATGTTTTTTTCTGCTAACTTCACTTAGTAACTAATTTATTTACCTTTAAATCGCTTAGAAACGAGTTTTTCTATACATTTACGTAAATATACTCGGGTCCTATGAACAAATATGCTTCTTTTATGATTAGCAACCGCTGAGTTGCTCAGGATACGCTCAAATTGCTAAGTTAAAGTTTATTTATTGATTTTTACTTCTAATATTCTTAATTCTAGTTGCAGCGTCATATTTCATATTTACGTAAATATATAAAATATTACGTACTTTTTTTGGCTAAGTTTACTTCTCCTCATATACTTTTTACAAGACTTATACAATATATATCAGCCTTATATACTATAAATCAGCATTATATATTTTACACTAACCTTATGTATTTTCTACGAAACTTATATACTTTATATAAGCCTTATATACTTTATACTTGATTTATATACTCTCATCTCTTATTATATACTCTCGTCTCTTTTTATATACTCTCGTCTCTTCTTATATACTCTCGTCTCTTCTTATATACTCTCGTCTCTTCTTATATACTCTCGTCTCTTCTAATATACTCTCGTCTCTTCTTATATACTCTCGTCTCTTCTAATATACTCTCGTCTCTTCTTATATACTCTCGTCTCTTCTTATATACTCTCGTCTCTTCTTATATACTCTCGTCTCTTCTTATATACTCTCGTCTCTTCTTATATACTCTCGTCTCTTCTTATATACTCTCGTCTCTTCTTATATACTCTCCTTTCTTCTTATATACTCTCGTCTCTTTTTATATACTCTCATCTCTTCTTATGTGCTCTTTTCTGTTCTTATATACTCTCATCTCGTCTTATATACTTTTATATATATATGTATTTCTAAAAATCAGTGCCATTCCAAAACGTGTGGAATTCATTTTGGACCAAAAAGTCTTATATTCTCATGGGAGTTATAACTCGTGTGCCTTAAGGGGCGGTAGGGGAGGTAAAAAGAGGGGGTGGGGAAGTAGGGGAGGTAAAGGGGGGCGGGGGCAAAAGTAGGGGAAGTTTCCAAACTTTCGTATCGATTTCCCATTTCCAGTTTCAAACTGCAGATGTCTCCCGTAGCGCCTTTTTTTCTACGCTTCCAACTTTTGTCCTGGACCGAATTGAATCAATCTTTGCCTTTGCTGATTGTTTAAACTATTTTTATTTAATTAATGTTATTGTTGTTAATTATGTTACGTAAAATTAAAGATGGCGGTACGTTTTACGTGTTTAACGTATTGACAAATTCTGGGTTCTGATTGGTTGTTTTTTGAGGTATTAAAATCCGTTCGAAATTACGTAAAAAAATAACATAACATTAACTAGTATTATTATTAATATTACTTTGTAATATTTGAGCTCCTTTCCGCTTACTTTCTGCTTAAATTGCTCAGTTACAGTTCAGCTGTTAACAATGCTTATATTTCATTGCTAGGATACCACATTTTCCGCTTAATATATGATACATTCGCTAAAATTTGTTTGTAAGTCTACAAAATATTTTTATACGTTTAATTATATTAGTTTAACGGTAACTAAGCAACTTCTAAGCGTATTCAACTGTTTATAAACGTTTTCAAGCGATCTAATCGGTTTCTAAGCGTAAGAATCGCAATTAAAGCACGTTTTTTGCGCTTACAAATTATTTTTGTTGCTTAGTTTCTGTTTAGTTTCCTTTTATTGTAATCACATAGTCCGACCATGGTTTCAAACATGAGAGATAATGCCTTATAACTCCATAAGTATAACTCATAGAGAAAAAATAAAATTATGTTCATACGCAGAATTTAATTGACTATAATTACATTTAATTTCATGTAATTATATTGAAAAACAATTGAATAAAAAAATAAAATGTAGAGATACTACAGCCATTGGAAGCAAACCGGTACCGTAAAAAGCCTACTTTCTAACTCTTATAATTTCTGAAATATACCACTTACAAACATAAAATTAACATCATAATGTGCCTTATTTTACGTACTAATTATCTACTAAGTTTTATGTACTTTTGCATTATGGTTTAGTAAATATATACAAAAATATGTACGTTATACGTACATTTTTATATACAAGGCGAAGTAAGGTATTGATTTGTACAGAACACGACTTATGTACAAAGTATGGGATGAAAAGTATATAAGAAGATAAAAGATAAGTGCATGTGTACTTTCTAACACTTATAACTCAAAAACTATTACACTTACAAAAACAAAAACTACATTAAAATGTAACTTGATATTTGCACTCAATATGTATTTAGTTTTAATTAATTGTAATTAAAGGTTGAGTAATTACAGCCAATTATATGCAAGTAATACCTACACTTATATACGTACATATCCGACTTGGTAACGAAGTATGAAAATAAATGCCTATTACTTCAGAAGTATTATACATACAATTAAACTAAAATTATATAACTACGTATCAATTAACTGTCTATGTAAATATGTACTTTCATGTACTTACATACAAAAACAAATGAATAAAAAAATAAAATGTAAAAGTACTTCCTGTCTCGGAATTGAAGTCGGGTTTGTGCAAGACAACTTTGTAACTCTCACAAATCCCAAAGTATATAACTTAGAAACATAAAAATAAGTAAATATGTACTTTATTATGTATACTAAATAATCACAATGTTTGAACTTTAATTAACGGTTATGTAATTATATTATATATAAGACGTAGCATCAAGAATGCGTGTACAGAATCCGTTTTTGTTCAGAAGATGAGATGAAATGGACCAAATCTCCGAAAGTATTTATTATAGAAGAAATCTAAAGACATCAATGTACGCAGAAATTATTTCTTTATATATGAATGTAATTTGATACAATTTCATCGAAGAACAATTGAAAGAAAAAATAAAACGTAAACCTACAACCGGAGAAATCAAAATGGAGTCGTTACAAACCCTTATAATTCTAACCCTCATAATTTCCAAAATATTCCACATAGAAACATAAAACATACATAACAATGTGTGTAATTATATGTACTAAGTGTGTACATAGTTTGAAGAAATTATGATAAACGGTTGTCTAATTATAGCCCAATTACATAGACAACTACACCCAATTCAGAGCTGATTTTTACCGTATATGTATATATTCTTATACCACGTACGTTTTAACTTAAATAAAGCAATGACGTCATATACATTACATCAATTACGTCATTTTTACTTATTACTGTTAATATTAATTACTTTACGTGTTTTTCAAAACTTTCAAACACTGTGACCTCATAGGCAATAAGTATACACCCGCTTATATACAAATTGCATGCATTTCAGGATATGCGTACATTATATGCTTTTTAATGCTTAAAAGTGTTCAGTTCGCTTAATGAAAGGCTGAGTATGCTATGTATGACGTCATACGTAGCATGAATATGTATATATATTTTAATCACAGAGGTTTTAGAACACAAAAATGATGTGAAAAAGCGAAATAGTAGTCCTGAGTTAGTGTAGTTGTCTCAGATTTTAGGCTGTAAGTTTTTTATTATTCAATGCAATTATTTTAAACTATGTACATAGTTAGTGAATATAATTATGTACATTTTGATGTAATATTCATGTTTTTATCTTGAATAGTTCGGAAGTTATGAGAGTTAGAATGCAGGGTTGTATTCGAGTTACCTGTTTCACAGTCCGGTAGCGCAATGACATTTTATTTTTTTATTCAATTGTTTTTCGATATAAGTACACCAAATTACATGCATACATAGGTAATGAAATTTTACATAGTGTTATAATTTTACTTTTTCTGTATGTATAATACTTTAGCTATAAAAACGTACATTTTATGATACTACCGCCTCCTCTATGATGAAATCGCTTAAAAACATTCATTCATATTCATACATAACATAACCGCTTATATTATGTTTAACGCGCTAAAAGCACGCTTAATTAGTGATTAAATAGCTAAGCAACCAAACAAACATAAATCATCGCTAGGTTACCGCTTAGTTTGTGCTTAAACAGCTAAATTATAGCTTTATATGCGATTGTAGTGTAAATATATATTATTACGTGACCATTATTACTGTAAACATCGAAAAGTACTATGACGTCAATAAAATATTGCTAAAATCGTCAATACCAAACAAATACGATTTTAAACATTATAAACAATAAAATGAATGTAATTATTATAAATTATTGTTCTTATTATGTTTAATAACCGTGGGAAAACAACAAAACGCGAATTTATTGATCCGAGAACGTGTGTTTTAAACCGTTCCCATGGAAACGCAAAGGGGCAAAATGGTGGGGGTTAAACAAAATGGCGGCCGACGCAAAGTTCTGAAAAGAAAAAGACAAGTTTTCAATGTGTAAACTTCTCCCATTGGCTGAGACGGACCAATGGGAGGAGGCGGTGGGTGTGGCCACCTCATCTTGAGGGAGGGGGTGGGGGACTTTGGAAACTTCCCCTCGAATGAGGGGAAGTTATTGACGTCATGTTACCAAAGAGAAAAAAATAAGTCCTTCGCCATAGGATAATGTTGTAAATTGAATCAACCAATCAGAGAATAGTATTTCTGGTCCATTTCTACGAATAAATATAATTTTTCATATTCATATACATTCTAAATATACGCTAACCTTATGATACATAACAGGATGCTGGAAAATGGACCATTTCTTTAAAAATAATAAATCAATCGATGCAAAAATTTGTAAGAATATGAAGAAAGAATTAATTTATAAAATAGCGTTCTTTATTTTAAAATGACTATATTACTTTATAAGATATTTAACATCTAAAACTCGTGTGTCATTTGACGCGAAATATGTGAGTTGCTTAAGATTGCGGGATGCTACGAAATGGACCATAAATATTTTATTAATACATACATAAATCTGAAATTTCATTACAAAATACAAAACATATTTATTAATAATATACATATATTACTTTTGAAATGTCTTGATAACTTTTTGAGATATTATATATTAAACATAAGATACGGTTTTGGTATTCAATGTAGCAAATTTGTACATCTCCGAAAAGTGCAAGATGTTTGAAAATGGACCATAACTCAATCAAAAATCAATCAAAATGTATAAAAATCGGTATTAAAAATTTTAAAGTATTATTTAATAGAAAAGCATTGTCCGTTTTTCAATTACTTTATTTGTTTCTGAGAAATATTGATTTGAATATCACTTTTAATAGAGACAAACAACAAAATTCGTTGAAGACAACCAAGATTGCGGGATGCTGCGAAATGGACCGTAAATCTCTCAAAAATTAACAAATCGATGTAAAACTCATCAAATTAATAGAATAATGTCCATTTAACGTAATGTTTGTTTTTTATTAGTTATATTGTATTTACCGCTACATTATACTCGTAAAGCATATACTGTTTACTAGGATACCGATTTTTACGCAAATTTTATGCTAAAATCGCTTAAGTTCATTAGATAAGCATATGGTATGTTGTATTAAAGCTTAATTAATGCTTAGTTCATGATTTATATGCTTTGAATAAGTCTTATAGAGTAAATACGTACTCTAATGGCTTTTGAGCTGTTTTAACGCTGAGTTTGAGCTTAATTCGCTTAGATATAGCTATTTCTTTTAAAAATACGTAAAGTTTCCATGGTAACTGTATATTTCCGCTTATTATATGATTAGTTTTCTTATAATATGCTTAAACAGCTTAGAATACATATGTATATAGTTTATATAGAACATAACGTATTTAATACACATCACCCGTATTTCTATTCATTTATGTATTTGTTGGTTGCTAAGCGATTCAAGCGCTAAGAAAGCGTATCTAAGCGAAAAAAGCAGCTTTTATTGTTCTATCACTATAGACGTCATTATTGTAAGCGTGTTGCTAAGCAATGTAAGCACTAATTTAGCGCATTAAACGTATTAAAAACCGCATTTTGTTTGTCCATATACTCTCATCTCGTCTCTGAAGTTATAAGAGTATGGAGCTATGGCGTTTGGGATATGTAAGACTTTGCGAAATCGATTCCCAATCAATTAATAACCAATTAATAATAATAAAAATTGGTAAGAACATAAATAAAAATATGACGTTCATAATGCTGTTGATAGTTTTACAATATCTTGATTGGTTCCGAAGTTATTGAGGTTTAATGTAGCTTCCGGTCTATGATGCGGTACGGCTATTTGATAAGTCGCGTATGAGTGCGGGATGTTGCAAAATGGACCATAAATCAATTAATAAAGAATCAATCGAAATAAAAATTATAAGAAGCATTAATAAAAGTTAAATTTATAATTCAAAGTTATCGGTTTTCAAATATCTTTATAAGTTTTTAAGATACTCAGTATTAAAAATCAGGTAAAATTTTGATGATGAGTTCAGCATGCTGCGATATGGACCACATACATGCCAATATACAATCAATAGATTTAATAATTATTTTTAAACTAGAAGGAAATCCTATTTATGAAATAGGATTATTACTTTTTCGATATTTCTATTACTTTCTGACATATTATAACTTAAACATAAAATTCAGCTTACGATGCTGGATGCTGCGGAATGGACCATAATTTATCTAATATTCAATCAATAGATTTAAAAATGAATACCAATGTATAATATGTACTAATTAATAAGATGAAATAGTTATTTTTCAAATATCTTGATTGGTTATCGAGATATTGCATTTTTAAAACGAACTTCCAATCCGTGATACACTATAGCAAAAAATAAATGCCATCAAAAAGTGCAGGTTGATGCAAAATTGACCATCGCATAATAAACAATCAACCAATTAATTTAAAAATTTACGAAAATTTTAATAAATAATTACTTAATTAACTGCAATTATTATTTTTGCAATATCTTAAATGGTTCCTAAAATATAATGGTTTGAATATCGGTTTCAGGTTAACACGCTAAACAAGAGATGCTGTAAGAGAAACAAGTGCCGGATGCTGCAAAATGGACCATAAATCATCCAATAATCAATCAATCAACACAAAAATCAAGAAAATAGTAGAAAAAAGTCTAATCTACAAAATGCATATTTTACTTTTCTAATAAAATTGTTAGTTTTAGAGATATAAAGGTTCAAAGTTGACTTCCGGTCACGGCCATTTACCTTTCTCAGAAGACACAGCTTTTGTCCATTTCAGGGACTCGAACCCAAGGCCTTCGACTTCTTCCTCTTCTACGCTATTCTGTAACAATAGAAGAGATATGCTATTGTTAATTAACAATTAAAAGTAATTTTAATTAATAAATTAGATTATAAATTACGTAACAACAGTCTGAGAAAGTCTAGAAGTGTCTTAGACAAATCTCAGTAAGTCTGAGAGAAACTGTAAGTGGCTGAAGGTGTCTAGAAGTGTATTACAATGTCTAGAAGGGTCTAAAGGTGTCTAGAAGTGTATTACAATGTCTAGAAGGGTCTAAAGGTGTCTAGAAGTGTCTAAGAGTGTCTTAAAACTGTCTGAGAGTAGTCAGAAAATGTCTAGATGTTTCTGAGAGAGTCTAGACAGTTTAAAACTGTCTGAGTGTCTATACAAGTGACTTAAAATGTCTAAAACTGTCTTAGAGAGTGTAATAGTGTCTGGAAGAGTGTAGTGCAGTATCTCAGAGTGTCTAGTAATGTCTAAGAGTTGAAAAAAGTGTGTCTGAGACTAGTCTAAGCCACTGTCTGAGACTAGTCTAAAAAGTGTCTGACACAACTTTCTGAGAGCGTAGAGTGAACTTCCAAAAGTTGAAAATTGGGACAAACAAAAGAACTCCTAAATTCGCAACTAAAAGTGAAGTTAAGAGAACAAAACTTTTGCTTTAAAAAAGTTTTCGAAATAAAAAAAAGTTTTCAAAACAAATTTTTCTTTTCTTTCGATTATTTCTCTTTTTTTAGGAATACGTCTTTTTTTAATAGACACTCGTCTGTCTTTTTTCGCTTCGTTTTTGTTTATATTAATTACATCTTTACGTAAAAGAATTGTTTAAACAATATATGAGCAAATTTTAGCATAAAAAATGTTTTTTAAGCATTGTTAAGCAGAAAAATCGGTTTCTAAGCAAAGAAAACAGTTTCTTAGAGAATTAAACCTAAAATAAGCTGAACTAATGGAAAGATACAGGATTACAAATGCTACAGACGTCCCTTCCAGTACAAAACTCCAAAAAAGTAACTAAATTAATAATAAATGATAATTAATATTTATATCAAATTAAAGACGATTAAATTACCTATCGATTGATATATTGAACATTACAATCGGACCAATAGGAGAAGAAATATTGACGTCTAAAGTTTATTGATACGGAATCTGATTGGTTATGATATATTAGTATGGTTTTAGCGTGGTTACTAAGCTAAACAAGCTGTTTCTAAGCGGAAAAATCGGTTTCCAAGCAGTATTTACAGTGTGATAGAAGATTATGAGCGTTACTAAGCAAAGAAATCAGTTTCTAAGCGGTCTCTAAGCATAAAATAAACACTTTATAATCGTTGCTATAGCAATAATCTGTTCATAAGTCTAAAGATTAGTATAGCATAAAATCAGTTTTTAAGCGGAAAAATCGGTTTCTAAGCACAAATAACACTAAATAAGCGTTACTAAGCGAATTAAACATATTGAAAGCGGACACTAATCTAAATAAGCGATGTTTTTAAGCAATACGGTACAAATACATTAAACTTATATTCATTATATATTTAAACATATATATAAATAAAACATATACATATATATACATATAAACATTAAAAAATAGAATTAATTAGGAATAATTAATTTATAAATAAACAATTACACAAAACAACAATAATTCTTACCTTTTGTTTATACACTTCTGTTTAAAACACTTTTAAATATTTAAAAAACGAATTAATAATAATTACGACAATTTACGAAAACACTAAAAGCTAAACGGACGCCATATTGAAAACCTATGAGTACGTAATAAAAATATTAAAAAATAATGAAATAAAATAGAAAACAAAAGGAATTATAAACTATTTAACCTAAAAGAATAAAAATCAATTAAATAAAGGTATTATTAACAACAAAAAACACTTTTAAAACTAAATTAACCAATTAAAAAAACTTCGATAAATATTCTTATATATTACGGAACAGGAAGTGACGAAAGAACCCGAAATTTTACGTAAATAACCAAAATTAATTCGAACTTAAAAAAATCACGTTAATTAATCCACTTCCGGTCCAAAAACCTTTTCGAACACCGCTTCCGTTTCCGGTTCTCGCCAAAAACTCCGGACCAATGAGATTCGAACTAATTGAAGCGGAAGTTTAATTAAAAAACGCGAATTTCGGAGACGAAACAGTTTTGTAGCGAAGCGGACGCCATTACAATCGATGTGAGGAGTTCCGATTGAAGGCGACAGATGGCTCTTGCGAGCGACAAAAGAACGACGATTCCTAAGGAAAAGGATGTATTTGTTGAAATAAATTGTTTCTAAGCGAACTAAGCCTAAATTCTAAGCACAAAAAGCAATTTCTAAGCTCAATAAACAAACCGACACAATTTGGTACCCAAATGTTAACATTTAGCGGTAACCAAGCGATTTAAGCGATGTTCTTACGTATAGATTGTTGCTAAGCAATTTAAGCACAAACTAAGCGTTCTAAGCTTACATTCTAAGCACATAAGCGGTTGTTTATATTTATTAACAAACTGAAACGATTTGGTAATAAAATAATAACAATTAAGAGATAAATAAGCGATTTAATCGTATCCTGAAACGAGGCATTGTTACTTAGCAACGAAAGCACAAACTAAGCGCTTTCTTAGCAACTATATCATAAACGAAGCGTATATTAGCATTTAATATAATAATAAGTGTATATATTAGAGCATGTATTCATGATTATTATGCTAAGCTTATGCTTAAAAAGCTGAGTGTAAGACTTAAGCGAAATTTATGTTTATAAGGTAAACAAACGCATTTTAAGACATTTAAACACGTTCTAAGCGATATAATCATTAATTCAGCGGGAAAAGCGGTAGTTTAGCAGTTGCCTAGCAATGAAAGCTCTTTTAATAAGCGTTACTAAGCGAACAAAACGGTTTCTAAACGAAAAAAACTGTCCCTAAGAGATTAATAAATACGATGATATTTTATGAAACTTCGTACCAAGCGGAACAAACAGCTTTTAAGCGAACAGTTAGCATAAAAATCGCACACTAAACATAAACTAAGAATAAGAAACATAATTGTAATCCATCTCAACATATTGTAAGCGAATTCATCATAAATAAAGCGGAAAGATGAGTTAACAATAAGAAAATAACGGAAAGTCTGTAATTGCAATTACTCAGCCATTTAATCATAAACGTAAATCATAAATTAAGCATAATTATCAACATATAAGCATAAAGAAGTATATTGAACATTAATTAAGCTATTTAAGCATATTCTAATCGTATTGAACGTAAAATAAGCTGAACTAATGGAAAGATACAGGATTACAAATGCTACAGACGTGAATTACAGTAAAAAACTACTAATAAGTAATTAAATTGATTATAAATGACAATTATAATTATATTGAATTAAAGAGTAATAAATTACCTATCGATTAGTGTATTGATCATTAAAATCGAACCAATAGGAGAAGAGATATAGACGTCTAAAGTTTATTGCTACGGAATCTGGTTTGTTATGAAAAAGTATGGTTTTAGCGTGGTTACTAAGCTAAACAAGCGGTTTCTAAACGAAAACAGCAATTCTTGAGCGGAATGATAGCGTTGCTAAGCGTAGAAAACTGTCTCTAAGCTAAATATGGCTGTTTCTAAGCGGAGAAATCAGTTTCTAAGCGGTTGCTAAGCCTAAAAAACAGCTTTATTGTGTTGCTAAGTGTAGAATTACGTC
Organism: Pantala flavescens; assembly: GCA_020796165.1. NCBI lineage: Eukaryota > Metazoa > Arthropoda > Insecta > Odonata > Libellulidae > Pantala > Pantala flavescens. The sequence continues at coordinate 58,400,215 of CM036880.1, forward strand.
TATATTTTGGTATAATAGACCGGAAGTTATGTGTTAATTCGATATACTTCGAGAACCAATAATGATATAGAAAAAATAACAACACTTATTTGTAGAACATACTCTCTTTTATATTTGTAACAATTTTAAAATAAATTAATTGAAGATTAATTGATCTATGGTCCATTTGCCAGCATCCTGCACTCCTAATTACCTTACGCATTGTTGTAGTTAATATATAAAACCTCTTCTAAGAAAGAAGGTCTTCCACCGACAGTCAACTTTGAACCTTTATTTCTCTAAAATTAATTGTGATATAGGAAAAATGGAATATACATTTTGTAGAACAAACATTATTCTCTTATTCTAATGAGTTTTAAATTGATCTGTTAATTATTGAGAGATTTTTGGTCCATTTCAAAAAATTTGCACTTGCACGGAGATGTAAGAAATCGCAATACAGTGCATCGCAAACCGGATCCTATGTTTCAATTATAATATCTCAAAAAATAATACAGATAACTAAAAAATAATAACTGTATTTTATAAATAAGAATGTTTTCTATTTAAGAAATAAATTTCAAATCTTTTCATTGAATATTAAAATATTTATGGTCCATTTCGCAACATCCTACAGTCTTAAGCATCCTACGGAAATATTTCGCGTCAAAGCGGAACATGATTTTGAATTCTTAAAATCTTAAAAACTAATAAAGATATTGCAAAATTAAGAACGTTATCTTATTAAATAATTATTATTCTACATTATTACCGAATTTTAATTCATTTGATTGCATATTTATAAAGCTATGGTCCATTTTCCAGCATCCTGTCGAGTATTGCTCATCGCAAAATACCGACCTTAATTTCGTATATAAATATAATACATTCAACAATTGCATTCAATAACAACTGTACGGTATGAACCATAGTATTATTAATATTTGTTCTAATTTAAAAAATGTTTTCATTACATTTTTATTATATTATGGTCCATATCACAGAATCCTGCAATCTTTAATAACCAACGCATATCATCTTTCGAATTAAAACGAAACCTTAGTTTTATTTACAAAATATCTTAAGAACTAATATAGATATTTGAAAACTAATAACTTCCTCTTCTAAAATATACTTTTAGCAATATTTATTGCAAATTTCAAATCAATTGATTGAATCATAATAGAATTATGGTCCATTTTGCAACATCCCGCACTCATACGCGACTTATCAAATAGCCGTACAGCGTCATGGACCGGAAGCTACATTAAAACCTCAATAACTTCGGAACCAATAAAGATATTGCAAAACTAACAAATGCATTATAAACCTTATACTTTTGATTATATATGTACCAATTCTTATTATTATTGATTGATTATTAATTAATTGGCAAACGATTTCGCAAAGTCTTACACATCCCAAACGCAAGATTCATACTGTTATAACTTCAGAGACGAGATGAGAGTATATATACAAACAAAATGCTGTTTTTAATACGTTAAATGCGCTTAGTTTATGCTTAAATCGCTTAGCAACACGCTTACAATGTTGACTTCTATAGTGATATAACAATAAAAGCTGCTTTTTTCGCTTAGATACGCTTTGTTAGCGCTTGAATCGCTTAGCAACCAACAAATGCATAAATGAATAGAAATCCGTGTGATAAGTGTATTAAATACCTAATGTTGTATATAAACTATATACATATGTATTCTAAGCTGTTTAAGCATATTATAAGAAAACTAATCATGCAATAAGCGGAAAATTATTGTTACCATGGAAACTATACATATTATTAAAATGAAAGGTCATATCTAAGCGAATTAAGCACAAAGTAAGCGTTAAATCAACTCAAAAGCTATAAGAGTACTTATATACTCCAAAATATGTTGTCTAAGCATATAAATCATAAAATAAACATAAGGTAAGGTTCAATATAACATTCAATATGCTACACTATTAAACTAAGATTTCATATCATTAACTCAGAGTTTTAAGCGTAATCTAAGCATAAATATCATAAATTATGCTACTCTATATTTACTTAACATTATTTCATCATTTAAGACGACTTCTAAGCGATTTAAGCAATAAATAAGCATAGAAAACAGTATCTAAGCAACCAGATAATGTATATATATAGTACATAAGACTCTAAGATATAATATATAAAACTATCTAAAAGTAAATAAGATAAACCTGAATATATACTGAATAAGATTCTGTGAAGGTATATAAGAAAACCTGAGAGTATATATGTATATATATATATATATATATATATATATATATATAATCCTGCGAGTATATAAACTAAAAGTTGCTTCAGAAAGTATATGAAAGAACCTATAAATATATAAACCAGGATGAGGATAAAATATAAAATTTGAAAGTAAATAAAACTCTCCAAAAGTATATAAGAAGAGACGAGAGTACATAAGAAGAGACAAGAGTATATAAGAAGAGACGAGAGTATATAAGAAGAGACAAGAGTATATAAGAAGAGACAAGAGTACATAAGAAGAGACAAGAGTATATAATAAGAGACGAGAGTATATAAGCTAAAATAAGAATAAATATCACGGAATGATAGTACATAATATATTTTGAGGTATATATGTTATTCTGAAAGCATTGAAAATCCTAAAGGTATATAAAACTAGATAAAAGTACATAGGACGGGATGAAAGTAAATGAAACCCTCTAAGGGTATATAAAAATATATATATGAACATATATATTAATATAAAAGATGAGATGTGAATACAAAACCACAATATAAGAATGTATAGATATATAGGAATCCTATATAGATATATATAAGACAATCTAAGAGTAAATGAAAAGTATATATAAGAATATAGAAGAATAGAAATCTGCACAAAATAACAATAGATAGGAGTACATAACATATTCTGCTTTGAAAGTATATTAGACAAATTAAAAGTACATAAGCTACGGTGTAGGTATGTAGAAAAATATATAAAACACTGGTATATAACACTACTGGAAAGTATATAAGGAAACCTGTAAGTATATATAGCTTTCAAAGTATATAAGACGAGCTGAGAGTATATATACAACTTTCTGTAAGTAAATAAGTTAGAATATAAGTATATAAGACAAAATAAGAATTTTTAACACACCATGATAATAAATAATACATAATAAAGGTATATATGACTCATAGAGAGTATATAAGAAAATCTTACGGTATATAAAAGAAAATTTAAGTATATAAGGTGGAATAAGAGCCCAAAAAACAATATAAGTATATATAAGAATTCCTGAAAGTATATAAGAAAAGCAGAAAGTACATATGTTCTCCGAACAGTATATACGATAAGATTAGAGTATATAAAACACTCTGAAGGTAAATAAAAAGTATATAAGAGCATATATGATTCGAAATATGCACGAAAAACAATATAAAAGTATATAAGAATTACTGAAAGTATATAAGACTTCTGGACAGTATATAAGATAAGATTAGAGTATATAAGACACTCTGAAGGTAAATAAAAAGTATATAAGAGTATATAAGATTCGAAAGCACAAAAAACAATATAAGAGTATATAAGAATAAGAAAGAATATATAAGACTACTGGACAGTATATAAGACACGATTAGAGTATATAAGACACCCTTAAAAGGGTAAATAAAAGTAAATAAGAGTATATAAGAATCTCTGAGAGTATATAACAGTAAATAATAGTATATAACACAATCTGACGTTATACAATTACACACCCACACAATCAAAACCCAATTTTTCTTACACAACAACACAAACAGACCTAAAACAAGTAAAACACAACAAACAACCACATAACAACAAAACAAACAAGGTAATCAATAAAAGAGGACAGAAAACAAATAGAAAAAGGTTAAACTTACGTCTTCGGAGCAAAAATCAATACAACCGAGACAAATGGCGAGTTTCACAATTAAAGAAGGTCCAGATTTCGCACAAATCGCAAATAAACACACTTTCGCAAATTGATAATTAACTTTAACACTTTTAATTGTTTAAAAAACCACTTTTTATTAATTCACCTCCGGAATCTGAAACCGAATTTCAGGGATCGTAACAACCGAGTGGGTTTCGTACGTAGGGGAGGGGAGCTGTGGGAAAGTGGGGGGGAGCCTGTAGGGGAGGTAAAGAAACTTTGTGGACCAATCAGAAAAGTTTTTGGAAGCTCAGCCACGGATCGAAATCCCGCTGAGTTCGCTTACGAAGAGTTGAGTTCGCTTAGGGTGGAATTGTTATACGTACCGGTTTCTTAGGAGACGATTGTTACGAAAAATTAGCTGAGAATACGTTTATTAGGCTAAGAATATATACGTATATAGTTAATGGAAGAACATAACATACATTAATATACCTAACACTCGTATATATATTTATTTTCATATAGTTATATATATATATATATATATATGTATATACATTAGAGTCTTAAATACTAAACGTACATTTAGTGGTTGCTTAGATACCATTTTTACGATTATTTTGTGCTTAAATCGCTTAGAAATTCATTTATTAATTCAGTTAATGTTAAGAAGATATTAACTTATGATTTTTACGCTTAGTTTGTGCTTAAATCGCTGAGTTAACGAGATAATATTAATATAATTAATTAGTCTGATATTTAAGCATATGTTATGTTGTATTCACGCTTACTTTACGCTTAGTGTATGATTTATGTGCTTAGAATACTCCTGTTAGAATATATACACCTTCTTATAGCTTTTGAGCTTTGTTACGCTAAGTTTGTGCTTAATTCGCTTAGATACAGCCATTTCTTTTATTAATATGTATAGTTTCTATGGTAACAATAATTTTCCGCTTATTGCATGATTAGTTCGCTTAAAATATGCTTAAATAGCTTAGAATACATATGTATATAGTTTATATAGAACATTACGTATTTAATACACTTATCACAGGTATTTCTATTCATTTATGTATTTGTTGGTTGCTAAGCGATTCAAGCGCTAAGAAAGCGTATCTAAACGAAAAAAGCAGCTTTTATTCTTCTATAACTCTAGAAGTCATCATTGTAAGCGTGTTGCTAAGCGACTTAAGCACTAATTAAGCGCATTTAACGTATTAAAATCGACTTTTGTTTTTCTATTTACTCTCATCTCGTCTCTGAAGTTATAAGAGTATGGAGCTATGGCGTTTGGGATGTGTAAGTCTTTGCGAAATCGATTGCCAATTAATAAATAATCAATCAATAATAATAAGAATTGGTACATATATAATCAAAAGTATAAGGTTTATAATGTTTTTGTTAGTTTTGCAATATCTTGATTAGTTTCTGAGTTATTGAGGTTTTAATGTAGCTTCCGGTCCATGATGCGGTACGGCTACTTGATAAGTCGCGTATGAGTGCAGGATGTTGCAAAATGGACCATAAATCAATAAGTATTCAAAATATTGATTTAAAATTTGCAACGTGTATTGATAAAAGTATACATTAGGAGATGAAGTTGTAAGATTTGAAATATCTATATTATTTTTGAGTAATTTAGTATTAAAAATCGGGTTTTGTTTTGATTCGAAAGATGATATTCGTTGGTTACTTAAGATAACAGGATGATGTGAAATGGACCATAATATGATAAATTTTCAATATATAGATATTAAATCCGAATTGATTGGTTCCTGAAATAATGAGGTTTAAATTTCTCTTCCGGTCAAGGAATAGATATTAGCATTTATGTATTAAAATGGTAAAAACCTATATATTTAAGGATAACAATGTGCTTACACTAGGTTAAAATCGCTTCGTTAACAATTAAAATGGCTTACCAAGTGATTATTACGCTTAGTTACTGATGAAAGAGCTAAAAAACCATTGGAATTGGAACATTGTGGAAATTTACGTAATAAAAAACTTGTTTATCTTTAAAAAAATATGTCAGTTTTGCTAAGTTACCGCTGAAATAGCTTAGTTACTGATGTAAATGCTTAACAACGGTTGAAAGCGCAAACCTTAGATATATAAATGTGCTTATAATACGTTTAAATCGTTTAGAGTCCGTTTAATAGGCTTAATAATTGTTAAAACAATCAAATTCCAATATCCATAACAACTGAACTGTTTCCATAACAAATACAAGCAGTGTTTCGTAAGGAAACAACACATCAGTTTCTAAGCTAACTCAACGCAAATCGATCACAAAGTAAGCGGAAATATATGAAGAATGTATAACAATGTTTATAACGAAGCTATTGATTAATTATTGGTTAATTAAATTAGGTTTCATTGTTAATTAATTGGTTAATGATTGTTAATTATTATCCTTACGTACAGGCAATTTTATAGTACACGTGTGTATTGCGGGTCAGTCTATGTTCACGGATACACGCATTTAAGTTCAGTTGACGTGATTGATTTTTATTTTCCCTATTTACGGTAAAATAATTATTTTTTTAATAATGAAAAATATTGCTAATTAAATTACGTTCTTTCATCTTTACAATAATACTATTTTTATTATAATCGGACAATATTTAATAGGTGAAAAAAATTCATTTAAAAATACATTACGTCTATTCATATTGACTTTTTTGATTAACCTGATTGTTTTCGTGCATTTTCGTAAATTAAATCTAAAATTGATTGTTTAAGATCAATAAAAAATAAACATTTACGTATAGTTTAAACTTTTATCTTTACAATAATAAAATTTCTATAAAAATTGGATAATATTTAGTGATTGAAAAAAATCATTTAACAAAATACATACATTTTTATAAACAAACTTCGTCAATTGACGTAATTGTTTTAATAGTTTAGTTAATTACTCAAAAACTAATTATTTAATGGCAATTAATTAATAATTCATCCACAGTTTAAATTTTTATCTTCAAAACAATACCATTTTCATTAAAATCGGACAATAATTAATTGTTTAAATCATTAAAATAAAAAATGCATTACGTCAAAATGAATAGCACATCCATATATATATATTTAATTACGAATTATAAACAATAACAAAAGAAGTGATAAGTAAGCTTCCATGACAACGTAAGCGATAACCTAGCGATCTCAACGTGAACTCAGCGCATCCATCACAAAACGCTTGGCAACTAATCAGTGACTCAACAGTTACAGCTACAGTTGATACTTGTTGATTAGCGGTGACAACAGTTTACTCAGCCGACTTAATCGGTAGCTAAGCGATGTGAGCGGTATCTAAGCGAACACAACTAAGCGTAAACAGCGGTTACTAAGCGACCCTTAGCAGAGAAATTTCGAGTGCTTACTTGTTTCACTAAGCCAACTAAGCGGTCACTCAGCCAACTAATCGTAAATAATATATACGTATTTAAGCGTAACTATCACAAACTAATCGGTAACTAAGCAAAATCAGCATAAAATAAGCCGTAACTAAGCAAACTCAACAAATACTTAGCGCTAGCCAAGCTAATCCATCAAACACTAAGCGGTAACTAAGTAAAATGAACGTAAACTAATCGGTAACTAAGCTAATTCATCAGTAACAAAGCGAAATAAGCTGTAAATAAGCGGTAACTTAGATAACGTACATCAAACAAACACTTTATTTTAATATCTCATGTTAATTAAGCCAAGTAATCATAATCTAAGCGAACTCAACGCACGGTGAACCGATTCACGAATAAACGAACGTATTGTAGACACCAAGCTATCTCATCGGTAACTAAGCGGAATAAGCGGTAACTTAGCAACAAAAGAAAGTAACCACGTGTTTCTTAGCTACCTTAGCGGTTTCTAAGCGATTCCAACGGTTGCTAAACGTACAGTCAGCGCAACTATCGTAAACTACGCAAAATTAAAAGTAAATAAACTTTTTCTAAACACGCATTTTACGTAAAAACAAATGAACAATTTTATTACGTAATTTAAATACGTTTAAAATAACCAATCAGATACGATTTCGTACTGATAAATAAAAAAATAAAAATATAAAATAAATATAAAATAAAAACACTTATAAACAATCAAAAAACTTTTAAACCATTTATAAACAATTAAAAGCTTTTATTACAATTGAAACTAATAAACAATTAAAAACAATTATATACGTATAATTACGAATCAAAGAACATTTCGCACTAATAATTCAATAAACCATAAAAAACTTAAAAAATCACTTATAAACAATTAAAAACACTTATAAAACAATCAAAAAACAACAATAAACACTTCAAACTAAACAAAAACAATCCACAAACAAACAAACCCTAACAATACAAAGTTTTAACTCACCCACAAAAACACGTAAAAAAACTTCGGATCACGTGATCACCAAAAACTCGTAAAAGTTCGTAAACTCGATCCAAACAACAGTACAATTGTTCACAAACACCAAACACACTAAACAACAATTAAAAAAGTCAATTAAACTTTCAAAAACACTTCAAAAAGGTTGATTTCTCGTAAAATCGATGGTAACCATGGAAACGCAACTGTGTTAGGGAGATGTTGTCCGTTTGGTGTTTGGGAGTCGACTGAAAGGAACAAGGGGTTGCTACCAACCCCCTTCCCCTCCAATCCCCTTCCCCTACTTCTAAGCCAATCAGAACACTCCATTTTATTCCATATAAACTATACGTAAAAACAAAATGGAGTATTCAATTTCCAAAATGGAGTTTTTAATATAAAAAACCAACTAAACACTTAATAACCATAATAAACAATATTTATTAAGCACTTTATTAACTTTTTTTAAAGCTTATTAAATGTTTAAAAGTGCTATTAACTTTTATTATTGTTTTCACGTATTTTATTATTTAAACAAAACCTAAATAAACCCTTAAAAAGATATAATCAACAATGTTTTTGAGCACTTTATTAACTTTTTAATTACTATGTTTAGTGTTTATAAGTCTAAATAACTTTTATCATTGTTTTTACGTGTTTTATAAACGTTATGGTACGTTGCTATGGTGAGCGCCATGTTGAATCTATACGTATTAAAAAGATCGATAAACTACGTAAAGTTAATTTTTTACGCTTAGAATTGGATTGCTTCGCTTAGAATAAGTTTCGATCGCTTAAATAATATTAATATCGCTTTTGTTTACGTTGCTAAAGATACGTTTCTTGCGCTTACAATACGTTTAAATCGCTTAGCACAGGTTCCGTAGCAACCGAATTGTTTCCACGAGGAAAATTACGTAAGATAACTTAGCGGTAATAAGCAAACTTATCATAAAGCAATCACTAATTAAGCACAAATATATTATATAAGTTATAATTAAATAGATTATATTTACCTATAAAAGTATAATTATAAAAAAGGTATAATTTTAAATATAAATACGTCTTTTGAAATACGCCATTTTGTTTACAATAACTTATAAACTCGTATTTTTTATTAATATAATAGAAATAAAGGGAAATAGTATACAATTTAATTTATTAGAGTTTAATTAATAAAATATTTATAAGAATTCCATTACAGTTAATTATATATAGCTTTGTTTTTATTTTAAATGTAATTTAGAGTTTAATATTAGCCTCAATAATATTACGTAAATGTTTGTTTACGTATACATACAGCCGCCATGTTGCTTCCAAAACATAAACAGGTCAAAAAGTACATAAAAACATTACGTAATTCGATCCGAACGTTGTTTGTTTACATCCGCGCGTTGCCATGGCTCAGTTTCCGCTTAGTTCAGCCGCTTTCGCCGCTTAGACAATAAATAAAAAAAGCTGCGAACTAATTTCGCGGAACTTTTGCAATTGAAAGTAAACTTAAAATGGCCGCCGTCGAGTTTCGGGAACAAACTTCGTTTGGCAAAGTTTCCGAATAAAGTTCAAAATACTTTTTCAAGGTCATTTGGGTCCATTTGACCCCGAAATTCCTTTTGTTTTCATCATATCGCGATTTATTAATTAATATACCGCTAAGTTTGCGCTTAATTCGCTTAGTATTTGCTTACGTTGCTAAGGATGCGTTTATAATTGTTTACAACACGTCAATTTCGTAAAAAATGTGTTTATATATAATTATAAACAGATGTCTTTTTTTCATATGATTAGTTCGCTTAGTTACGCTTAGTTTAGTTCGCTTAGAGACTGTTGACAGGGCTTAAAATTCGTTGAAGTTGCTTAGATACTTATTTATTTGTTTTTATCGCTTTTAATACGTTTAAATAGCTTAAAAATACGCTTAATTCGCTTATTAATTGTTAAAGTTGCTAAGGATATGTTTACATAGCTTAGTTACTGATAAAAGTGCTTTATTACCGATTTATTCGCTTAGTTACCGATGAATATGCTTAGAAACCTATATAAGTGCTATTTTTGCATTATTGAATACACATTGTCGTATATATTTATTATATAATGATGAGAATCTGTTAACAATACGCTGAGACCGCTTAGTTACCGATTAAAGTGCTAAGCAACAGTAAAGTATTATAACAAAAGTATTATTATAATTATAATTGAGATAATGTACGTTTTTTACGTAAAATAGAAGTTAAGTACTGTAATAGATAAGGATGTACATAATATGATTATAATTCGCTTACTTAACGTTTAATTCGCTTAGAAAACATTAACATCGCTTACCAATTGTTTACGTTGCTAAGTTACTGATAACTCCGCTTAGAATCCGTTGCAACCGCTGAGTTCTCTCGGAAAACACAAATCTCGGAAAAAAAAGAAACGAAAACTTTTGCGAAGTATCGATCGTCGCTCGGCAACGGAATCCTCTCTCCTAAGCGAACTCAACGCTTTGTAATCATAGTCTAAGCGGAGATCTATCATTGGGTAGATAAAGGATGCTGTGAAATTGGTCCATTGAGATGTTTTTGGGTCCATAACGACACTTGAGGGACATTTCTTATTCATTGGAAAGAGATGTAAGGACATGTGGAAGGTTCTAAGCCAAAGAAGCGGATTCTAAGCGATTTAAGCGGATATTAAGCTATATAAACAGATCCTTAGCGACTTAAACAATTAGTAAGCCATGGAAACGTATTGTAAACAATCATTTTTACGTATTTTAAACTTAATAATTTCTAAACTCTTGTAAATATTACGTATTTCACCACGTAAACAATGAAAGTCTACTATAACAAGCCTTCTCAACGGTAACTAAGCTTATAAATCAGAAATCTAGCGCTTTTAATCAATAACTAAGCTATTAAATCGTGTTCTAAGCGAACTGTAATCATATTCCGAACATCCTTATCTATTACAAAAGATATCTTCCTTCCATTTTATACAAATAACGTAAAATATCTCTCTTATAATTATTAACAATGCTATGAATTGTTTCTTAGCACTTTAATCAGTTACTAAGCAATTTAATCAATAATTGAGCGTAATAATCACTAACATAGCGCACTCAACATAATGTAAGCGATCTTTCATGTTATAAGCAATGAATTAGTTTTATACTTAAATAAACACGTCAATAAATTGATTATCACTTGCTAGATGGTTTCTAAGCTATTACTCAGCATATAAAGCAGTAACTAAGCGGTCTCCACCTCTTGTAAGCATATTCTAATCATAAAATTATTTTTTTTATTTTTTTTTTCATTAAAAAGCAGTAATTGTTACTTTTGTTACATAAAAACAATATAAATAAATTATTATATTAATTGTTATCCGTTGCCAAGCGTAACTTACGAAATACGACAAAATGTATTCAATAATGCAAATCAGCTTTGTTATCGGTTTCTAAGCGTATTCATTGGTGACTAAGCGTATTAAACGGTAACTAAGCAATTAAATCAGCAATTAAGCACTTTTATCAGTAACTAATCGATAAAAAACCTATTATAGGCAATTAAAATGTATTTCAATATTATATACTTCTTCTGATGTACTATCTTATGTACTATATCTTCTAATATAACAAAAGTAAATACGTATATGTACATATGCATATATATGGCAAATAAACGTACAAATATGTCTATCAACAAAAATAAACCCAAACTTTAAAACCCTCTGGGAATAAAACGAAAGACTTTAGAAACCCAAAACTTAGTACATATATAATTCAAACCTTTATTTATATACTCCCAAAGTTTCGTAAACTTTAATCAATAAACAATCGATATTATCGATCTTCAAAGATACACCTGCATTCCCTTCTATACCTATGTGTATATATACATAGGTACACATGACGTCACACACACCTACTTCACTTTATAATTTCGCGCAATGACGTCACGGTAATCCTCTGAAATGCGTCAATACTTTGGCATAAAGTTTGGCTAAGCCACGCCTACCCCATACTCTCCTCGCATTGGCCCTCATCTCTCAGCCAATGGCAGAAGTTTTGCAATAAAAAGTTCGGGGAAACTTTAGCCAAGGCGCCATTTTTGTTCTTCCGCTGACCGTTGCCATGGCGACGGGAAATCTTACGGAAATCAATATGTTACGTATTTTTAAGGGAAGGGAAATAGTTTAAACAAAAATGACTATTTAATATTAATATTAAAATTTAAATTGTTAATAACAATAATGAAGAGTTTTGGTCAATTAATGTAATTTTTAAGTACATAAATACATAATGATGGCATTTCGTATTATTTATATATGGCAGACATCTAGTTCTCGTATATAAACAGTACTTTATTAAGACGAGAGTATATAAGAAGAGACGAGAGTAAATAAGAAGAGATGAGAGTATATAAGAAGAGACGAGAGTAAATAAGAAGAGATGAGAGTATATAAGAAGAGACGAGAGTATATAAGAAGAGACGAGAGTATATAAGAAGAGACGAGAGTATATAAGAAGAGACGAGAGTATATAAGAAGAGACGAGAGTATATAAGAAGAGACGAGAGTATATAAGAAGAGACGAGAGTATATAATAAGAGATGAGAGTATATAAGAAGAGACGAGAGTATATAAGAAGAGACGAGAGTATATAAGAAGAGACGAGAGTATATAAGAAGAGACGAGAGTATATAATAAGAGATGAGAGTATATAAGAAGAGACGAGAGTATATAAGAAGAGACGAGAGTATATAAGAAGAGACGAGAGTATATAAGAAGAGACGAGAGTATATAAGAAGAGACGAGAGTATATAAGAAGAGACGAGAGTATATAAGAAGAGACGAGAGTATATAATAAGAGATGAGAGTATATAAGAAGAGACGAGAGTATATAAGAAGAGACGAGAGTATATAAGAAGAGACGAGAGTACATAAGAAGAGACGAGAGTATATAATAAGAGACGAGAGTATATAATAAGAGATGAGAGTATATAAGAAGAGACGAGAGTATATAAGAAGAGACGAGAGTATATAAGAAGAGACGAGAGTATATAAGAAGAGACGAGAGTATATAAGAAGAGACGAGAGTATATAAGAAGAGACGAGAGTATATAAGAAGAGACGAGAGTATATAATAAGAGATGAGAGTATATAAGAAGAGACGAGAGTATATAAGAAGAGACGAGAGTATATAAGAAGAGACGAGAGTACATAAGAAGAGACGAGAGTATATAAGAAGAGACGAGAGTATATAAGAAGAGACGAGAGTATATAAGAAGAGACGAGAGTATATAAGAAGAGACGAGAGTATATAAGAATAGACGAGAGTACATAAGAATAGACGAGAGTATATAAGAAGAGACGAGAGTATATAAGAAGAGACGAGAGTATATAAGAAGAGACGAGAGTATATAAGAAGAGAGGAGAGTATATAATAAGAGACGAGAGTATATAATAAGAGACGAGAGTATATAAGAAGAGAGGAGAGTATATAAGAAGAGAGGAGAGTATATAAGAAGAGACGAGAGTATATAATAAGAGACGAGAGTACATAAGAAGAGACGAGAGTACATAAGATATGAGTATCCAAGTTACGCATCAAAATATATTCCTTGACCACATAAATCTCATAAAAAGTCATAAATACAAATTTGAATATGTTTCCGTTCTTTTTTAAGTCCCTATGGATGGACCACTAAATCTCTAGAGACATCTTCCCCTACAGGTACTTCGTCTTTCATAAATACATATATATACGTACATATCCATATATATATATATATATGTACTATGTGCTTTCTGCTATTCTACATTCTACGTATAATTAAATTTATAATACTACCTTATATGTTAGTGATTGTTACGCTTAGTTACTGATATAGTTGCTTAGTAACTTATTAAAGTGCTTAATCCAGAAAAATTACGTATTTTATGCGATAAATAAAAGAAATTTATGTATTATAATAGATAATTATGTATAGAATAAGATTATAGTTGGATTAGAATCCGTTGCATATTCTAAGTTAGTGATAAATACGCTTAGTTACTGCTGACATTGTTTAGTTACTGATTTAATTGCTAAGCAACCGTTTAGAAGGCTTGTTTATACATCTCAGTGCTTTGTCCGTTTCGGTATTAGCACTTATTTCTGCATTTTAATACTAATTAATGTATAAATATATTATATATAATAATTAATATTATAATATAATAATATAATTCTCATATATAATAATTAAAAACCGATTTTTAATTAATAGTAACTGATAAAAGTTCTAAAACATTTGGAGTGTTGATTTTCGTAATAAAAAGATTAAAGTTTATCGATTAAAAAAGATCGTTTGAAATTACGTTTATATAATAAAATTAAATAAAATATTTACTTAATAAAATAAAAATGATCATACTTAATAAATAAACAATATTTATAAATAATTATTTTTATGTATATACTTAACGAAGATTAAAACAGTTGTGATTTTACATAAAGATTGCAATTATATATACCTTTTTATTATAAAAAGATCGATCTGTTGTAGGTCATGGGTTCGATTCTAAGGGGAGTTCAATTAACCTCCATAAGAAATGCATGGGAAAATTAAAACATATTATGATACACTTTGAGTTATTATTTTGCGTTAAAATTTGCATAATTATTAAAGAATACTATGTTTATGCGAATCATATAAATATTTTTCATATTTTGTTTTTATTTCGTCTTTGGAAAGGTAAATAAATGCATATGTGCATATGCATAAAAGAAATGCATTGTAAATCTAACTACAATCCAAATACACTGATTTAATCAAAATAATTTATTTATTATTTTTATGACTTTAAACTTAATTATAACCGCATTATGCTAAGGCAATTGGCATAAATATATGTTATAAAACTTACGTAACATAAAATAAGCTTGTGAATTATTAATAAAGAATGATTAATAACAAGGAATATTAAATATGAAGTCTTCTAAATATATTTCCTATAAATTTTAAAAATTTAAATCTCTTATTTAATATTTAATTTCTATTTAACAATTTAACAATTTTTAATTGACGAAAATCTAGCCCATGTATTATGTACAATTGCTAGGGAAAAAATCAGTAATTAATGTTCTAAGCAAGAATATGTTTCAAAGGGGGTAAACATTCTTAAATCTCATATATGTAAACATAAAAAGCATAGTTTTCTTTTCTTTATAATTATATTGATTGTCTTATATACTCTCAGATTGTCTTATATACCCTCAGATTGTCTTATATACTCTCAGATTGTCTTATATACTCTCAGATTGTCTTATATACTCTCAGATTGTCTTATATACTCTCAGATTGTCTTATATACTCTCAGATTGTCTTATATACTCTCAGATTGTCTTATATACTCTCAGATTGTCTTATATACTCTCAGATTGTCTTATATACTCTCAGATT
Organism: Pantala flavescens; assembly: GCA_020796165.1. Lineage (NCBI taxonomy): Eukaryota > Metazoa > Arthropoda > Insecta > Odonata > Libellulidae > Pantala > Pantala flavescens. The sequence continues at coordinate 58,415,889 of CM036880.1, forward strand.
GTCTTATATACTCTCAGATTGTCTTATATACTCTCAGATTGTCTTATATACTCTCAGATTGTCTCACATACTCTCAGATTGTCTTATATACTCTCATATTGTCTTATATATACTCTCAGATTGTCTTATATACTCTCAGTTATTGAATATTCCAATCAAATGCGAGATAAACGAAGAACCAATCAAAAAGAAACGATATATAAATTAAAAACCAATCGAATTAAAAATCCATTGCGAAAGAAATAATAAAAGCCAATCACAAAAGATATGAACAAAGTAAAAACCAATAAAAATGAAGATAAAGACAACCAATTAAAGTAATTACCCAATGAAAATGAATAATTAACACAAGAAAATGTCCAATAGAATTGAAAATTACGTAATTAAAACCAATCAGAAAAAGGATAAACAAAAAGAGAACCTATCAGACGAAAGAAAATGGATGTAAACAACCAATCAGAAATGGAAATAATTAATAGAAAACCAATAAGAAATATGAATAAAAAAAGATATAGCCAATAAAAGGAAAGACATGGGAAATATTAAAGCGATGAGCCAATGAAAATAATCACCAATAGATATCAATATCCAAAAGAAGAGAGGAAAACAAACCAATTAGAGGAAAGGCAATTAGTAATTACAATAAAAAATGGAGTATGCACTGGAACTAAAAATTCGCAAAGTTTACTCATTCGTCATCATAAAGGTAAAATAAGAACATTCGGCTGCAAACCTAATTAACTAAATAACTGAAATAATAAAATTTTGCAAATATATCTCAAATTAAAAATCATATCCTAATAGAGTATTAAATTACCTTTCATTTGATGTACAAACCATAATAATAGTGTACTTAGTTTTCCTGAAAGAAATTCGCAAAGTTTAATCTGTTTGTTTCTGCTGAATAAAGGTTTTATTTTTTAAAAGAACCTTTTTGAAATTATATAAATCATTCAAACATTATACATATATATAATTGTATGTAAATGTACATTTATATACATATATACTTTTATTTTCCTATATTTGGTCATGAGTTCGATGCCAAATCCGCATGAAATGTATTTTATATTTATTTATTATCTTATATAACTTATTAATTTATTTATTATTTCTTCATTATTTATTGTATTTATTATTTATTCATCCATTATTTAATGTTTATTTATCTATTATTTATCATTTATTTATTTTATTGTTCATTATTTATTTGTTTATTTCATTATTCATTTATTAATGTTTATTTATATATTATATTATCATAATATTATTATTCTATATGTATTTTTTATCGTAAAAAATCCTAACCCATGCTTTCTTTGAGTTGAGTAAGTTCTATCGCTTATTTACCGATTTCATTGCTTAGTTACCGCTTAAATAGCTTAGCTACCCAATTATTACGGGTGAATATGCATGGTAACGAGTTTATTTATAATGATTAGTTACCGCTTAAAGTGCTAAGTTACGCTTAATATCGCTTAGTTACCGCTTAGAGTGCTAAGTTACGATTATTATCACTTAGTTACTGTTTAGAAGTGTTTTTTACGTATTATAAAGCTTAAAATAGGTTTAAATCGTTTAGAATACGTAATAAGTGTCCGATACTCTCAGTTCCTTCTCTCAGCCTGTCTGAGAGACTATCAGCTACTCTCAGACACTTTTTTAAGGAAACAAAAGGTATACGAATCTTATAAATATCTCTAAGTAGCTATATATAGTAGATAAACATACATATGTATATCGTTTATGTATTTTTTAAAATTTAATTATTTAAAAGATATTAATATTTATGAACGTCATAAAGTGTCATAAAGTTTTATTACGATATTAAAATTTTGTATTAAAATGTTATGTTTATTAAAATATAAATTAAACTTTAAAATCATTAATATTACATACGTAATTTTTAATTAAGTTCGATTTTCCCATGTATTTCTTATGGAGATTTATTGAAAAACCCCTAGAATCGAACCCAAGACCATTTTCAACAAATTAAAATCAGATGTATATAGCTTTATATACTTTCTATACATATGTAAAATTTAAAATTTCTATATACTCGGGAAGTATTTTTTAAAAATTTGCGAAAATCTATAGCCCATGTATTACTTAAGGGAAATATCGTGATTTTAAAAGTCTCTGGAATCGAATTCATGGCACTTGGACACTTGCAAATTTTTTGCAATATTTGTATTATATTCGTAAATATATATACGAAATTTCATTTACCTATCTTTTATATAAAGCGAGAAAAAAATTTTTAAAATAGGCGGAAATTATATACTCAATACACTTCAGCATAGCTGTTTCAAATTTCAAAATTTTTTTTCAGCCTCAATATAAAAGATAGAACAATAAAACTTCTTAATTATATAAATAAGTATATAATGTATTCTGAAAAAAATCCACTCCACTCTATGTATCATGGGTTCGATTCTAGGGGAGCCCAAAATCGAACTTTCCCCCATAAGAATACATGGGGTCGATTTTGGTCAATTAAAAAAAAATACTTCCCGATTACATAGAAGATTCGAAATCCAAATATACATATATAAATCATATTTAAGTATATAATTGTTATTTACTTTCTTATAATAGTCATTGGTTCGATTGTAGGGCTCGTTAATTTAATATGCGTAAGAAATAATTGGGAAATTTTATATTTAATTCATAGCTGACGTAATAAATTCAAAATATTTAATATAAACATTCTATTAACATAAATTGGATTATTTATTTATTATAATTAATATTATATGATTGTTTTAATTATCATTACATCGCTTATAAAATGTTTACTATATATATATATACATATAGTAAACATATATATATATACACATCGGACATTTATACATATATATTCATAATACGCAACGAATTAATGTAAAAATTAGTTACATACATATCGACAAGAATTTATTTATTATATTTAATAATTATGCATATATCACGATAAAAATGTGCTAACAATGCGTTGAAACCGCTTAGTCAACAATTTGAAGGCTTGACAACCGATTCTTGCGCTTAGTTACTGATTGAAGTGCTAAACAACCATTTGAAGGGTAAATTTTCGTAACAAAAGTTGGTTTATATAAAAAAAGCTATCTTTGGATGCGTTCATCTCAGTTAAGTTCGTGATTAAACGATTATTTACTTATTAAATTGCTTAGTAACCAATTAAAGTGCTAGGCAACAGTTTGAAGCAATTTGTAATGATAATTTAAATTATTTACGTAAAATTGAAGGCAGTTATACCTACTGTAATAAAAGATTCATATGATACCATTGTAGTTTTTAATAAATATATCTCGCTCAGAACACATTTATATTTCTTACTATCAGTTCACGTTGCTATGGATGTGTTTATTTCGATTCGAAAAAGTTATTTATCCTTTTATTCTGTATTTACGTAGCGCTTAACGAGATCTGTCTCATTATATAACAATATTTATTCGAAAATTAACTCATAAAAAAGAATTTTCTTGTAGAATAAAACTATCAGACACTTTTGGCTAATCTCAGACATACACACGATGTCTCAGATACTTCTTTTCACTCTCAGACACATTAATTAAACAATAATTAACACGTAATTTAGAACACTCACTTTGAATCCGCGCGCGTTGAAAAGGAGGCCTCCTATTGGTCCGAGCGCAGTCACGTGACGTCCTCTTCTCATAGGGACACTAGTGTAGCCATGCGCCATCTGTTGGTGGAAGAACTGAGTTACGTGGGAGTTTTCAATTCGCTCTCAAATAGTCAAAAACTAATCTCAGACATTAAATATTAGTCTCAGCTACTGTTTTAATGGTCTAAGACATCTATTATTAAGTCTCAGACAGTTTATTCTAATCTCAGTGGGTTAATATTTGTATTTACGAACTTAAAATTCACTTAACGAATTTAGTATACGAAATGTCAGATGTACAGAAGTTCTCTCATATATTCCATTTTAGTCTAAGACACTACAATTTAGTATCATATACTTGTAATTTAGACTCAGAGTCTACAATTCTGTCTTAAACACTTATATTTTAGTCTCAGAAATGTTATTTTACTATGATTGTTCTATTTTCGTGTCTTAAATGTTAGTAATTTTACGTAAATCAGATTGTTTTTAGTATAAAAGCAAAATAAAAGTGTATATCTACTCTCAGACACTCAATTTCTCTCTCAGACAGTCTTAAAAGTCTCTCAGAACATATTATATACTCTCAGAGTGTCTTATATACTCTCAGATATTCAAAAACTTATTTCAGACAGTGAATATTACTATCAGAATTGTTATTTTACTCTAAAAAATCTATTTTCGTAACTAAAATGTTAATAATTATATGCAAATCAATTCTCAGACAGTTATTAATGTCTAATTTACAATAATAAATGTGAATAACTACTCTCGGACACTCAAATTCTCTCTCAGAACTCTCATTTACTCTCAAAGGGTTTATATTTTATCTCAGGGTTTTTATTTACACTGATTTAATTAAAAAAAAGAGTCAGTTTTTAATTTATTTATTATTTCAGTTGTTTTTCTTCTGTTTCTTAAGACTCATCCTGATACAATACATAAAAAATACTCTTAGACACATCTAGACACTCACAGACACATCTAGACACTCTCAGACACATCTAGACATTCAAATACTATCTTAGACACATCTAGACACTCTCAGACACATCTATACGCTTTCAGGCACATCTAGACACTCTCAGGCACATCTAGACACTCTCAGGCACACCTAGACACTCTCAGGCACACATAGACACTCTCAGGCACATCTAGACAATCTCAGACCCATCTAGACACTCTCAGGCACATCTATACGCTTTCAGGCCCATCTAGACACTCTCAGGCACACCTAGACACTCTCAGACACATCTAGACACTCTCAGACACACCTAGACACTCTCAGACACATCTAGACACTCTCAGACACATCTAGACACTCTCAGACACACCTAGACACTCTCAGACACATCTAGACACTCTCAGACACATCTAGACACTCTCAGACACACCTAGACACTCTCAGACACATCTAGACACTCTCAGACACATCTAGACACTCTCAGACACACCTAGACACTCTCAGACCCATCGAGACACTCTAAGACACATCTAGACTCTCTCACACTCATCTAGACACTCTCAGACACATCTAGACACTCTCAGACACATCTAGACACACATGTACATGCCCATAATTATGAAGTTAAAATAAATGTATTTATGTATTATTTATATTATAAATAAAAGTGTTATGTATTAATAATTAATTAATTTGTTTTTAAGTAAGTAAAATGTTTAAAAATTATTTTATTTAAATTATTATTTAAAATGCATTCTTTATTTATATTTATTATTAATTAATTTATAAATGAATTAATTAAACAATAAGTTATTTATAAGTAATTCTAATACTTTTATTTAAATATAATTGATGTTATTAATGGTCAATTAAAAACAATATTTTTGCATATAATTTACCCAAAATAAATAAAATCCATGATACATTTCTTAAAATCAACGCTAATAAAAAGATAAGTAAATATATAAATACTTATATAAATGTACATAATGTATAAATATATATTTTTTCATTCAAACGCAATTCATTAAATACATTTAGACACAAGAACTATATTACTTTAAATTATAATATACCTTTTATATATAATACATAAAACAAGCATATAATATGTTTAATAAATATTATTGTAAATATATACATATATATATATACCTGTATAAATATCATAATTATGGGCTCACAGACACAAAAAACTGTCTTAGACACTCATTTATTCTCTCAGACACACCTAGACACTCTTAGACACATCTAGACACTCGTTTATATTCTCAGACAAAATACTCTCAAAATAGGGCTACTTACAAAATTATGTTAGTAAAAAAAATAACTACAGAAATAAAAATTTTAACAAATTTATTTCTAATAAATCAAATTCTTTGTTAATTGTTTAATATACAATTTTTATAAAACATACACAAAATAAATACTTTATTAGTACAGACAAAACAGTCTACATACAAATCTTTATATGTTATATAATATTACATATATATAATGTAATTACAGTACACAATTCATCATTATCACATATAAATTCAATTAAAAACATTTATAACATTATATATATAGTATTATTAATGTAAATAACGAAATATGTGCAACACCTTAAGCATACCGTTGCCATGGACAATAAAAATGTTAATATTCAATAAATAGAGCATTTTATGTCAAAATAATTACGCAATTACAAAATATAAACAATTATTCAATTGATTACAACTTAATTCTCATTTAAAACTCAGTTAACTCACCTTAATTGATTAATTAGTAACAAATGTCTTCCTTCACTTTCCCTCGCAACGCGTTGTTTAAACAATTGATGATCATAATACGTTGTTACCTGTATATGAAAAAATATTATTATATATTAAATATTTGTACATATTTACTCATAAATATATAATATTATTCATTTAAACATTAATTAACAACGAAAAATTAGAAACATAGATTAAATTAAGCATCACCACTTCATTATAAATACTATTTTAATCGTAATTAGAAAAGATTATAATTAAATATGTATAAAGATTTATTTATAAATAATTTATATTAACAAATAAACACTAAACCATTGTTATATAACTGTAATTAAGAAAATAATTATATAAAATTCCCGCCTTCGTTCGTAGGTGAGCAAACGGTCATCGAAGTTGCCTTGTTTACAAAATGGCCTCCTTCCCATTGTTTACATTTATGTAGTGAAAGTATAAAAGTGTTTGAGAGAAATTTTAATCGTCTGAGAGTAATAATAACCGTCTGATAGGAACCAGAAGTGTCTGAGACATTATTAATAGCGTCTGAGATTGTCTTAAAGGTGTCTGAGTGAGTCTAGAATTGTTAGGGAGTAATAATAACTGTCTAAAATAGTCTTGAATTGTCTGAGATAAAGTCTGAATGTGTCTGAAGGAGTATAAGAGTGTTTAAAAAGTGTCTGAGAGAGAGTCTTGATGTATCTAAGACAAATTAAGAGTGTCTGAGATAGTCTAGAAGAGTTTCCTAACGTAAAGAAGTTTCAGAAAGTGTCTTACGAAGTAAAGAAATATCTGAGAGTTGAATCGTGTAATAGATTCGAAAGACAAATAGTCTGATAGTTTCTTATAGAGAATGTGTGTGTCTGAGAGTGATAGTAACTATCTGATAAAGTCTAGAAGCGTCTTAATTTGTCTGATAATGTGTTTGAGAGAGTCTTAAATTGTCCGAGAGCGTATAGAAGTGTTAGAAAGACTATAAAAGCTTCCGAGAGAGTAGAATTGTCTAAGATTGCCCTAAAAGCGTATGAGATTGATTACAACTGTCTAAAAATGTCTTAAAGTGTCTGAGAAAGATAATATGTGTCTGGCAGGGTCTAGAAGTGCATAAATGTGTCTTAAATTAGTATTTGATTGTCTGAAGTGGAGAACAAAAAATGTCTGAGAACGATAAGCACTGCCTGAAAAAGTCTATTAGTGTCTAAGTTAGTCTAAAATCATTTTAATATAAAAATAAGAATGAGAGATTCAGGGGGAGGGTCAGAGGGGCTTTAAAGTAATAAAAACAATTATAAATTTCCACAGAAAATTGGCATATTCGCGATCGGTTTCGCAATATAAAATTAGAAAGAACGAAGAATTGGGAAGTGTCTGAGTACATAAATGTCTGAGATAGTCTAGAACTGTCTGAGGAAGTAAGACAGTGTCAGAAAACGTCTTTAGGTGTCTGAGGAGCTGTAAAAAGTATACAAGAGAGAGTCCAAAAAGTATCTGAAATAGTCTTAAAGTTTTTTAAGACAGTCTGAAAGTTTTTTAAGACAGTACATAAGTCTTAAGAGGGCAAGAAAGCAACAGACACACATCCAAAAATCAAAGAAACATAAAATAATACTCAAAAAAGTCCATCAAAAAAAAAATAAAAAAAATTTTCTACAAAATTTATTTCTTCTCCTCCGTAAAATACAAAAATCACCATTTTGTTCTGATAAATTCGATAGAAATCATAAAAATTCACTTTTTTCGCAGTCTCTCTTTTTTTTGCACTCGTTTTAAGCCGCACATCAGCTGGAAGGCCGTCTCATGATGGCCTCTGCGGAAGGACAACGCACTCTCGGTCCAGGCTCTGGAGTGTACGTAAAAGTCAGTCCAGTTGCGTAGATTATCCCGTCATTGCGCACCAAAGACACGGGTACCTGCGTTCGGGAGAGAATAAAAGTATACATTAAAAAAAACAATGAAAGATTTGACTCTTTTAATATTATATCTATTATATATCTAATTATTATTCTATTAATATTTAATTAAATAACCTGTAAATGAAAATAACATCTATTTCAATTTCTCTTGCGTCAAGTTTCCCGTAACCATAGACACGTCTTACTCTTATAAATTCATAAAAATATACATAAAAAATAATTAATAATTATTACTCGATAAATTAAGAGTTGACTTTTCTTGCGTAAAATCTATGCGTCTTGCGCAAAAAGTAATAACACAAAAATTGGATCATTGTCAATTACTGTCTCAGGTTTAAAAGTCAAAAGCTAAAGTTCTATTCAAGACTAAGAATAATCAGTAACAGTTAATAACAACATTTATCTCCGTTTCTACGGTAACACGTTTTTCTTAACCTAGGAAACGAAAAAGTTAAAGACGATATACAAAATTAACAGCAAGATCAAATTTTCCAAAGGTTACGTTCCACTTAAATTATTTTCAACTACATTTTTGGTTCCTTAATAATTATTAGAATTTAACTTTTATGTATTCATAAGATACAAAGAGTAATCTAAGAAGAAAACGGCAGTTTTAACAAAGTTCTTGGTCGTTAAGGCAACAAATTATTTTTCATCCCTCTATTAAATTAATTTCTTTAGTAATAAAGATGAAAAATCTTCATCAAAGTGTAGAATCAACTTTTCTTGTACAAATTATAACATATTTTCAGAAAAATTTGACCAAACTTAGCCAAAAATCTTAATTTTCTCCGTTAAGACCAAACTTCAGCAGATTTTGCAAAAAACGCACCTGCATACAAGGCTATTCAATTTGTCCATAAAACAATACTGTCTAGAATTATGGAATATATTATAGTTTTCTTCCTCCATGTATATAATAATTATATTAATTAATTTACTTTACGACAATGTCCAAAAATAGTAAATAATATACTTTACAACAATTTACAAAAATAGTATTTATTTACTTTATGACAATTTACAAAGATATTTTAAAGTGTTAATTGATTAATAATTGAACTAATTGGTCAATCAATGAATGCAATACCTAGAGTCGTTTGTTATTTTGATGTTTATATGGTTTTTAGATAGTAAGATAGATAGATTCCCTTCGTTGCTAGGCTCGGAAGACTGATTCAGTACTTCAGTCCGTTTAAATTAAATTTTAACTAACTCTTCGCAAAATTTAAGTTTACATCTGCATATTAACAAATATAAATATATTAGCGTATTCCGATACTGACCTGCGTGGAATGCGGAACCCACAGCCAATCACCGCAAAATGCAGAAATCTCGGGAACTACGCAAAGCATGCTTTCCTGACACCTGTACATCGTCTCTGCTTCGACGTCGTCGAACCACACTTTCAGGTTGGGAGAGAAGTTCTCTCCCGTCAACTCCAACATCGCCACGTCTCCTCCTCCATTCAACTGTCCGAAAAGAAAAGAAAGATTATGAACGCGTCTAAGAGTATATAAGACAATCTGAGAGTATATAAGACAATCTGAGAGTATATAAGACAATCTGAGAGTATATAAGACAATCTGAGAGTATATAAGACAATCTGAGAGCATATAAGACAATCTGAGAGCATATAAGACAATCTGAGAGTATATAAGACACTCTGAGAGTATATAAGACAATCTGAGAGTATATAAGACACTCTGAGAGTATATAAGACAATCTGAGAGTATATAAGACACTCTGAGAGTATAAAAGACAATCTGCGAGTATATAAGACAATCTGAGAGTATATAAGACAATCTGAGAGTATATAAGACTGTCTGAGAGTATATACTACTATCTGAGAGTAAATACGACTCTAGAAAGTATAACAACGTACATATTACTCAACAAATTCCATGATATGAATGCTTAATTTCTCCTTGATTACGTATATAAATATAATACGTTTTGCATTTACATACAATGTTCTAATAATTTACCCTTTCGAGACGAATGCCGGATTTTTCCGGCGGTAGTACATATCGTGCAAGGGTGCTGATGCAAAGGATTATGGTTTATAGTCTAACCTTTTCGACCTTTTTCTAGGGAGTTTCAGACCTTTTTACTTAAAGGAAACCTTGCCTCGGGGGTAATTAAGCCCTTTTCCCAGCATGGTGCCGCTGCAAATTATTTTTTATTGAAATAGTTTTGCTAAATATTTACATTAAGGAACAATTGTTTATATTGCATTGGAAAAGAAAATCTTGTAATTTGACGACTATGTACAATTTTTAAACAAAATTTTATCGCAAATAATAAGGTAGTTAATGAGTAACTCAATTTCATCATTATCATCTAGGTTTCACCCTATATAGTTTAAATTGGCGTTAGAATTTCGTTTCAAATTTCTACATAGTCAGCGAAATGCAAAATTTTAATATTCATTGCAATATTTGCAAGTAGTCCTACAAAAGCTATACGGAAATACTAGTGTATTAATAATGGTCAATATTCAAAGCAATGCTGTAAAAGAGAAAGTGGATTACCCGCGGACAATGTTCCATAATTGCCGTACCTGAGGATACGTTATGACACTCCGCTGAGTAAAGGGTACACTCTATAAATTCAGAGAAGCAAAACCGCTCCGTATCACAGGGAAGATTTTCAGAAAATGTCTACGTCTCGAAAGGGTTAAGCTTATTATCAACATATAAATGGTTTCCAAGCTAATCAATCATAAAGTAAGCGGTACCTAAGCTATGTTAGCGTATTTAAAGCAGTGATTTATGCATATGTGCTTTCTAAGCAATTCCATCATAAACAAAGCAAATAATAAGCAATTCTAACACTAAATAAACCATATATTAAATATCAGAACATTGCTTAGGGATTTAATCATAACGTTAGCATAAAAATACACTGAAATAACTTAGGAATGGGTTTTCAATGAGTTACAATAAAATAGTAATACGTGTATTGCAACCCAATAAAATTATCTGAACGCATAGAATATTTACTCACATGGAGGCTGTGTACAATTGGCACTGGAGTAATCGTCGTACGAATCGGTCCCATTCCTTCGTAGAACTGGTACTCCGCTTTGTCCGTACTGATTATGGTCCAAGACGCTCCGTCGTTTATTATCTCCTTGTTCGGGTCCTTTGGACATGGAGTAGCCTGCGGAGAGAGATATAAATATATATCAGGGTGTCTGAGAGAAGACAATAATATTTGAGATACTCTGTGTCTGAGAGAGCAAAAAAATATATGACCAGGAACATTATCTAAACTAAGTTACGAACTTAAAGGTACAAATGTGATTTAAGAAAGTATTTTACTGACTATCCCAAGAGTATTATCTAGCCAGTCAGACATTCAGAGAGTATTTTCATCTCTCTCATACAGTTACAGGGTCTCTCTGAGATTTTAAGACACGCTTAAGATTTTGGCCACATTTAATAAGGTAATTACATCGTTTTTTTAATAATAATTAATTAATAACTTAATAAAATAATTACATCATTTTGTCAAAATTTTTGAGTGCAGTTAATAACGTCTTGCTTTCTATTCCGAGTAATTATATTTATATCATCTACAATATTTTACGAAATATTATGTGGTAAAAATTTTTTTCTTTACTGCCACTACCATAAATTGTTTTCATGTTTTCTTTCTACATTTATAGGTTAATTACTTTACATTGAGTAACAAGTAACCACAAGCAACTTTGGAATGAAAGATATTATACACTAAATAAACAAAATCTAAGGATCTTTCAAATTATTTACAATGTTCTGAAGTGTTGACGGAGATTCAAACAAAGCTTAAGTCTTAGATAATACAATGAATTCATTGGACCAGCCATGAATGAGTAAAAAGCTGCAATGTTCCTCATTCAAATGATATGCAACATGCATAGAATGTGCGACATTTAATAATATTAAATAATATAAATACGAGATTGGGTGCAGCGACGTAGATACCAAGGTGATAGATGTCATGCAAAGTTTTTGTCCAACATAGTCGCTATATTGCTCGACATTGAGAGTTTAATATACATATAATATAAATTTAACTGAAAAAATGGCATTTGGTAAAACTGTTTGCAGAATAAAAAACATGAACTCCGAAAGAAATAAAAAACATGAAGTCTAAAAAAAAAATAAAACACGTCACCTGGAACTGTATGATCCTCTCCTGCGAAAGACACAAATACATGCGTTCCATGTCCTTCATGTAAAACGCGCACTTGTGCAGCTGCGAGACGGGATCGTCTGCATCCAGCAACGCCATCTGCTTGTCAACTTTGCGTATGATGAGCCGAGGAAGGGCCATTCCGGTGACGCTGCACACCAACTTTATGGTGCTGCCGTAGTGAATATATCCGTCACGCACCGCAAATTCCTCTGACTCGGATTCGTTGTCGTCGACTGAGAAATTAAAGAAGGTAAGATTATTAAGAATTATTTCCAGAAAAGTAGAAATGCAATCAGACACTATCGGAGACTTTACAACTAAGTAAGACACTTTTGGACAAATACGTGCTCTGTGAAACATTTTACAGGCTGTCTAAGACACTCTCAGCTCTTCTTAGACTGTCTCTGACACTTCTAGACACTTTCAGACACTTTTGAGACACCCTCAAACAATTCTAGACACACTCAGTTCCTTATCATAAGAAGAATAAGAACAATACTCTCTTATAGCAACATATGTGCATATGGAATGGAATAAATGGACACATAAAGGACAAATAAACAAAATGAAGCTGGGTGTATGGCAATGTACGAGGTGTGTTCAAAAAACAATGGGAATTTTTATTTTTTGAATGATTTATTTATTTAAACCATTGCATTGAAATGATGAGTCTAGCTTATCGTGAGTATCCAAATCGCATAATGATGAGTCTGACTCGTCATCAGGTTTAAACTATTGTTACCCTATGTAAGTGCAATTTATTAAGCCTTTGAGTAACAGAAAATATGTTTTGTTTGAGAGACTGTGAATTTATATCCTCGTCATGGTTATTGATATTTGCGATAGAATTCGCAACTTCGAATAAACTGAGGATTCGTTTTCTCAACCCTCTACCAAATCATTTTTTTTTATTTTCTGTGTATTAAAACCCAGTAAACACTTTTAAAGACCACTCAATAACCTTAAAAAGTGATCAACTTACAGCTTCGTTGACTATTTAGAGGATATTCTATAAGAAAATCAATATACATTAACATTCTCTCAAACAAAACATTCTCAAAGAATATTCTTAATAAAATCTCAATCTAAATCAACAAACGTAAACAAATAATAAAATTTCTCAATATTATTCCATTATAGGTCAAAAACGACAAACTTTGATAAATATAATACTCTGTAATTAGTTATACAGAGATATTTTGCAAAAAAACCCAATAAATAACCAACATTCACGGTTTGTTAGGACACGTATCAGAGTAATACAACATTTTCTGTCAACCTCCAAGCATGATACGGTCATAACAAACCTTGCAGGTCCAATATTGTCCACTTAGAATAGCGTGAAGCAAAAATTTGGCTAAATTTTCAGCGGAACTAGCCCACAAAAGTACTTCAGAGAAAAATACCATACTTGACGGCATATAAGACATGCATATATAGCAGCACCAATACCCACATGTGTCGCTGCGCATCGGGCATCATACGTTAAACAAGTAATACAATGTTTTACTATGTGCTAGTCACGCGTCTCCACACCAAAACCAGGCCGTTACTTCCACACCATGGGCTGACCAAGCACGAGTTTGGTTTATTTTTTGACGGGCACAACGACGGGTCGGAAGGAAACTTACCCAGTTCTCTCTTTTTGAGCTACATTTTTTAAGGCAAAAATTTAGTTAAACCTAATAAAATAATGATGGCAAATGTAGAAAAAGTTAGATGTGCCTAGACCTCAACCGGGCTATAATACCATTCAGTTTTGAAATTTAACCTGTTTCCTTCACAAATAAGACACGGGTAAATTTCTTGATATCTAATTTACAAAAAAAGTTGCGTCTTATATGCTGTCAAATACTGTATCTTACTGTAGATTGTAAATAAGGTAATCAAGAAACTAAATACCAAAGCAGAGTAGCAGCATGGCTTGATTTAAGACTTCAAAATATTTGGCAGCAGTGCTTGAGCGCTGAGGGACTTCTAAATTTATGTTGGTATATAATCCCCATTAAATATTTGGCACTTGTGCCAGCACTTATACCAATCCTCTAAACACTACTATAACTCAATCTTAGGGATAGCTTTTAGTTCCCGAGGCGATTCTCTTTTAATATCATACGTGCCAGTAAAATGACAGAACTTTACGGTTCTATTAACTTCTTGATGCAGAAAAAAATTAAACGGAATCTTGGCTGGCAAATATCAAGACTGGCACATCATAAAAGAACTACTTTGACCAAAAACTATGAACAAGCAACAAATTGAAAATAATAGCAATATCGTGGTCTGAAAGCCATGAATCGTTTTTCCACAAATCCATAGAACTTTTCTGAAAAAAAAATCATGGCATGAGCAAAAAGATATGCCAACATCATTAGAGACTACTCTGGTTGTAATATAAAAATTCCCCATAACCTTTTCTTTGTTTATTTTGCCAGATTTTCATCTGTGTTTGATGTGCTTGCGCATTTGGGTTATTCTTAATCTTCAACATTTTCACGGTCATCCAACAAACTCATATACAACTCGTAAACTATTATTTTTCTCGTAGCGGACATACCTTTAGCTTTCGTTAACATTTCACACCCTTTTTTATACTTTATATCATATCTCAGACAGTTTTAGTCTCTTAAACAACTTTAGAAAACGTTAACTTAAAAAAACTATATCAAAATAGCAAACTATGCCAAAATTTCACAAATATTTATACTCCGTTTCACGTTATGAAGTCACAGTATTTCCTTAGATTTCTTCTTGTAATTTCTCCGAAAAACTTTTAATATAAAATTTGACAATATAAGCAGAAATTGAATAAAAAGAGGCAAATATTAATACCAAAAATTATGTGATATCTTGAAAGATAGACCCAAAGTCCTCGATTTTCGATTCGAAGAAAATCGAAACCGATTCTTCGGATTTCTTGAAGTATAAGATTTTTATTTTTCCTTCGATTATGATAATTTTTAAACTTAAATAATTTGCACTATGTTGTTCAGAAATCTTTATCCTCACTATTGATAAGGTTCAAAACCAAATTCTTTCAATTTCATTTTTTCTACGTATTTGGCAACAGCGCTCTGGAATCTCCCATAAGAATTACGTTGTCTCTTCATAACGTGAAACGGAGTATAGCATTTTTCATAAATTTGCAACAATTGGTGATTGGCTATCATTGCTATAAGTTTTACTCACGGAGATGAATGGTAAACGCTCCCCATTGCGTCGAACTTGCGTGGAAGTTTCCATTTTCGACGTGAAGATATCTCGTGCTGACCGTCTGCGATCGAAGACGATTGAAGAGTGCCACTTTAGTTCCACTTGCAATGCACACTGCGTAAAAGAAAGGAGAAGATCAAAATAGCAAATTAAAAAATGTATATTTAAACTCTTAAACACTTCCCTGATGCATTATTTCATAAAATTTCATAAATATTTTATAAAATTTCATTTGTCAATGTCATTTTTTTTGATTTTATATTTATTAAAGTGAATTTTAAAATAAATACTCAGTCCCTTTTTTTCTTAAGCTTATATTTAATTATTTATCCTAAGCTTTATAAACTATTTTGTCTATTTCTTGTTAGTTTCTCAATATTACTCATTCTTTTATAAATAGGAACCAAAAATATTGCATTTAATATATCATATGATAGATTATCTTATCAATTTCGGATTAATTTCTGCTTTAATTCAAGAAATGTTTGCAATTACTTCTTGCTGCAAATTGGATGAAATTTGCATTGTGGCTTGCCTATTCTTCTAAGAGTAAAATTAAGATGATTTCAAAAGTATCAACTAGATACCCTGAGTATTCTAATAATAATAATAATCTGCCTTTATTAAATCAGGGCGAAATTTAGTCTACATAGACCACTCTTAGATTTAACTCCTATGGACAAACACAAGTACATCCTATCCCAGACCAGAAATTTTTCGATCGAACTCGAACCTGAGACCTTGAGACTACGAGCTCTAGAACTCAATGCACTACGCACTCGTCCAACGAGGCCAGCAAAAAGTTTTGGGTTGGACAAGTATACTCGTCCGCAACAAAAAAGGAACCACCTATCATGACAAGTATACTTGTCGCCTTTCACTAATTAATATTCATTTTTGTGATATTTTTTATATAGTGCTCAGTAAAAAATTACATTTTACAGGTAATATGTTCTTAAGTATATATTTTAAGGTTAGGTATTGCTGGAGTATTAAAATAAATAAATTAAGATGATTTGACAGAAGGGTGACAAAACAAATACTCAGCGTGATAAGAATCTCTAATTAAAAATTTCTATCACAAATAATACGTTAAAAATAGCATGCAAAAGAAATAAATTTCCATTCTTTTGAACGAAATATTTTTTTAAACATTGTTTTTAAAATAATATGCTTAAATAAAAATAAAGAAAAATTAAACACAGAACTATCTTTCTATGTTTAAATCAAGAATTCAAAACTTAACATAAAAAAATTATTTTCTTCATTCCGTTTCATCAAATAACATGAAAAATAATTCAAAAGAATGCATTAAATTAAAGATCAATCCACATACATAGGATTACAATAATTTAAATCTTACAACAAGTGTGAATTGTCATTTCAACGCAAAGAGTTAAGAGCCTAAATTACCCTGAAAAATTTTAAACGTGTTCTCCAAAATTCTTTAATGTTATCAGACATATATTATTTACTCTCAGACAATTTTAACCCACATCCGTAACATACATGGACAAGCACAAGGGAAACCCAATTTCGTCAAGAGAATAGTTGGTAGAAGCGACAAAAAGGTTCACAAACAATGCTAGTTTACATTAGTTAGGCCTCACCTTGAGTACGCGTGCAAAATATGGGACCCAGCCAATAAGCACTGCATTCGAGAATTAGAAAAAGTCTAACGGAAGGCAAAACATATAGTAAAAAATTGTTGCAATAAAACAGTGACCGTAACACAAATGCTAAAGGATGCAGGTTGGGGATTATAAGAAGAAAGAAGGTCGAAACAAAGAATAAAATTACTAAATAAATTCAGAGAGAGCTCCTTTATAGTAGACGTAGTAAGTATTATGCATCCTCCGTGATATATAGGCCTGTCTGATAATGCGTGAAAGATCAGGAAAAAAAGATGAACAATCGAGTCGCTTCAAAAATTCATTTTTCTGTGAACTATATGCAAAAATAATCACCTAGGAAAGTAGACTTGGTGCATGCACCCCCTACCAAATGCCTAAAGGCAGCTCGCAGGGTAAATATGTAGATATATTTCCCCCTAACACAGTTTAATATTTTAATTGACATAAGAACCTTAATTCAATTCCTTACCATCCAGAACAATCTAAAATAAACTAATAAAAATTAAATAAACATGATAACGTCCACAATATACTCACAATCTGCATTTTTTAGGGACTGTTTCTTCTTCGAAGGCTTTGAGATAACTTTTATCCGTTTAGAGTGGAAGACTCCAATGTCATGTCCGTTAGCGTAGAACATCTTCACCGAGAGCATGAAATGCTTCCTCTTGTCCGAGTCAGAGATGTACAGCGTCTTTGCAGCGCAATATTGCTGAAATTGAACGAGAACAATATAAAATGGAATAGTAAGTCTAAAAAGTCAATTAATAATATGAGACAAGAGACAAATACAAGATAAAAGTATATTTGTTAAAATTACAGTATATAAATAGAGAAGAAATTACATATGATAAGAGTATCTCAGAAGAGATAATCGTATATAATAACAGACAAAAGTACATAATAAAAGACGAGAGTATGTAAAAAGAGACGAGAGTATATAAGAAGAGACAAGAGTATATACGAAGAGACAAGAGTACATAATAAAAGACGAGAGTACATAATAAAAGACGAGGGTATATAAGAAGAGACGAGAGTATAATATAAGAGAATATAATAAAAGACGTAAATTAAATAATATAAGATGGAAGTAAATTAAACGAGCATGTAAAACGAGATGAGAGTAGATAAGAAGAGAAGTAACATAAAATGCAATACGTATATACTACTTATATTTATGTGGGTTGTACAAAAAATTACAGGAATACAGTGGTACCTCTAGTTACAAGCTGCTTGACATACAAATTGTTTGAGATACGAGCCCAAATTTGTGTTTCTGGAGTGTCCAGTGTCTAGTTGGTGCGCAGGGTAGAGCATCATCCGAAAAAATTTCACTCGCATGTGTTACCCGCTTGAATGTGTTTCTTTGGCGCTGTAATCTTTTTTGCGTGAGTACTAATTTTTTTTAAGATACAGAATGTACAGCCAAGAATGCAGAAATAAGTGATAATTAAATATATGTTAATGCTAAGGTCAGTTTAAGTTTAAAGTAACGAAAACAGTTGTAATTTATAAAAAGTGCCATTCACGTATGAGTCTATAGTCTGTTCCACAAAAGCTGGCAGTACGGAAAGCTTTTGGGGAAATAAATGCACGTAAATTCCCATAAGGGAGCAACCTAGCCTCCCCCCTAGTCAGTTAATTATTTCTGACGTACTTTTACAGATAAATTTTCAACTTAGTTTGGTGGATTTTTTTCCCAATCTTTTTGGTGAAATTTGGATAAGGAAAAATGGTTCTACATATTGACGAAGATTTTTCATCACTTTAACAAAAGAAATAAATTTTATAGAGGAATAAAAAAAATGGTCAATTTCTGGCTGAGAACATTAATAAGACTGCCATTTCGCTCATCCTATCCAACATAAAGCGCTAGTTTTTTCCTAGATTAAACTTTATACCTTACGAATACATAAAAGTCAATTTATACTAATTTTTGAGTGATTATATTTTGGTAAAAAATAATTTAAGTGGAACGCAACCTCTGAAAAACTGGATCGTGCAGTTAAATTTAAACATCGCTTAAAAATTTTTTTTTCTAAGTTACGAAAGAAATTGTTGCAAAAGAAATTGAGATAAATGTTGTTATTTTTATTTACAGGTTATTCTGAGTCGATATCTTGAATAGAACTTTAGTTTTTGAATTTAATACCACAGAGCAGGTACAGATCAATCCGAATTACGCTTATGGATCTATAAGTCTCAAGCAAAAAGTAACAATGATTAGCAATCTGAGCACTAAATCAATTACTCTCTCCGTTAAATTAGTATTATGGCTATGTTTTGAATATTTTTTCATAAAACTGACTGGTCTGTGTTCAATATATTCATGGCTTTCGCACCATGATATTATACCTGTTCAAAATTCGTAGCTTGTTTGTAGCTTTTGGTCAAAGTATACTGTCATGATACCCTGATCTCGATATTCGTCAACCAAGGCTCCGAGTGACTTTTTTCTATTTCAATAATTTAAAAGACATTTAAAATTCTGTCGTTTAGAGGCATAGATTACATTAAAAGGGAATCACTAAAAGAGCTAAAGTCTATACCAACGATAGAAATTTGGAAATATATAGCAGATTAGAAGAAACGCTTGCACAAGTATATAATATCTAGTGGGGACTATATTGACAGTAAATACATTAAATTACACAAATAAATAAATAATTTTTTGAAAAAGAAAAATTACCATTATTTTTTAACATACCATGTATATAAGAAGAGATTAGAGTATATAATACACGATGAGAGTATATAAGATAAGAGTATACATGAAGAGATGAAAATATATTAAATATGATGAGAGTAAATAACATAAGAAGAAAGATATAATACAAGAGAGTGTATAGGATGAATGGAGATAATATTAGACACATATCTGATACATTAGAGCATTTCTTTGGGAAGCAATTTACATTTCTAGGCAATCTAATGAGTGAAAATGGCAACTTAACTTGCACCATTCCAAAATACTCTCTTATTAATATTTTTTATAATTTATATTAACTTGAGATAGCAGAAGAAACATTCATATAGTTAAGCAACCAATTTCAGTACTTAATTACCACTGAATCAATTCCAAATTATGTTCCGCTAGCTAATCAATCAGTAACTAAGCAACGGGACGATTTTATCCATTAACAAAGCAAACAAAACATTCATTAAACTCATAAGTATCAAACAGAGTGGGTAAACAAATTCAGACCACCTCAAACCACACACGTACCTTCCCGTTTAGGTCCAGCTGCTGCATATCCTGGTCAGAGTTTCCGATTCCGATAAAAGCGCACAACTGACTCCCTTGTTCCGTCTCTCCCCCCTTCAGCATTCGCTCCTGCTTCTCCCTCCATCCCTCCCCGTATAGATAAATGCACGGAGGCGGACAGAAGAATCTCTTCTCGTTGCCGTAAGATTTCTGCGCAACCTTTGCGTGTAATATGATCACCATCATGTCGCTACGCTCTCTGAGATACCTCTTCATTGCCTCCTTCGTCAGACGCTGCTCCTTTCCGCCTCGCAGCATCGAACTGTACGAGAGAAAGAGGATTAACATCTCGGAAGATTGCAAAAGCCAATAAACGGACGTTAAACAAGTGAAATTAAAATGGAACATTAGTAAGCAGAAAAATGCGTTTTTATAGATGAATATTATTAAATAAATTATTATATTTAATAATGGGTGATGTTTTTCAACATTATCTTTAAAATTTATTATTTTAATACTTCTATGGATTAATAACAAGTAAACATTTGGTTTTCAACATTAATATGAATATTATTAAATAAATTATGATATTTAATATCTTTTAAATTTTTTATTTTTATACATCTATGGCTTAATAACAAGAAAACATTTGGTTTTCACCAAACTGTAACTTAATTATTTTATTTCCCGTGGGTTTTGCTAAATATGCTTTAAGCCTAGTGGAAAAGACTTACAAATATTATATTTTCAGGGTAAAATTATATTATTTACAGTATAATTAGTATTTTATGAGTGAAATTTTAATTAATTCCAAAACAAATGGAAAATTTTTAACTAAAATTGCTTTCTTTGCAAAAGAAATATATTTTCAGCATAAAATTACATTATTTGCAATATAAAAAGGACATTTAGCATAAAAGTTCATTATCTGAAATGGAAATTGAATTATTTAAATATTATAAAAACATTACATACAATAATATAAATATTATATATGATATTTCAAAATTATGGAAAATGTGATTAATTAATTAATTCTTAGAAATGTTTATTTCAACTATAAGAGCATATTTTGGCATACAAATAGAATTATTAGCCAACAAAAACAAGAATAAGACACATAAAAGCACATAAAAGCTGGCAAGGATGATTAGTTAATTAAATATGTACAATATAAGATGCATTTTCAGCATAAAAAGGCATTATTTGCAATAGAGAAGGACTTTTAGCATTAAATTACATTGTTCAAAATAGAAAATGAATTTTGAGCATATGATCACATTAATTACAACTGAATTATTATTTAAGCGTAAATATAACATTATTGCATTTTGTTATGTTAACAAATAATACTTTTAGCTAGAAAATTGCATTATTTAAAGTTAAAATTCTATTTTGCATTTAAATACATACAAATATGAATAAATCAATAAATTCAATAATAAATGATTATGTTTCTTGAACCTGTAAGAGTATATCTAGGCTTTTGGCATATATTATGGAATGTTTGTACTACTTCCACAGGTGTAAAAAAATTAATTATTGAAAAAGAAGGTTTTTATTTATATCAATGGCAGAATTTCTAACGATTTAATGTAATTATTTTTAATTAAATTAACATCATGTAATTTTAGACAGGAAAAGCAAGTAAAATACAAATCAAATAAATTTCAAACTTTCACTGTAAACTTTCAAATTGTAACTGTTTCTCATTAAAACAGTCTTGTAATCAACAAATAAAAAACTTTGAAAATGAAAGTATTGCGTATTACTTATGTCCTTGTTAATTAATAACTCATTGCATATCTATAAAAACTTCTGAAAAAAAAAAAAAACAAAAATATATAAATAAGGAAGAAGAGAGAAAAAAAAGGAAAGATAAATTCGATTATTTAAAAACTGGCAAATGACGATAGAAGCAAAGATGGAAAAAAACAAGTAAAAACTTGAAAATTAGATGAAAAAAATCTGATATGAGCTTAACATACCAGGTAAAAACTTTAATAAATGTTCAGAATGTTATCTATTTTTTAAATAAAAGTTTGAAAAAATTGTTAGAGTATATAAATGCATTGAATCCTATTTTGGCACACTATTACATAATTCAGGAATAAATTTCAACTTTTGAAATTAATAACACATTTATAGGCAATTTACATTATACTTCTGATTAAATAAACACTTTTAGTACTGAAAATGAAGTTAATTAAAAATAATTTGTTTTTATGACATTACAGAAGCATTATTCTGAAAAGAAAAAGGTTTATAAATTAAATTAAATTGAAATAAGAATATCTGAAAGTAATTTTTAAATTTTTAACCACTTTTATTATGATCTTATAAAAATATTAATAAATATATAATTTAATGCTTATTTTTTATAATTAATTTTTTAATTCTATATAATAGTATGTAAAACAGATTCTTGATGCTGAATTAAGATAGTAAAAAGTAGTAAAACCATTTAAAAAGGAGATATAAGAATACATTTATGTTTAGAAAAGAGTTACAGACATTTATAAGCTTTCGAAAGCAGATAAAAGCCAACAAAAACTAGTACGAGACACATAAAAGCATGTAAAAATTGGTAAATAAAGATAGAAAGTACGTAGAAAATGTAAATGTATGTAAATATTGTGAACTGGAAGTAAAAAAAGAGTAAAAAAAAAGCTAAAAGGAAAATAAAAGCATGCCTCGGCACATAAGACCTTATTAAGATTAGCAAAAGCAGGTAAAAGCAGGCAAAAACATGTAAAAAACATTTAAAATCATTAAAAAGATGGCAAATAAAATTAGAAAATAGTTAAAATCATAAATAAGCTTTTTTTCTGTTACCCGAACTGTTCGATGGAAGGGGATGGAGTCCTGACTGGTGACGGAGGCATGGCAGCCGACATGGATGGCACCATCTGCGGATTGTGGACAACGCGCATGTTGTACCCATACGCACTCAAATGCGAGGAATGAGCCTCCCCGTTCATCTTTATACCTTTAATTAATCAAGACATCAACATTAAAATACATTTGTAAATTATGATCCATAAATATTTCAATTCTTGGCATAAAAATTGGATTATTTAGATAAATTTTCCATATAAAGTTCAATATTTGCAGAAAATTATAATATTAAACGTATAAAATGATTTTTTGGCCATTTTCCATACAAATTGGATTAATTATAATAGAAAGTTTATTTTCAGCATAAAATTACATTATTAAGAATTATAATTCTATTTCAGCTTTCATTATTTACTGCTTTTATAGGACATTTAGCAAAATATTTCATTAACTGGAGTATAAAATGTATTTTTAGCTTAAAATCACATTTTCTCCTATTTAAATGCAATATTAGAATAAAATAAAACATAAGCATTTGTAAGAGCACTTTAAGCATAATAATAATTACATTACCTGAAATAGATAATGTATTTTTAGGTTAAAATTACATTATCTGATATATAAAATGCAGTATTAGTATAAAATTAAAATATTAGCGTTTGAAATAGTACATTAAGCATAAAAATAAGCTTAATTACATAAAGAGTATTACTTTTAGTATAAATAATTAATAATAATAATTAATTTCCATTATTGGAAATAGAAAATGATTGTTTAACATAAAATTATATTCTCTCCTGGAAAATAATAGAACATTTAAGAAAAAAATACATTATTTGCATAAAAATATGATATTTAGAAAAACAGTTGCATTACTTAGTTAAAATTTTATTTTACAACTTGGGATGTAATCATAAATTCATGAATTGTTTTTGTACACATAAGAATATTAAAAATTTTGTCTTATAAATGAATATTTTGCAATAGAAAATGGAAATATGCAGAACTAATACTGTTGCTTTAGCATAAATTATGTAAATAAGAAGTGAATTTCTATATTTTTCTTAAGAAGTGCAGTAAAATTAAGTAATTTTGATTTAAACTTCACATTCATTATGCAAATGCATTTAAGTTGATAAAACAATTAAATGTGTTTAAATGGAATTTTAAATATTATATTCTGAAACCTTTAATTAATAATAAAAATTAGTTGCTTATGAGCATTAATATAACTTTTTCATTATATTTAATCACTTACTTACATATTACATATAATAACTTGTAATTGAATCTAAAATGGCATTTCAGGATCTATGATGCATTTATCACAACATAATTACATGTTTTAGTACGTAAATACCATACTGAACATTAAAAATTGTATTTTCATGAATCAGGATAATATGTTTTAACAAAATATGGCAATTTAAGTAATGAAAGTGCATAAGACACCCACAATATACATTTCTTTCAGTTACTAGCTATCCTTTCGAATAAAAATGTATTACACAACAAATTTATTGCATTTATAAGCATCTAAATTCATTTAATGCAAAAAAATATTATTAATTAGGCATACAAACTGAATCTTTGAGATATTAACTTCCATTCTTGGCAAGGAGTACTCTTCAGCGACGTAAATTGGGAATAAATTAGAACTTATTACTGCGATTTTCAACTATCATCCACATCAGACAATTAATAGCATTCTAATTTGAATTCTTGGCAATAATAACACCATATTTGCTTTATATTTACATTTTAGCACACATATTGCACACGAAGAACTGCAAATAGTAATCCGGATATTTAATACAATTTAAGGCGATAATAATTATAATTCTGCGATATATAACAGTATTATAGCGTAAGGTGCACGATATTAATGAAACGTACAGTGAAGTGATCACCATTGTCATTCTAAAATATATTACTTTGGAGTTAATTAAGCAGTATTTCGATATAAATTAATAACATATGGAATAGGAAACATTTAACCGGTATTTATTTTTAGATTCAAGCAATGAGATTATGGTTTACCTACACTTTTCACATTCAAAAACCCAAAACACAACACAACATTTCATAAACACTTGTGGAATAAACAAACGTGTCCATGACGATCAAAACAAACAAAGTAAAGATTCAAATAAACCGTTATGAAAACCTAAAAGTTTAGAAAGTAATTAAACAACATATGTTCCATTAATAACATAAAAACAAGGATCAAACTCATATTGTCAAAGTACCTTTAAAAAGCACCGATTATGTCGAAAAGAAAGAGAGCTTCATTCGCTCTTCGAATCCATTTCCGCAGCCCAAATTCTGCCAAAAATTTGTCCGAAGGCCGAATTTGTCTCCGGAGAAGATTTACATGTTGAACTTGCGGTGGAAACTCTTGTTTTCGGTGAAGGATTTGTCACAACAACGCTATGCTGTGAGGGAAGACGCCATATTAACTCGACGCCCGGAGGTAGACGGAAGGGGCGACGCCATGTTGTAAACAGTCGTTCCCGTTTCTACGCGCCTTATTTGAAAAACAAACTTTGTTGTTTCTTTTAATATTTATTAAATTTATTAATTAATCCTAATAGAAGATTAAATAAATAATAGATTATAAATATTACCATGTATATCAATCCATCTTTTCTCATAATTTTAGTTATTAAAAGAATTAAGAATTTTTATTCTAATTAATGCCATTTTTATTCTTATAATTATAGTTCCTTCTGTATTTTTTTACTTAAATTGCCATATTATGTGAAATATATTACCCTGATTCATGAAATAATATATAAAATATAATTTTCAATCTC
Source organism: Pantala flavescens (assembly GCA_020796165.1). Taxonomy (NCBI): domain Eukaryota; kingdom Metazoa; phylum Arthropoda; class Insecta; order Odonata; family Libellulidae; genus Pantala; species Pantala flavescens. The sequence goes on from CM036880.1 coordinate 58,442,045, forward strand.
CAAAATGATATTCACATTCTAAAATATGTAATCAAATAGTTGTAAATGCATTGTAGATCCTGATATACAAGTTTAGATTCAATTTTAAGTTGTTCTATGTAACATGTAAGTAGTGTATGATTAAAGATAGTGAAAAAGTGTTAAATGAGTTATATATATTTGGTCATAAGCAACTAACTCTCATTTTCAATTAATATTTTACTTATAAAATATTTAAAATTTCATTGAAACACATTTAATAATTTATCAACTCAAGATATGCATTTTCATTATGAAGTAAAAGTTTAAATTCCAAATTATTTGATTTTACTGTGATTATAAAACCAAAAGTAGAGTTTCAGCTCTTAATTAATTAATTTTTGCCGAAGGAACAATAGTTCTGAATAATTCCATTTTTTATTGTAAAATATCCATTTATGTGCGAAAAAAACTATGCATGGATATATGATTTTATCAAAAAATGCAAAATAAAATTCTAATTCTAATTAATGCATTTTTTATTCTTATAATTATATTTTTAATGAAAATAATGTATTTTTTTGCTAAAAGACATTTATATTGCAAATAATGTAAATTTATGTTAGAAACTTATTTTTTATTTCAAATAATTGAAATGAATGCTAAAAAGAAATACTTTTAAGGCAATAAACCTTATTTTAGTGATTTAAGTACCATTTTAAAAGCTAATAATTTAATTTTACGCTAATATTTCATTTTATACAGCAGCAAATGTAATTTAAACCTTAAAATACATTTTCTATTTCAGGTAATTTAATTATGCATGAAATATTCTATAAAAAATAGAAAATAATTTAACTTCATGCCAAAATAGAATTATTATCCTTATTAATTTACTTTTAAGCTGCAAATGCATTTTTATAACAAATAATGCAATTTTATAGTAAAAAAACTTTTTTTATGGTAAATATCATAAGTTTATGCAATAATAATATGATTTAATTATATATAATTTAATAATAGAATTTAATTTGGATTATTTATTTTTTTCTAAATGATCTGATTTTTCTGCTAAATATTCATAAATTTTAAATTTTTATGAATCACAAATTACAAATGAATACAATTTAATTATTTAATTTAATTTTATGCTAACGTTGCATTTTATACTGCATAAATTGTAATTTTAAGCTAAAAATGCATTTTTTATTCCAATTAATGCAATTATTTGCTAAATGTTCAATAAAAATATTAAATTATATAACTTAATGACAAAATAGAATTATAATCCTGAATAATATACGTTTAAGCTGCAAATACATTTTTATTACAAATAATACAATTTTTATACTAAAAAATTTTTTTATTATTGTAAATATCGTAATTTTTGGCAGAATTAAAATTTAACGTAGCCTTTTTATTTTTTTCTTAATAATCCAATTTTTATTTCAAAAAATATGAATTAATGCATAAAGTAATGCATTCAATGCAATTTAGCTTATTTTTATGCTTAAGTAACTATTTTAAACGATTATGTATCAATTTTATGCCAATATTGCATTTATAAAGTAGAAATTGAATTTTAATTCTTAATAATGTGTTTTAAGCTGAAAATAAATTTTCTATTATAAATAACGCAATTTTTATACCAAAAGTTCAATTTCAATTACTAATTATGCAATTTTATGTAAGAATATATTTAATCTGTTTACTATAGTAATTTTCCGTGAACATAAAACTTTTATTGGAATATTTATCTAAATAATCCAATTAAAAGTTATTTTCAAGTAAACTTAAATGTTTTTAAAGTTTATTTTAATAAAAAATTAATTATAATTCTAAATAATTCATTTTTTTACTGAATAAGGCAATTTATTTTTAATTAATTAATTTTTATCCCTTTAATGCTTGCTTTATTCAGTGCAAATTAAATTTAAATTGTCAAAATAAATATAGTTTTTATTTAACAAATTGATATTCAAGCCTGCATAATGTAATTTTGTACCAAAAATAAGATTAATACTAAATTTAATGCTTTGAACTTATTTTAAAAGCTAAAATGTGCTTTAATCTGATTTTTATTAAATTCTATAAGCTTTTGAATATTTATATATGTATGTATTTAACTGATATTAAATTAATTGCTAATAGCAGCTTTTTATATTTTTATCATACTCTCCTGCATGGATTTTTTATTAAATCCTGCCAAAAGTTGTTAAAAAATTAAATATTTCAACAAAAATAAAAATTTAATGAATTATTTAAATAAAACAATTTCCTTTCTGAATAATGCTACTGTTGTGTCAAAAATAATTATGAAGTAATGTTATTTTCAGTCTAAACAGTAAAAGTGTTTATTTCATCAGAAATAAATAGAAGTAAATTGCCAAAAAATGTTTTCTTGATTTCAAAAGTAAAATAATGTGTGTAGAAATAGGATTTTTATTCTATTACACGCTTAAACTTGCGCCCATTTAATTTTTTTTAAAATTGATAAGCTTCTGAACAGTTATTTTACTTGTTTTTCCCATCTTTCGTTTCCTTCTATCATCATCATGTTTGTCTAATATACTTTTATCATCATTTGCCACTTTAAAAATAATTCTATATAGTTGTTTGTCTTTTGTTTACTTCATAATTTATATTCTACTTGTTTAATAAGAAGTTTATTAGATAAGAAACGAATTATTAATTGTGGAGGACATGAGTAATTCACAATACTTTCATATTCCAACTCCTGTATTAATCCATATCGTAAAGTAGAGTCTTGCTGCTAATTTTGATTTTATATTTAGTAATATTTATGATTTTAATGTATGTAGTGGTGAGCAATCACTTTTTAATGCTTTTTTTTGTTCACTTAGATGTTTTTGTCATTTTCATTGTCTATTATTTGTGTTTACATAGGAACTGCGGATTACTGTTCACATTTGTTTGTCTTTTGGTATGAGAAAAGCTTTTAGATAGACATTTGTAATTTAAATTAGAATGTTTGAATGAATATTTGATTTTTATTTTATCTTCCATAGTATATTTTATACGCCATCTTGTAAACAAACTTTCCCGCCTCCACGCGCCTTTTTTGAAAAACAAACTTTGTTGATTCTTTTAATATTTATTAAATATATTGATACAACCTCATCAAAGATAAATCAATAATAATAAATATCATTACCATGTTTGTTAATCCGTCTTTTCTCATAACTTAAGCTTAATTAATTTAAAATGTATTTGTCATAGACTTGAACCAGGCTTACTTACCATTTAGAAGAGAATATTTTATATTTTTAAGAACTTAATCATTATTAAATAAAATAAGAATGTGAATTAATAGTTTCTTCTTCTTTTTTCTTATCCCAGTTTTAAATTTAAAAGATTTAATTTGCGCCATTTTTGTATCAAACTTGGCGCACTATTTTATCTTACATTAAATTTATTTGTACATCTACATCAAAGTTTAATCATTAATAAACAATGAAAAATTATTACAATTAAATTAAATTATATTTGGTTATTATTTAACCCTTTTAATTCATAACGAGTCAGTTTTTATCATGCTGCAGACGCACTATCAACTCACAAAAGAATATTTCAAAGTTTTTATATAATAATTCCAGTTCATACCAAATTTTTGGTATCAAAAGGTAAAAGAGATATTTATATATTAATCCGAAGTTCATTTTACTTGTTCTGAATAATCATTGTCCAAAATGGAAGAAATTCAATGTGCCGCAACGCTGTATTAATATTTGTCCTGAAAATGGTAGATTTGATGTTCTAACTTTATTCCAGGTAAGTAATTGATTACGTGATAGATATAAACTGAAGTTTTATTCCTTATTAGTTACTGTAATATGCATGAGAGTATTAATATTTTCCATTTGTGATTCAAGAAAATATCTGGTTATTACCCTCTTAGTTTTGAATTAACCTTTTCCAGATTCAGAACTATTTGCTTAACTTTGGCTTGAACAAACTCACAAGGTATTTTATTCTTCTCTTTTATAACAAAAGGTTTAGATACCAGGTAATTTCAGTTATTTAACGTCACAACTGCAAATTTATGTCTTCTTTTGGGTAAAGTATGACCTGAATGAATTCGTATTCGTAGGCTATTCATTTATAAAGGCTTAATTAATATAATTACTGCTTGGATTATGTATATGAACATCGAATTCACTCTCTTTATTGTTACTTTCATTGTTCAACATCATGATTGCAAATTTGTATTTATTCTTGATTGTGCAATATAACATTAAAGGATATTGTGCTAGGAGTTCATTAATTAAAAAGAGTTCAATTAAGTTTTAAGATTAATTTCATACTTTTAATAAAACTCTGAATATATATTTCATTTCTTTTGTTGTTATTTACCTTCGCAACTTCTTGGCAACCAATTTGTTTATGTTACTGAATTTAAAGTATGGCGCGCGAATGAATATTATTTTATTAATTTAAAAAGGCTTTATTAATTCGATACAAATGCCAATTAATGATCATTCAATTCAGTTTAATTTAATGCTCTTCTTAATCTGTAATAATTAGTAATGTGATCATCAAAACAGAAGATTGGACGAGTGTCAACTTTGGACATTGTTTCCTCCTACATCTTGAAGTCGATTGGCTAAACTTCAAAGGAAACATGAAGTCACGTTTCCATTTAATAATTTTCTCACTCCTTCATTGCATCATTTATTAAATGAGTCACGTACAACACGTATTTCACGCGCAGGTATTCCAGGAAGTATTCCGTGACGCAATTTCTCCATCTTTTTGTTTTCCGGTGCATTGTGGGCCATTCTGATGCGAACAAGCATCAAAATGGCTGCTGGGTTTTACCAACTGCCTTGGGCCTCCCTGGTTTTACTGTTTTTCACCTGTTCTGCTTTGGCCTACACCGGCTGTGAGTACACGCAATTGTAGTTTAAGTTTAAATCTCGCTCGTGATCAAAAATTAACGCGATTAATTCCATATTTCCGGAGTTTGGCGTAAAAGTTTTGTTCCGCATTTCCTCCTTTGTGTTTATTGACGTCACCGCGAAATCACGCGATTGTGACTGCGTTAGATCCGAAAATCATTACTTTTCTCTATTATCCGCATTAGTTTTCGCGATACGTTTTGGTTCTACAAGTGCATACGTGTCTTTTTGGTCAAAAAAGTGGGGCCAAAAGTCACGCTCCGATTGGTTTTGGGAGCGAACAAGGTCGCGAGTTTTTTTTACACAATTCGCACATTGTTGTGAGTGAAGGTGCGGCCCGAAATTCGCGAGGACATCGGCCCTGAGGGTGCGAATTTTTTTGAGTGAGGCTATAATTAACCCGAGCCGTGTCTGCTCCAGGCGATGATTTTACTTCTTCAAGGACGATTGTTCCGAGACGAATGAGTTATGAGCCCTTTCTGTTCCTTTCGCGGTCCTTAGAACGCGAAAATTTGAATTTTCGCGAGATTTATAGAAGTTTTTGCGTTGGCGACGGTTGCCAAGGGGTTGTTTGTAAATAAATGTCGGATAAGAACCTCAGAACGGTAGGGTTGCGTCTTAAAGTTGCGTAGGTTGTGTTTAAACACTTAAGTTTACTAAAAAACACTCTTAAATCTTTATTCTAATAATCAAAAGGTCTTAATTAGTTTAATCTTTAATATTTGCGTAGGAAAGTAGCAACCGCTTGCGTTAGCATCCACATCCTGTATTGTTTTTGTAGCTACTCTTAGGTCATCGCGGTTTGTGTCCAAGTTTTTGCGACAATTAAAACTCATTCTCGTGTTACGTAACGTTTAACTCTTGTTTCCGCGTGCAAAAGGATCTTAAAATTGCAGCAGAATTATCGTTCGCTCGTGATTTACGACTACGGTAAATCATACCTATTCCTTCGCGAATAGAAAAAAACATTCGAAGGTCTTATGTTGCGTAAACTTTATAAACGAGCGATTTATTAGATTCAATTGGGATGTTTGGGTTTGCGGAAAACGTTTTTATACCGCTTATATCGCAAAAAATGTCTTTATTTTGGCACGTAAAACTTATGATTACTTTGCGAAATAAAATTAAATCCATCTAAAGTTTAAAGCGAGTTATATTTGTGGATACATTTATCCCTCACGTTATTGAATAACTTAATGAATTTATATTTAATTAATTATATTATAATTTAGTCTTTAGATTTTACGCTCATTATCCGTAATATGGGAGTTAATTATTATATTTCTTGCTTCACATTGTGGTTATTTAGTTTTTAAAACTGCGCAGATCCAAAAAGAATTTTAAAGTTTTATTTACGTTTATTTTGCGGCGCATTTTTGAAAGCTAACAATGATGCAATCTTTGAACATGGAAAGTGTTTGTTATTATAAGCTTTTTAAATATTTTTTGTCAATTATTTGTTTTATATGTCTCCGTTTAGTATACAGATTGAAATGAATAACAAATATCCTTTTTCCCATTTTTATTTTTCAAACTTCTGACTAATTCTGAGTATGTTTACTAATTTAAAATTTTTTTATTACTTCAAAATCGTTTTATTTTATTCGTATGCTTTGAATTGTTAGATATGTGAATTACTTTTGAGTCTTATTTATTTGTAATTTATGTTGAGGTAGAATTGACTTTTACTACTCACGTTTCTTATTTAAATTTCAAAGTTTTTAGTATTTATTTTTCAAATAATTTTTTTAAATATTTGCATTTATTATTCATGAACTTTAATATTTATAAAATACATTTAATTTTTGTATTAAAGCCTAAATACTGTAGATTCTGTACTGAATAGCCTATTGATTCAAAGAAAGACTATATTTATTAATATTTCCAATCAATTCATTTAGCCTCCTGTTGTAAATATTTATATATATATATAATACATTGTATATACAATACATTTAGTTAAAATATTAAATAATACTTAAAAAATCTATATGATAATAATTTATTATATATTTGCTTCCTTTTATTTGTGAAATTGTATTTAAGCGTAAAATATTATGTTGGATGTATGTAATTGATATTTGATTCCATACATGTATATAATTTAAATTTGAAATAGATACTATATAATAAATTGTGGTACAGAAATGTTATCAAGTTAAAAATGCCTGATCTTGTAAAGATTTATATTTAAGCGTTGAACAATTTTTTTAAATAAGATACAAGAATTCAATATATAGATATAAATTATAAATTATGTCGTTTAATAAAAATAGTGCAGTAAGAATTAAGAAAATATGATTTTATTAATTACAATTGTAGATCCGGAAGCAGTAAATGCATATTGAATTTAAAACATAAGTTTTTATAAAATAATAAAACAGTTTTCAATAATGGTAATATTATTTTAATTCAGTATATAAATTTATTCTAAAATTTAACTTTCTGTCTTAACCAAATGCATTCTAAGAAATCATAGTCAATATTGAAGCAATTTTGTTTGTTTATTTTATAAAAATTGGTTGCTAAGCAAAGTTGCGTTAAGAAAACTTGTATTACATGTACAGTAATTAACTAATGAACTATATATAATAACTATGTAAAATATAGTAATGTAAATCTTATTATTATTTTTATTTCATCGTTTCACAGTGTTTTTCCTATTCTTGTTTGTTGTATTGATTTTAATTTATTTATATACCTCTCCTTGCGTTGCGCAGATGACATCGCTAGCGACAGAGTATGCTCGCGCTTGAGCAAGAGGGAGCTTAGCCTGTCGATGACGAGGCCCCTCCTCGTACGCGACACGGGAAGACTCTTCTCGCGATGGCCTGGGGTACACTCGTTCCGCTGCAAATGGGAGGTCGAATCGAAAGGTAGAGGGATCGGAATTGTTGGAGTTGTGCAGCTTTTGAAGTTCCGGAAGACGGGGTTCTCGGAGTGCGCAGACTACCTTCAGGTAATGACAATAACAACGAGTTTGGTTGCTAAGGAGACGAATGGGGATTAAAAATTTAAATATTGATTTTGAATTTGTTTTTTTTTTTTGAAGTCTGTTGTCATGGTGGAGACGTTGTTTACTATTTCAGGGATGTATATGTTTGAAACGAGTTTGTTTGTCCTGTTTTGATATCCGTGGAAACTGTTGGGGTGTATTTTGTTCTGCATATGCATCTTTCATTGCCGGAAGAATCTGCATCTATAAAGTTTCTTCATCTTTTGGACTTTTTTAACCGTCTAGACTGTCTTAGACTCTGTCTTGGATCTCCCAGGCTATTGTGTGTGTAAACTAACAATGGCTTGTATGCGTTAACACTGTCTCATCTCGTTATTTATATTTTTATCTTATCCTATATACTCTCGTCCCTTATTATATACTCTCTTCTCTTCTTATGTACTCTCGTCTCTTCTTATATATTCTCGTCTCTTCTTATATACCCTCGTCTCTTCTTAGTATACTCTCGTCTCTTCTTATATACTCTCGTCTCTTCTTATATACTTTCATCTTATCTTGTATTTTCCTATCTTGTCTTAAGTTCTCTCTTTTTTTATATATTCTCTTTAAAACCATTTACTCATCATTCTTTTGCTCTGATATAATATTACTTACTCTTTGCGTTGCGTATATCCCCGTTCTGTTTAACATTGTGAAAAAGCACACGCTTTAACATGCAAAGAAGTTCACTTAAATCCTTTCTTTATTGTGTATTTCCCTATTGTCGCGTAATGGAACAGCTTCCTTCCGTAGTTTGGAAACTCGACTGCGAAGAAGGTGTTCAAGATAAAGAAGAAGAAAAAGAAGGGAAAGACTGTGGTGAAGTTGGTCAAAAAGACAGTTGGCAAGCTTGTTGATGGGGTAAGTCAACGTTCGTTGCGTTCCAAGAGGAGTTTGCGGATTGCGGAATTTTTCTATAGGTGGCAGAATTTCACCTTCCCTCTTGCGGCACCAGATTTTATTTGGTTCAAAATTATGGGGAAACAATATGCGCAGAAACATGTCTCGAAGCTGGATCCAAAATTCCCTTGCGCAAAACAACTGGAATATAGAAAATTATAGGTGCCTGTCGGAGGGAATTGCAGTATATATTAACGCTTGTTTGATTGGCATTGCGCTCTATAACACTTGCAATGAATGATCGGCCACTAATGCCTACGCAAAACCTGTTGCGTTTGAACTTTACGGTGAGGGTTGTTTGAAGAAGTTTGCGCAAACATTAACAGCTTGCGTGCGTTTTTATACGGCAGGGAGTGTTTTGTTTATGAGGTGGATTCTTTTATGAAAAGGATGTTTTATTTTTTGTTGGTATGTTGCGTGATTTTCTTCAGAGTTGTAGTTGCGTTGGATTTTTGTGGTGGTTGCAGAAGCATGTTTGGCTCTCTTACGAAGAAATGGAAAGAGCATGTTTACGCAACAGTTGTCTTTCTTATTGTTTAATTCTATGTATTTTGGTTTTTGGAAAGGTTTGAGTAAAGTTTGAAGGCCATTTAGACTGTCCAAGAGTGTTTTTAACATCTCTTGGATTGTTTTGTACACGTTTGGTAAGATTCTCTGTTGCTATTGGAGACGGTCTCAAATGCTTTTACAGTGGGACGTATCTTGATATTGGTTTAATCATAGCTCCTTCACTATTGATCCTACAGAAAAATTTTAAATTACAAACTTATAGATCAATCTTTCATCTACAACTTCTATATTTGATATATTTTGATTGCTCCAATAATTATCGATCTGTGGCCCAATTTAAAAATTGATACATCCAATAGTTATGATCACAGATCATTGATAACCAGTCAATATTACGTCATATTTGATTTAGTTTTGAACTTAAAAAATCATTTTAAATGACAAATTTGTTGTAAATTTATTCTTCTACAATTTTTTAATTTAAACTTTTTTGATCAGTACAATAATTATCCAATTATCTAGCACATTGCAAAAAGATGCCTCAGTTCGATAACCAATCGATATATATATATATATATCGCACATTGATTTAATCACATCTCTTTTGCATTTGGTCTTAGAGCAAATATATAAATTACAATAATACAGATCAATTAATGATCTACATCTTTGTAATTGACATTTTATCAATTGGTCCAATGGCTATCGAATTATGGTCCATTGTCTCAGCATATATCTACTTGATCGTCAATACCCAATCAATAGTATGTTATATCACTTTTAATTTTGTAGGGAAACTAAATAGGGGACCTTTGGGACTGTATCACAGGTTTTATGATAAAATCGTTATGGATATGATCCTCAGGCAGTACTGATAACAACCTGAAAATTATATATTCCCTTTGATTGGCAACATTGTTACTTAGCAACTGGGTGTATTGATTTTTAAATCGGACCACACATCAATAATTGTAGGAGCTATCAAAAAATATCAAATACTAAAGTCGTAGATAATAGAATAATCTATAAGTTTGTAATTTAAACTTTATCTGTGGGATCAATAGTAAGGGAACTGTAATAAAATCTATCTCAGGGGTTATTATCCATCATTGATCGCTCCAGGTGGTTGTTATGCTTATAAATTAAGGTGTTTTCATAGGAATGCATATGTTAGTTTGTAACTTAGGGGATGAAGATCTCTGTTAGTATCTTTTAGAGATTCAAAATGTCTTCTAACAGTGTTGCTGACCCAAATCGTTTTTTTCCTTTTCAGTTCAAAGAGGATAAAGAGTCCGTTTATGGCCCTCGTCTCTGCGGACGCATGATGTTCGGGCACTACCTTAGTGACAATGGAACGTTTCTTCAGATGCCTCCCATAGTCCCATCCCCCGTTCCTCCAACCCCTCCACCACCTTCCAACACCGCTCTTACAATCATCACCACCATCTTCAATCGTCCGCCAAATCCATGGGCGGGTCTCGTCTCCAGAGGAGCTGCGGTGGATCCAAACGGAGAGCTTAAGACAAACTTGTACGTTGAGGCCAAGGCGCTGCGCTCAGACGAGACTCTGGAGCTTGCAATCGTGTTCAGTGGGTTCCAACGTATGTATTAGTTGCTGTTATGCTTAAAAGTATGCTGAAACCTGTGTCTTAATTGCTTTAATCTTCAACACTTTTTAGATATTTCCGAGGCTTTTAGAAATCTCTATTTTCCATAATTTTCAATCTCACACTCAACATCTCTCAAACAATAGAACCATCTACGTGACTATGTACACAACTGAAAGGAAAAAAGCATCAACAAAAGACTTTTTGCGAGTGTAACAGATGTTCCGCATATCCAGGAGATGCCAAAAACATATTGGAGAGTATATAAGCATCTGTGACGCATTCGTATGTTATATAAATGCCAATCATTTATAGCGACAATTCAATAATTCTATTTTTTAAATAAAATAAAAGACAAACAAATAAAAAATATCCAAATGTGAGTAAGAGATTTAATAACAATTATAAGGAACTTGTATGAGTTACGCCTAATTTTAGAAATGTTCTTTTAAATGATACTGAAAATGGTTAAGAAAAATACAAAATGGCAATAAACGACCCAAATGGCAAACTGAGAAATTTTCATCCAAGTGTGTAGAAGCATTTGAAAGAGTGAAAAAGCTCAGAACCCATCAGATGAATTACGAAAGCATTGATGCATCTGACAAGGGGACCTTTAGGACTGCGGCACGGGATATTAGATGAGACCGGTATGGAAGTGTAGCTTAGGTATTACTTATAACAACCTGAAAATACTAGGGGCCAACGCTCCCTCGTTTCTTTGTAATTAATGTCTAAAAATTGTCAAATCTAGCCGCTTCCAATATAAGCCCTGCGGCAACGACTTATCTACAAGCAAATGGTGGCCTGGTGCTAGCGAGTTAGACTCCTAATAATGCTATATGTCGTTCGAACCTGGTTTAAACATTTAGTTTTTTTTCTTCAATCACTTTCTTTTTTGGCAAAATTTTAATCAATTTAAATGCTGTCTAATTATTATATTTTTCATGGCTCATATAATTTAAGAATAGACGATTGACGCTAGAATTGACGATTTTTAAACATTCATTACAAAGAAACGAGGGAGCGTTGTTCCCTAGTATTTTCAGGTTGTTATAAGTAATACCTAAGCTACACTTCCATACCGGTCTCATCCAATATCCCGTGCCGCAGTCCTAAAGGTCCCCTTGTCAGACGCATCAATGCTTTCGTAATTCATCATTTGGGTTGTTTATTGCCATTTTGTATTTTTTTAACCCTTTTCAGTAACAATTAAAAGAACATTTCTAAAATTAGGCGTAACTCATACAAGTTCCTTATAATTGTTATTAAATCTCTTACTTACATTTGGATATTTTTTTAATTGTTTGTCTTTTATTTTATTTAGAAATAGAATTATTGAATTGTCGCTATAAATGATTGGCATTTATATAACGAATGCGTCACAGATGCTTATATACTCTCCAATATGTTTTTGGCATCTCCTGGATATGCGGAACATCTGTTACACTCGCAAAAAGTCTTTTCTTGATGCCTTTTTCCTTTCAGTTGCGTATATAGTCACGGAGATGGTTCTATTGTTTGAGAGACGTTTTTTTCTATCAGTGTTCTATATATGTTAGAATAATCTCTCAGATTATTTGATAGGGTTTTATGTATATGTTTATACTCTCTGAGACACATTTATCATCTCTCGGTTTTTCGGAGATGCTTTTATCATCTCTTCAACACTCTATACGGATTTTAAGATGCAAGCAATTGTTTAATGCTTGTTTTAACTAATCCCACAAAGATGTTTCCGGTTTGTAAATGTTTATGGACTGCAAGGTTTTTGGGATTGAACTAATGGACTGCTACTTTGTGTTTCAGAATGTGATGGGCGTGTCACACCACCCGGACTTTTCCACTGCGGCTACGGACTCTGCATCTCGTCAGCACTTGTGAATGATGGGCTCGTCAATTGTCCCTTCGGAGATTGCATTGACGAGAAGAATTGCACGGCTGCGATGCACAGCAACCGAACTAGTGAGTTTCATCGAAGAGTATATATATTATATACTCTTCGATGTTATAAATATTCTTCGATTATATAAATATTATATACTATATAATAAATAATTTATGGCTTATTGTTTTTGGAGGGGTTTGGTAAAAGAGTAACTGTTGGCGTTATTGACCAGAAGGGTTAATTTTTTATCTTCTTCGCAAATGATTGCATTGAATGAATCCTTCAGATTTATTTTGGTAGATTCTAATGTTAATTTATTGCTTAATTTCAGGCGTAGAGAAAAATTTATGTTACTTGATGTACCGTATTTCCTGGCCGATAAGACGCACTTTTTTTTCTCCAAAAATTTCGGTAAAATTAGCCTGCGTCTTATGCACCGATGGTTTAAGGATATCACGGTTATAACTTTGTCCTATAATAAGCAACCGTTTTGACAGGATAAATAAATACCATTAAGTATTTTTAAGTGTATCAGGCATTGAAAATAGTTCAATTCATTAAAAATTTTGATAATAACACTTTTTTGAGCAGGTTGTTAGAAATAAATTTTTGATATGTCTATACTTCCTTCTAAAAAGTTCCTGGATATATTAGAAATGCATATAACGTAGCATGTTTAGTTTGATCTTGCAATGGGTGCTGCTCTATCATAAAGTCTTTCAAAAATTGTGGAATCAGCATTGCGCTGGGTGGAAGTGAAGATGACATTTTGTATGAGGAAAGTGACGACTCCCGAGAAAATATCTACGCGCATGATTTTAGCAGCAGTGATGAGGAATTTCTGGGGTTCTATGATGAATAAACTCTGATATATTTGCTAATTAATTTTTTTAATATTAAAGCTCCGTTTTTATGTAAAACGTTATCATTAAAATTCTTTTCTGCATTATCCAAATATTTTAGTTTTTTTCGTAAATTCTAACCTGAAAAATCCAGGTGCGTCTTATGCGCTGGTGCGTCTTATAGGCTGAGGAATACCGTTATTGACGTACTACTTGTCCTGAGCATTTGTTTTTTATTGCAATCGCTGTTCATTGTTTTATTTTAAAGAGCTTGCTGATAGGACTCATATTCAAGTTAAATTTTATAAATTTTAAACTGATTTGATTACGTTAATTAACGTCTGCGCTTGTTTCTCAGTGGAAATATTGGGTGAAATTCCTGTCCGCACTATCAGAGGTCTATCTCCTGGAGTTACAGCCACATCGTCATTCTTCGGCATTGCGGTTCTCATCACGATTGCGGCTTGCATCTGTTTCATAATGAGAAGGACTAGGAAGAAGAGGGAGTCCTCACAGCCTCCGGAAGAAGGACCCGCTGAGTATCCCACGCAACAAGCTAATGGAGGTATTTGCGCAGATTTTGTTGTGTTCAAAAAATAACAGGAATTTTCTTTATTTTTTTGAAAATAATATTTCTTTATTTGTCTAAATTAATGTTTTGCCATCAAAATAGTCCTCAATAGATATTATGCACTTGTGCCAGTGCTTTTACCATTCCTCGATACACTTATAGAACTTGATCTTTGGGATAGCCGTTAGTTTTTTTGGTGATTCGCTTTTAATGTCATCCATGCCTCCAAAACAAGGAAACTTTCTCTAATTGTAATTATAACCTTGTCTTCGATTTTCTCTATGTTTTCATTTGTTTTTGATGTCCATGGGCATCTTGGCCGTTCTTAATCCTCAACATTTTCACATATGAATGCTTTTACCACTCGCAAACTCTTGTTTTACTCGTAACAGACACACTATAGGCCTTTGTTAGCATTTCACATTCTTTGTTTTAATTTTTTCCTGTTCTATGCAAATCTTGCAAAAATTTCTTTTATTCATATGTTTGGACGGATAAAAATCGCCATAGAAACACCTCTTACTTTAGCAGCTGCGTAAAATAAAGTAAACTACAAATAAAGCTGACATGTATAACCCTAGGGACATGTATACCAACATATTTACAACAAAAAAAGTTTGGAAAATAGGACACTCCAAACTCGTAAATTGTTTAATTCCCCTTAGTTTTTGAAAAACCCGCATATGTTGATCTTCTGGACAATCTTAAGAGGATATCTGGAATTTTACTCTTTTGATAGTAATTTAAATAATAACCGTCCAAGAGTATGTTATGCATATATCGGATTGTTTAGGACGCATTTGGGATCTCTCGAAGTGTTTTAGATGCTTTTATGATCTTTTTAGCAGTTTTTGACCCTCTAGAGTTAAGTCTGATTGAGGGATGGAATGATTCTGTTATTTTAATGCTTTTGCTAAGTATTTGAGTGCTTAAAATGATTTGGTTAAGTGTAAATCCTCTAGATGAACTGAAGACGCATTTGTGAAATTTGCCCCTCGTTTTTGGAGCTTACGCTTGCCAATAAGATTTTATTTTTGTTCATATTCAGTTGCTAAGTATTTGATCGTTTAAGTTATTTTTTTGAAGAGGAAAGCTTCTAGTCAAACTTTAGATGCTGTTACAGTATTTGCCCTTGTCTTGGAACATTGCGTTTGTCAATATGATTCTTTTTGTCCATTTAATGCAGAGTATGTGGGTGTCCCAACCAACGCAACAATGCAGAACTCAGGTCAGCCGGGCGCACCTCCGTTCCAACAACCACCTGCTGGTGCTCCACCCATAGGGTTCTGCGTACCGCCTGCAGGGCCGGCTGGTCTCCCCCCAGTGGGTACACCCTATCCAGGAGCTCCCGCACCAATGCAATACCCTCCTCAACCACATCAGTATCCTACAGTCGCAGCCCCATATCCCGTGCAACCGCAGGTCGAGTCTCCACCGCCGTACAACTCGCTGTTCCCCAACAAGAACTGAGAACGTATGCGTCCTTCAGATATCTAGTCACCGGAAGGGTGTACAACCTTTCCGATGGGGTTGCCAGCGAATTCTGCTATGATGAGAGCTTCTGGTACAGTGTCGAAGTCCGTGGATGCCATCTTGTTGTCTTGCTGTACTCTTCAAAGCTTCGGGTTTGGATGTTTACAGATTTTGGGATCTTACCCTTAAAGGGGGACACCAGAAGGGTTGTTATGTTTGGCCTGTTTGTATATTAGCGGAGAGTACTCGTATTCTGAAGTTATGGCATGGCTTGCTGTCGTGTTCAGGTTTTGTACATGCTGGTTGTGGATTTGAGGAATGACCAAAGGTGTCTGGATGTTAATTTGGATTTGCGGAAGTTTGTGCAACACGTGGATGATGTTGCATCCTCAAAGTCAGCGTTCTGTACTTGAAGGCTTTTGTTGATGACAGCTTATGTCTTTTGGTGTTGATGTTAACTGTATCTCCCTCTTCGACGAGGGGGAAGGGATTGTTGTGATTTGCAGAACCTTCTGGTTGCAGCGTCCTCAAAGTCTGCAAGTTCCGTACTGTTTTCTTTTGGTGGAGTTTCTGGTAATGGCAGCTTTAATCGCATTTTGGCATCGATGTAAATGGACTTGGGATGCCCTCGTCAAAAGGGTCGTAATGTTAGTTTTGCAGAAGCTTACGGTCATGCATGTGACACTTTTTAATGACGCACAGTATGTTATATCTGCAAGCTGCGTGCTGACTTCTCGAGAGCTTCTGGTAAGGTCAAGAGGGGTTATTATGGATAATATTTCTGAGAGTATTATATAGACGTTTGCTGACCTCTTTGAAGAAGACGATGTATCTTAAAGGAGTAAGTCTTGGAGAGCGTTAATTACCGTCCAAGACCATCATAAGTATCTGAGAGTGATGAACGCTATGAGGAAAATGAATTCAAGAGTACTTAACGCTGTCTGAGATTCAAAAATGACTCTCTGAGAGTACTTAAGAGCCGAATTGAAGAATCTGAGAGTGTAAATGAGCATATATATGTCTCTAATGATGCACATTTCTATCTGATGAGCTATTTTTCGCTTGTTGAAATTGCCATAGTGGATTTTGCTGGCAACTCCTTTTATGCTATAAGTGCAAATGGACGCTGGAAATCCTTGTGAGCATACGAGAGGAAGTGCCTGTTAAATGGAGTGTTTTTTTTATTTGTGATATTTTTGCATTTGCAGACTATTTCCCTTGTTTCAAAGACTTGCTCGGTGTACATATTTGTGTTGTAAATAAAATTGTCTCTTATATATATATATATATCGTATACGGTGCACAAAAGGATTGGGTTTTGTGATTTATTTCTGGTTTAACCTTTCCCAAAATGCAGAGAGTATCTGAGACTAGCTCTACTATTATTTTTAATATATTTTTGATTATTTTTAGAATTCGAGACTTTTATACGGAATGTAAGAATTGGAAATGGCGTATTAGGGTATCTAAGACTCTATGATGTGATATAATACCTTTTGATTTTACTTAAGAGTCTGTTGAAAGAGGTATAAGATTTTTGGTGTTATATTAGAATATTAACTGGGTATAATAGACTTTAATAGGCTATTAAACTCTATAGGATAGGATATAATACTCTTTGATGGAATATAAGAATTATTAGAATTAGAATATTAGTATCTATACTTCCATATTATACTTATACTCTGATTAGGCTATCGAATTTTGGGTCATTCATAAATTGAGTCGTCCTACATTTTCACGTGCACTAATGAGTAATGTCTACAAAAAAAGATTAAATAGAGTATGAATCAACTTTCTAAACTTAGTCGATTTTCTAGAGAACTTTCCAAAGAGAAATCTATGGAAAAAACTAGGTTTCAATTGCTGATCGTATAACTCAATATTGATTGTAATTACCTTGAGGAGAATAACGCAAATTGAGTCATAAATAAGTGAAATATCGCAATATAGTTGCAGAAGAGCGTCCAGAATATTCTCGAAAATTCTTACAAGATATTACGTAATAAATTATTTAGGTAATATATATTAAATATTTGGTTGATAAGGTTTAATTAAAGCGGTGCATTGTAAATCAGGGTATTATATACTCTGCTTTATATCCTAAAAAAGTCTTGTATCACAATCAACAATTTCATCTTTTAATTTTCTGCGCGTTTTACAAAGATTAAATTATATATGCATATTTTATTATATTCTTTGAATTACTAGAGTTTAATTTATTTATAATTTACTTCAGAGACATATTTCTAACTTACAATAAATCAAAAATTGTAATTTTAATGTTTTTTGGCGGAACATGGTCGTGAAGCGCATTTGTTTACATAATCCTAAACTCAACTACACCTTCATATTTAAATAAACTTTGATTATTATATTTGTTTTAATAAATAAAATATCTAATTACGCATTTTATGTTATTAAATGATTTATATTTTAAGAATAACGGTGAAGAGCAAGAGTCATTTCCGCCGACATCTTGTGACGTCATGCGCGGAGGGTGGGATTCGCGCCATTGCGCACAATCCGTGTCATAGTTGATGTGTCTCCCACAACAAGAGGAATCAGAAAATTTTCAGGAGTTTCCTAGAGATTAAAAAGCCTTTTCGCAAGGCGAAGAGAGTAGTTTAAATCATTTTCGTTCGTGTAATCACATTACCTCAAAATGACGCCAACAGTCCGTTCTTTTATGAACACGTTTTCCGTTAGACTGTAAGTATAAGTTACAATCCATGTGATGTAACTATTGCATATTTTATCGTGATTTTGATCTTGTATTGGGTGTGATTTTTATAATTTGGTGCTGATTTTGTCATGGTTTTGGTTTGAAATGTTTCAATGGTGATTTTAGCTTAAAAGTGTTTAATGATCATTCAAGAATCTTTAGTCATGGAAGGTATGTACTTAATAGTGTTTGCTTGAAGAATCAGTGATTCTGTTATCTCTCAGTAAACATTCCAGAGCATTCCTGTTTGTTCCGGAAATATAAAAGTATTGAATCGTTCCGATTATCAATCAGCCATCAATTTGTGCTTTATATTATAGGGTGTGTCTTAAGCTATTCAATTCTTTGTAATGAAAATTCCAATTTTAGTAAACTTTTATGTAACTCATGTCAAAATACATAGGTCAAAGAGTTTTGAATGAAGTGCGTTCAGTGACTGATGATGGTGAAACATCTGGTATCTCTTACGTGATTTTCCTCAGTCACACGCATACCGTTATGTGACCTAATGAATATTAAAAGTTTTGACCTTGACGATCGTGCATAATGTAATTCAAAAAAGATTAAAAGTGCACGTCGAGCGTGACTAGCGTTTTCGATACGCTTTTCTATGTTAATAACTAAAGCTCATTATCGTGATATACAGCACGTCGCCCATTCCTGTGACGAAATTCATTTCCAAGGTCCTCTAAAATGACTCTAGCATAACCATCTTGATTAAGGACGAGATTACCTGCTATCTATGAATGGGAGCAATCAATTTCCCCTATTACAGTACTCGAATTAATTTAATTCATTAAAAAACTGAATTCTTTTATTAGTCTCTGGTCGCCATCTTGTTTGTTTACTTCACTGCTTCCATGGTGCCCGTTGGATTATTATGGTTCTTTCAATTTTAAACGCATTATAAATATTAATTTAGTATCCTATTCTTTAATATCAATGGAATTTGACCTTGTACAGTTTTACAAACAAAAAATACGGCTTATCGCGACTGTATTCTTATCGGAATTTATCATCTATTGTATTTTAGCGGTGACTAATGGAAGTTGTTTATAACAGTCTTATCTTAATATTCAAGATTAAAATGAGTGATTACGTAATAGATAGGAGATGATAGATGGTTGTTTTTTCTCGCATATAGATGAGATCAGTAATATATTTATAATTAATAATTAATTAAGTATTAGTTAGTATCATTAGTTAAGTATCAACTTACCCTATATGTTATCAAATCTATAACGTTAAGCTTAACAGTCGAATCCATTCCATGGATTAATCATACAAATCATAATTTATGCTTTCAAGACCTTAGCATATTTGTCATTAATTCATGTCACTTATCGTTTATTAGGCCAATGAATAAATATGCAAGCTTGTCATATATGCATGGGAATTGTACATTAGGCTATGGAGAGAAAAATTACGTACAGAAATCATTAATGAGCATAAATTATGCCATCGAATCGTAAATTAATTATAAAAATCATGAATAAATCTTTGGAAGACAGTTAATAACTCTTTTATCATTTATTAACCTCAAACATCATTTTAATACATCAAAGAAACATATTAATAGAAGAAAAATAGCTCTAGGCATTACAATTAACATGCTCTTAAACTTAAATATCAATCTTAAATAAATAAATCGTAACTTACAATCATAAATTTTCTAATCTCTGTGTTCTTTATCTTTTAACTTCTTGATCTCCAAATGTGATATACCTTTGGATTCTAATCACCAGATATTAAATTTCTTAGTAAAAATTTTCTGTTTTAGAGTGCTAACTTAAAAATATATGTTCAACACTCACCTTAGGAAGCAGATTAATTTCAAATCATTTTCTTATCAATTATAATGAATTAATAGTTTAGTACTTAAAGATTATGTCAAGTAAGATTGAAAAATTCAAGTTTGATTCGAATCATATTTAAAGTTAGTATTTAAAATATAATGTACCTGAAGATGTTAGCCAGCTAATGAAACAGATTTTATCATTAAAATGTGTGTGGAAAGTAATATGGTATTTATTAATTGTTACTTCTCCTAAGGTTAATGATTAATCATTTGAACTTCATATTTTTAATGATTTTTATTTTTCTATTTGCTCTTTTCATTACTTTTCACATGTATTTATATTAATTTTATTAATTTTTTTGTTCATAAGCCTTTATATGCTGTACACTAATACAAACAAATAAATATCAAATCTATTGCATAAACAGATAATCGAAGTAATGCTTAGTTGTAATTACTTCTGTCTTTTGTAGTTTTAATAATTTTTATTTTTCTATCTGCTCTTTTCATTATTTTTCTCGTATATTTTATTGTTTTATTATATTATTAAGTTGTTTGTTCACCATAATTCATAATTAGCCACGTGTTGATGTCATGTAAATATATAAAAAACATTAAATAAATATTGAATATAATGCTTAAACAATAATATAATTAATTATTTTAATTATATGTTTATTGTACTTACTTATGTCTTTTAATATTTTAATGATTTTTATTTATCTATTTGCTCTCTTCATTATTTTTCTCTTTTATTTTATTTTTTTATAATATAATTAATTATTTTATTTATACGCTTATTGTATTTACTTATGTCTTTTAATATTTTTATGATTTTTATTTATCTATTTGCTCTTTTCATTATTTTTCTCTTGTATTTTATTAATTTATTATTTTTTCATCATTCATAATTATATACAGATATAATATTGATATAACAATAAAATAACATTAAATAAATATGGAATATAATGCGTAAACAAAGATAGTTTCTAAAGACGCAATGTGTTTGCAGGGAGAAGCCAGTCGTCGACCACTTGAAGAGCGTGTACGCATGCCTATCATTCTCATGTCTCTCCGCCACTGGCGGAGCAGCATTGGCTCTGTCCGATAGCCTCCAGTTCCTCACCACCGGCATGCTACCCTTCCTTTTAACATGCGGATCTCTCATCGGATTCTTGATGACCCCACACGACCCCTACAACCGCAAGAACGAGGGCAAACGCCTCGCCCTCCTGCTCTCGCTCTGTTTCTTCTCGGGTAAGTCCGTTGAGGGTTTGTATAAAGAGGGATGTTTCCAGAAGCTCTTCGGGAGTTACCATAAGCTTTCCGAAAGGTTTATTGTTGTTGTTTATTGAGTCTAGCAGTTTCCGCAGATCTCTGAGAGTTACCAGAAGCTCTCGGGAGTTGTTAAAGGTTTTCTGAAAGGTATAATTAGTCTACAAGAGTAATTAGAGTTTTTCTGAAAGATTCCTCACGTCTTCGAGTGTCGCTGGAAGTGTTCTGAGAGCTTTCTGGTGTCTACGAGAGTTGCTGAGGGCACAATGAGACTTGCCAGTCCTGAATGGTTTTTGGCTTTAAGAGTGTGTTTTGGTATCTTCTTGAGTCTTAACTACTTCCCTAACCCGTTATTTTTAAAATTTAATGAAATTAAATTATTAAAATTTTGTTCAGAAAATGTCTTATTTGACTTTCTTTAAGTATTTTTGAAAAAAGTTCTTGGTCCCTTTTTTTCTTTAGCTCATGTTTAATTATTTATCCTTAGCTTTATAGTGGGTTATTTCTTGTAAGTTTCTCCATATCACTTTTTATTTAAT
Source organism: Pantala flavescens (assembly GCA_020796165.1). NCBI lineage: Eukaryota > Metazoa > Arthropoda > Insecta > Odonata > Libellulidae > Pantala > Pantala flavescens. Next base: position 58,464,048 of record CM036880.1, read on the forward strand.
AAATAAGAACAGAAAATATTACATTAACTGTATCATGTGACAGATAAAGCTATCAATTTAACCACTTCCCTGACGAATTATTTTCAAAGTTCCCTTAGAAAGTATCATATTTTTTATTAGATATTCTTTTTGTTTTGGTCATTTGGAATAATGTGCCTGGTCCCTTTTTTTCTGAAGTTTATATTTAATTGTTTATCCTTAGCTTTGTTATTAACAATTTCTTGTAAGTTTCTCAATATTACTCATAATTTTATTTAAAAAAACTGAAAATATTAAATTTACTATATCATGTGATAGATAAAGTTATCAATTTAAGGTGAATTTCCTGTTCAATTCCAGAAAATATGCATTTTATTATTTCTTGCTACTGGCTGTTATAAAATTCGCAGGTTGACTATACTCAATCAAGAAAAAATAGGATAATTTCAAAAATATCCGGTAGATACCCAGAGTATTCCGTCCGCAAACGGCATCTAGCATTAGAAAAATAACTACATTGATCAAATGAGTATATTCGGCTGTATGGAACGAAAATAAAATTATGTGTTAGGACAAGTATACTCGTGGACGTCAGGGAAGTGGTAAAGGTAGCCTAGTTAGTTTCTTTAGGTTTATTTGAGTCACCTGAAGGGTTTTCTTATATCCAAGACAGGAATTTGCCTTCTTAGACTTTCAGGATGCTATTAAGAACAATTTTTTGTTGCTGATTGATTGTTTTATTAGATTTTCATACATTATTTTAATTGCTGAAACCTTAATTATTTTTAATTTAAAAATTCGGTTATTTGCCATTCAATATGGATACTTTCCATTTGAGAATGAAGTTCTAAGCTTTTGTTGGTTATTGATTTAGTAATTATCATGAGTAAATGCTTTGCTTTGTATCATTTTGTGTTTCAGAATCAGCTTAATGGCAAAAAGAATATTTTGATGTCTTATAAATTATTCATTTTTAGCTTTTATGACACAATGTTTAGATGGCAATTTCTAATTATGGGGACATTCAGAATTTAGTTTATATCCTAGAGAGTGTAAGTGACCTCCTGAGAGTATTTTACCACTTCCCAAATGCTGACAAATATTCTCATAATGATAGGTGGTTCTTTTTTGATTCAGACCAGTTCACTCATTCTACCTGAACATTTCGTCTTCGTCCCCATTCTCTCAAAGTAGTTATATTTCTAATCCTAGATTTTGCATGAGTACAGAATACTCCGGGTATCTAGTAGATATTTTTGAAATGATCATAATTGTACTCCAATGAGTATTGGCAAACCACGATGTCATTTGTAAGCCATCTCAAGATTTGTATTAAGTTTAATACAAACTTCATTGTTTGAAGCTGTTAATTACTTTAAGAGTTATATTTTCCATTTGATTTTTATTTTCAATTTCACTTATTTGCAGTTTCAGTTTAATCAGTTCAGTTCAATTTATTTTAATGTGTGATAGGTTTTTAATTTTGATTTATTAAACTTCAATTATAAATAAATATTTAATAATTTTAATTAACGTATTTGACGGCATATAAGACGCACCCTCATTTAGTTGGCCAAACACAAGGATAAAAATTTAAAATAGTCTGTGCGATAGCGGGGTATTAAAATAACATACATGTAATGACTTACTACTGCTATTTCCATGCACTTTAACGTAATTTAACACTCGTAGTTTATACTGAATGGTGTGGCTTGATCTCTTGTTTCTTTTAATCATATTTCTGACTGCATTTCATTAAACAAATAGTTTTAAGGACCGATACCAATACCTTCACATATTAGACGCTGGTAAATTTTTTGAGATCTAATTTAGGAAAAAGGGCGTCTTATATGCCGTCAAATACGGCAATCAAAAAATTAAAATATTTAAATAAAGGATTTAAATATGTTTATCATTTCCATTTTGTAATCAAAATTTTATTTAAATTAGATTCAAGTAATAAAATCCGGAATTTTTGTTGGATATCGGAATACTTATTGTTTAAGCACAGTATGAGCTTCTCCTACTTATAATATAATGTGTCAATTGTAATCTTTAGATTTTCAAATGTATCTTATTCAATTATAATTGTTTTGATTTTGTTATTAACTACTTCCCTGATAAATTATTTTCAAAGTTCCCTTAGAAAATATCATATTTTTAATTGGATATTCTTTTTTATTCGGGCACTTGGAATAAATGTACCTGATCCCTTTTTTTCTGAAGTTTATATTTAATTGTTTATTCTTAGCTTTGTTGTTGACTATATCTCGTAAGTTTCTCAATATTATAACTATTATAACTCAAAATTTTATAAAAAAGAACTGAAAATATTACATTTACTGTATCATACGATAGATATAGTTATCAATTCAAGATACTATTTCTATACTCAATTGAGAAAAAATTAGATAGTTTCAAATATATCCGCTAGATTCACAGAGTATTCTGTCCACAAACGGCATCTAGCATTAGAATAATAACTACATTGATCCGAGGAGTATATTTGGCTTTACATGAATGGAGACGAAAGTTTCGGGTCGGACGAGCATACTCGTCGACGTTAGGGAAGTGGTTAATGATGTTACTTATATTTTTAATTGAATCATCGCTCTTTTTAACAGGTGTATCCCTCGGTCCGCTGCTTGAAGTGGTCATGTATGTCAACCCAAGCATAGTGGTCACTGCGCTGATGGGAACGGCAGTGATATTCGCTTGTTTTTCGGCCTCTGCACTCTTTGCCCAACGAGGATACTTTCTCTTCTTGGGCGGTATACTCTCTTCCGGGCTTTCGTTCATTCTCATCGCATCTCTGCTCAACATGTTCTTCAGATCAGTTATCATATTTCAGGTAAAAGGGTTTATTAATATTCTTTTGTTTATATTCTGTTTATTTTATTTTGTTTATGCTTTCTTCATTGCCATGGTAACTGATTCCCAACTGTTTTTGAGGCTACCGTTTGATCTCACGCATTTGTTTGTCATCTAAGATAAAGTTTTTTTTATAAGTTGAAAGACGTTTTTATTTTAAACGAGGAAATTTTGAATTTTTGTGTGTTATTTTGTTATAAATATGTAAATTAGTTACAGAACTATTACGTGTGTAGTTACGCTGTTTCAGTGGGTACCGTTTGACATGATACATCTACATAAGTACCCTGCAAGCCGCCTTTCGGCGTGTGGCAGGGGGTGTAAACACCTATTCTATTTTACCGCGCATTTTAGTCTATTGTTGTTGCATATCATGCGCGGGAAGAAGGAATTTTTTAAAGCGATTCGTCCTAGCATCTATTTCACGTATTTTACGCGCATTATCGGATTGGCCTAGATAGCAGGGGTGTCGCATAGTTTCGATTACGTCTTCCGAAAACGTACTTCTCTAAACTTAACTAATAAACGCAATCTGGCTGCTAATCTTCTATCTGCGAATGTTTCCCAACCTGCGTTTGATATAGTTTCGTTACGCTTGCCTTCTTATCGTAGCAATTCTTTACAAATCTTATTGCTTTACGTTGAACCTTTTCTAGTTTGCTGGTACTAATTTTGTCCGCTGGATCCCAAATACTAGATGCGTATTTTAGTTGTGGTCTTAAATACGTTTGTTTGTTGCCCAAGATGTAATGAGTGTTTTTGTTAAGATACAATAGTATTTTAAATTAGGGAAGTTTGAATTTTTTTTGAGATTATTCTGTTGTTATATGTACATTACAGTTATAGAAATATTTTGGTTTATGTTTTTTCAATGCCATAGAAGCAGACGGTTGCTGTTAACATAGATATAATTTGATCTTGCTCATTTGTTTGTCGTCTGGATGAAATGGTTTCTTTTCTTGAGAGACGTTAGTATTTTATAAGAGCATAATTTGGATTTTTTAATATGAGGATTATTCTGTTGAGATTTTAATTCCTTACGAAGATGTTTCAGTTTTTATATGGAAGCTTATATATTATTGTTTGTTTCTGATGAGGAATGTAAAGGTAGGTGTATATCAAGAAAATGCGTCTTTTTTTTTAGCTGCTGCTTGTTGTAAGTTAAGTGTGTGATATAAAAATTTAAAGATTTTTGAATAAAGATGCTGGCTTTCAACCTGGCAACAGGCCTTTTTTCCTCTCTCATTGTAAGTTTCTTTACAGAATATTCATTGTCTTTTTTGCACCACGTTCCTATTTTGGAATTGTTACGCAATTAAATCTTTTTTATCTCTTAAACTAGCTTTCATAGCCTCGTTTGATTAATGGAGAGGTGTAGATTAAATTAGCCTCTCATAATTATTACATCTGCATCCAAATTCACAAGTAATGTTTGTGAGATATGCACGTTAGTTTTAAATATGATCCTCTATAGCCATTGGTTATTTTTGGAAATTTGCACAAAATATGTTTACACTCCTTTTGAGTTATGTTCTGGGAATTATAGTAGCTGAGACTATATAGACGACATAAACTAAATGCAATATATTTATATGGACTGTTCTGTTACTGTCTGTTCCACTTTTCTAGGCAGTATTGTCTTATGAGGAAATCGAATAGCCTCGTACGCCGGGTCATTTTTCCAGAATATCTGCGATATCCACAAAATTTGCCTTCGCAACGGATGAAATTAAGATTTTCAACTTAGTTTGTTGGATTTTTTCCAATTTTTTGGTGAAATTTGGATAAGGAAGGATGGTTTTACATATTGACGAAGATGTCTCATCATTTTAACAAAAGGAATAAATTTTATAGCGGAATGAAAAAAATTGTCGCCTTACCAGCCTTGAACAATATTAAAACTGCCATCTCTCTCATCCTATCTGACGTAAAGTGCTAGTTTTTTCTTAGATTACTCTTTATACCTTATGAATACATAAAAGTCAAATTATATTAAATATTGAGTGATTATATTTTAGTAAAAAAAATTTAAGTGAACGCAACCTCTGAAAAATTGGATTGTGCTGTCAAATTTATACACCGCCTAAAATTTCTTGTTTCTTGCGTTACGAAAAACTTGTCGCGAGAGAAATTGAGATAAATGTTGTTATTTTCATTTACAAGTTATTCTGAGAATAGAACTTTAGTTTTTGAATTTTATAGCTGAGAGAGTAATAGATTTAGTGCTCCGATTACTAATCATTGTTACTTTTTGCTCGAGATTAATAGACATGTAAGCGTAATTCGGATTGATCCGGATCTGCTCTCAGGTATAAAATTCCACCAAACTATGATGAAAATATTAATTTTATTCGTACAATTACGTCAGAAATAATTAACTGACTCCTTTCGAGAGGCTAGGTTGCTTCCTTATGGGAATTTACGCGCATTTATTTCCCCATAAGCTTCCCATACTGCCAGCTTTTGTGGAATGGACTACAGGTACGATATATTGTTTGGTAGGTGAGACTTGTTTTTCCAAGAGGCGTTACTATTTTTAAATGGCATCGTTAATGATTATTTTAACATTTAAATGTGCCAAAGGGTTTTTGGAGTACTTTCAATTGAATTCGGTTTTTCATTAACGAGGGTTTCTGAGATAATGTAGGACATTCATAGAGACTTTCGTTTTAGTTTTCTGGTGTGATATTTGATGTTTAGATCGTTATTTGTCATCTGAGAAGAGGAGTTTAACTTAGTGTTTTGAATGAGGAAATTTCAATTTGATGATTTACCTATTGAAATGCGTTGAATATTTTTCAGGTATTTTAACTTTAACTTAATTCAAATTCTTTGTGAAAGGAATTAAATGTATTCAATATAATTTCCTGAGAATACTCTGTTTTTTAAGACCATGTTGATGCATAATATAGACTTGATTTGCTTCTCATACTTCCTGAGAGTATTTAAGAATTTCTGAGAGATATAAATACAGTCAATACTCGCTTCTGAGATACGCTGAGACTATAATTTGGAATGCAAGAGTGTCTAAGGGTGTATAAGAAGAGACAACAGTATATATTACTAGACAAGAGTATATAATACGAGACAAGAGTATAATAGAAGAGACGAGAGTACATAAGAAGAGACGAGAGTATATAAGAAGAGGCGAGAGTATATAAGAAGAGATGAGATAATAACTTCTTATTTTTTATTTTTCAGCTCAATTTGTGGATTGGTTTTGCCGTGATGTGCGCATTCGTGTTGTTTGACACGCAGCTGATTGTGGAGAAGAGAAGGGCCGGAGATTTGGACTTTATTGCGCATTCGATGGACTTGTTTGTGGACTTGATCGGAATTTTCAGAAGACTACTCATTATCCTTGCGCAAAAGGTTTGTTTTCTCTCGAGGGTTGATAAAGGAGGCTGAGATTTTGCGATATGTCTTTCAGATTGGAATTATAAATGTCGGAGAGCATTCTATTGTCAACTCCAGTGTCTGAGACTATATTTTATTTTGTTTTTTGATTTTTAAAGTCTCAGACAAATAATCGTCCTTCAGACGCAAAATATTAATCTTTTATTTGTTATAAATAATTAATTTATTAAATTTAAATATTTATTCTTTAATTCAGTTGCTCTCTGAAACTAAAATTACGTATCTAAGTATATTTTTTGTGTCTGATACCATATTTATGTATTTGAGAGTAGATTTTAAATATTAGTAATGAAATAGAAGTATTAGTGACTAACGTTAAATCTCTTTTTGGCTATTTTAGACTATTAACAAATTTAGTCTTTGGTTTCGTAATTAAATCTTCAATAGATACTATATATAGAATGTATATTATTAATTATGAATTATTTATTTAATTTGGACTTTTTTCAAAAGAAATTTTATGTTTATGTACATTTTTTATTGAATTATATATATTTATTTCAATTATTTCATATTTTAGTATCAGAATTATTATTTATTTTTTGATTTATTTGTTTGAAGATATAACAAAAGTGTCTGAGATAAGATATTGGTGTCAGAAACTGAAGTATACACTCTCTGAGAGTATATAAGACACTCTGAGAGTACGTAATACGCTCTGAGAGTGAAATTTTATCTCTCAGACGCTTTTTATTATTCATTTTTCTTTTCTTTTTTATAGGAAGATTCCAAAAACAGGAGGAAGCGCAGTGATTGAATGATTAAAACGTCTTATTAAATAAAAAAGTATTTTGTTTTTGTTTTTTGAAATTGTATATTAAAAAGTTAACGACAAATTTGATTAGAAATAAATTTCTTTTAAATTTTTATTTTTTTTATTTACTTTTTTATTTTAGTTTCCTTTTTATACTAACACATTGTTTGTTTATTAGAATGTATGAGTGTGTTTTTGCAGTGTCTGAGTATTATTTTTTTCTCGAGAGAAGGAATTGGTGTCTGAGAGTTAATTTTTAGTGTCTGATAGTATCTGAAAGTGGTTTTGTATACTCTGAGAGAATGAATGAATGTCTGGAAGAATATTTTGCTTATGAGATTAATTTTAAGTATCATGAGATAATTTTGAATTAATAGTTATTTAGTTAGTATTGGATAACGCAAATATATCTATTTATCGGTTAATGTGCGAATATAAAATAAAAATTTGCAAAGTTCGTTAAATAATTTAATAAGAACAGACTAAACGACCAAATTAGCTTTCTGGTTGCCTAGCCACGAAGGGAATAGTATCTAAAAGGAATATAAACATCGAAATAACTAAAAACTCTAGGTGTTGGGTTCATTGATTGACTAATTTGATTAATAATTATTAGTCAATTAACACTTTTAATGTCTTCCCAAATTGTTGTGAAGTAAATTAATAATATTAGTATAATTATTATTTGTGGGATGAAAGAAAAGTATAGACCGTTCTATTATTCTAGGTAGTATTGTCTTTTGGGGGAATCGATTAGCCTCGTACGCAGGTGCATTTTTATGTTAAGTCCGTGGAAGTTCTGTCTTAACGGATAAAATTGAGAATCTCAGCGTATTTCGGTCCTTTATTTCTATAATTTTTATTAAAATTGAATAAGAAAAGATTATTATACATATTGATGCTAATTTATCATCTTTATAACATAAGAAATAAGTTTTATGGAGGGATGAAGAAGAAATCTGTTGCCATAGCGGCCGAGAAGATTATTACAACTGCTTTTGCTCTCGTCCTATCCAATGTAAAATGCTAGTTTTTTCTTTGATTACTCTTTGTATCTTATGAATACATATAAGTTAATTTATGAATTATATTATATATATAAATGAAAATTAAGTTTTTGAATTTTAATATATATTTATTATATGTATAATTTATTTATATAATATTAATTTTTATAAGGGCAGGTTAGGATCAATCTGAAATATGCTCTCGTGTCTATGAGAATGGAGTAACAAAAAAAGTAACAATGATTAACAATTCGGAGCGCTAAGTCAATTACTCTTTTGGGTTTCATAGAATTCCTGAAAAAAATGGACCCAAAATTTGCTGAAAATCTTAATTTTCTACATTAAGGTGGAACTTCTGCAGATTTTGTGGGGTCTACTCTTATTTACCGACGATCATTTCCATGACGCTCAACTGACAGACGGACCACTCGCCTGACAGCTCACTTTACCGACAAAAAACTGACCGACAACTCGCTTGAATATAATTATTTATGTGCCAAATGTGTGGATTTAGTATCTGCCTTTATATTTTGAGAAAGAGCGAAGATTTAACAAGTTTCAAAGAACGAAATATTAAGTTTAAAACATCTTTTATTAACTTTAACGAAATATTACATTAACAAAAGTTAATAAATTTAAAGAATTTATTATAATTTAAATTTAAGGAATATATTGAAATATTAAATGAAGAAAATTCTTTAGAGGTGTATGTAAAGATATTTACTGCACTTTTCACTAAGATTATTTTCCATTTGGAATTAATTTATAATTATTAAAAAAGGTCATATTATTTTCCCTTCTAATTTAAATTTTTATATTGAAGCATCAAACTTGCATTTATTGAGATAATGAATAAATTTCACATTCCTACATCAAGTTGTTACATACAAGAAAGTTATTACAGTTGCATATAAATTGGATATAAAAAAATAAATACTTATATTTGAATTCAAGCCTAAAGAAGTTAGTACAAGAAGTTTCAATATTTAATTTTGTGTATTTTAAAAATATAAATTTTTATGTGATTGTACAAAATATAGATTTTTTACAATTAAGAAATCACAATTTTTTGTCTAGATAATTCATGAAACTCAGAATTTCGTGAATAAATAACTTAAATTAATATTTCTAAATCGCCAAAAGTTAATGTCGACTACTGATTTATAATTTCACAGGGAACCTTCCAAATGATTCTTTAAACTAACGATGTTAAATATTTTTTGCGAGCGAGTTTTTGGTCAGTTAAGCGTTGGTCAATGGAACTGTCGTTCAGTCGATCTGTCGGTTAGGTGAGCTGTTGGTAGAGTGAGTTGTCGGTAAAGTGAGCCGTCGGGCGAGCGGCCCGTCGGTCAGTTGAGTGTCGGGGGACCGAGCGTCGAGGAAATGATCGTCGATCATATGGACGAGTCCCGATTTTGTGTACGTGGCTAAATAATGCATCTGCCTACGAGGCTATTTGATTCCCCTAAAACAACATGGAATACTGCTTAGAATTTTATAACCACATATAAATGATCAAAAAAAGCAAGCATTTGGTTAATATATAATAGTGAAAAAATTAAAGGATATCTGAATGTTTATTTTGCAATAGCGACCATTTGAAACAGCATCATAGCTTATTCTAGACAGGACGATATGGCTTATTTATCAATATGTGAAATTAATAATTATCTTAATTAATATTTCTTAGTTAATATTTCTTTTAAACTATTGGAAAGTGTCATAAAAGAAGAAATTGGAATATTTAGCCCCTGTATTTCTTATGAGGAATATCGAGAATACGCGTCTCTCTGGAATTGAACCAAAGACACTTAGGGAACCTTGTGAATTTTTTCATAATAGATTATTATTCATATTTATAACTCAATAAAGTTTAATTGATGTATCTTTAATATAGATATAGAAAAAAATTTTTAAAAGTTGACTATATTTCACCACCTGGAATCGAACCCATGACTATTTGTTCATTAAATGTAGCATTATTACGTAGAATCTATTGTATATATCCCTTTGGAGGGATATTTATAAATACAGGATGCGTCAAAAAAATATATGTAAACCTTGATCTGTCATAGATAATTTATTTCATGTTCTATATTGCTACATTTATGGACAAAAAAAGCTTAACCACTTCCCTGACGCCGACGAGTATACTCGTCTAGATAGGTGGCTTGTTTTCCCGTCGCAGACGAGTATGTTCGTCCTACCCGAAAGTTTCATCTTTGTTCGCGTTCAATGTTTGTGGACGCAAGTATCTAGCAGATATTTTTGAAATCTTCTATTTTTTATTTCCCTTGTCTAAAATTTAGCGTTGTAGAACAGGAAATAAATTGTCTATGACAGTTCAAAGTGTGTGTATACATTTTTTTGACACCCTGTATATATTTTATATGCTAAAGTTTATAACGTGATGGCCCGCTTTGATTCTAGGAGGTGAAATGTTTTCAAATAAAAAAAATCATATCTAGTTTAAAGTGGTACATAGATCAATTAAACTTTGTACACTTATAGATACATATATAGTGAACATTGAGAAAAATCCGCTATTGTCTTGTGTCATGGGTTCGATTCCATAGAGACACGTAATTTCAGTTTTCCCCATAAGAAATACATGGCTTAGATATTTGATAATTTAAAAAAAATACTTCCTCGTTACATAGAAGGTTTAAAATCCATACGTCTATAGAAAAATCGTATCTTGATATTAAACTGCCGTAATTTTGTTTATAAAGGGTCGTTGTTTAAATTTTAGGTGTCATTAACTATATCACCATAAGAAATGCAGAAAATGGACCCAAAATTTGCTGAAAATCTTTATTTTCTTCATCAAGGCGGAACTTCTGCAGATTTTGTGTACGACGCTAAAAAATGCACCTGCCTACGAGGCTATTCGATTCCCCAATTAAGACAATACTGCCTTTACTTTTAGAAAGCCTATAGATGAGCAAAAAAATCTAAAAGCAAGCATTCGGTTAATACATTAGTAATAGTAAAAAAATATAGCTTAAATAAGCTATGAAAGTTTTATTGATATTTCTTTAATGATTTTATATATTTAATATTTTTACATGATGGCCCACAACGATGCCAGGTGATGAAATATTTTCAAATTTAAATAAATCATATCTAACTCAATGTGATGCATAGATCAATTAAACTTTGTACACTTATAGATACGTTAATATTTAACATTGAAAAAATCCACTAGTTTCTGAGTGGTTTTGGTTAAATTCCAGAGAGAACCATAATCTTGATGTTCCCAATAAGTAATACCGTATTTTTTGGACCATAAGACGCACCATTTTTTAGAGAAGGGAGATGCCGAAAAATACGGTACATATGCTAGAAATTCGAAATTTTTTTTAGGTACTCTACGATAGTTAAGAAGAATTTAAATTTAACAAAACAGTGGATAAGATATATCTTCATGTTTAGACGCTGTTATAATGATGTAAATGGTCGTTGGTTTGATTCTCGGTTACGTTAACTTAATCTCCATAAGAAACCGCCGAGAAGATTATTAAAACTGCTCTCGTCCTATCCAATGTACGATGCTAGTTTTTTCTTAGATTACTCTTATTATCTTATGAATACATATAAGTTATATTTTAATAATAACCTGTTAACCGGGGAATCCCCTTTTTAATTACGCTGCATATGTATGGGAAATTAAACTCTATGTCAAATACATAAACAAAAATGCCCTTCATTTTATGATTTGCTGTGTGTGAGCAATGTAAACGTTTGGTATATTCTCAATTTTATTTATGTATATACTAAATATATATGCAAATGGTCATGGGTTCGAAGCCAGAAGGTTAATTTGTAATTATTACATGGAGAACTTTCTCTAAAAATATATTTTCTTGTTGTGACTTCACTGTAGTAACATATATAGTAAAATAATATAACGCTATATAAATGGATGTCACAATTATTACAATATATATATTCTTATATACTCTCGTCTCTTCTTTTATACTCTCGTATCTTCTTATTTACTTTTGTCTCTTCTTATATACTATCGTCTCTTCTTATGTACCCTCGTCTCTTCTTATATACTCTCATATCTTCTTATTTACTTTCGTCTCTTCTTATGTACCCTCGTCTCTTCTTATATACTCTCGTCTCTTCTTATATACCCTCGTCTCTTCTTATATACTCTGGTCTCTTCTTATATACTCTCATCTCGTCTTATATACTCTCGTCTCTTCTTATATACTCTCGTCTCTCCTTATATACTCTCGTCTCTTCTTATATACTCTCGTCTCTCCTTATATACTCTCGTCTCTTCTTATATACTCTCGTCTCTCCTTATATACTCTCGTCTCTTCTTATATACTCTCGTCTCTCCTTATATACTCTCGTCTCTTCTTATATACTCTCGTCTCTCCTTATATACTCTCGTCTCTTCTTATGTACTCTCGTCTCTTATTATGTACTCTCGTCTCTTCTTATTTACTCTCGTCTCTTCTTATGTACTCTCGTCTCTTCTCATATACTCTCATTTCATATTATATACTTTCATTTCATCTTCTTTGCCCATGCTTAAATACTCTCAGTATTATTACTCTATATTATTTAATAATATATAGCTATATTATTATTATAAATATCTATTATATATTATATTTAATTATTACTATGTATTGTTACCGAGAGATAAATTAGATGACGAGTGACATACGTTTAGTATCTGAGATAAGAACATCCGTTAGTATATAATTATATGTAATATAAAATAATATGATTTGTAAACGGACTTTTCATTTAATATCAACTTAATAATAACCATTATTCTTTTCTCTAAGACACATCTGAGGGTTCATTTTAGTGTCTAACACATCTTTTAAATGTCGAAACGTTTATATTACCAACATACAAGACTATCTGAGAGTATATAAGGTTTGACGTCTTATTCATCATTTGTCTAACTTTTCTCGTCTCTCGAACACTTCAAAATACATCTGAGATTAATTTTAAATGTCTGAGAGAATTAAATAGTCCCTGAGATGGAATTAGAGTCTTAATAAGTCTTGTAATACGTAAAATACCTTCTAAAAGTTTGATTTTGACTTTGAGAGATACAGGAAGTGGTTTGAGAGCTGATCATAGCGTCAGATGGTGATTTTGATGTCTTAGACGATTATTTAGAGTCTTAAACGTCTTATGAGTGTCTTGAGTCTATTTTATTGGCCAAAATTGTTGTATTAGGGTTCTTTTTATCTTCTGAATTAATTTTATTCTCTCTCAGATGCTGTGTGGTGTATCTGAGAGTTGTTTTTTGTGTCATACGCATCTTTTGAACTTCTTGAACAGCTTTTTATATTTAAAAATCAAAGTTAACGTCTCATATTTTGTTTATTTTTCTTTTATTTCCTCTCAGACACTTACAAATATGTCTGAGATTGCATATTTGACCTCTGAGAGTATTAATAACTGTCTTTAGAGTATATTATAGTCCCCGAGAGCATATTCTAGCATTTGAGAGTACATTATGGTGTCTAACGTTGCAGTTAGATGTCTGAGATACATTTTGAAAGTTCCTGAGAGTATAAATGTGTGTCTGAGAGTGTCTTTTTGATGTCTGACAGTGTTTTTTGATGTCTGACAGTGTCTTTTTGATGTATGAGAGTGTCTTTTTGATGTCTGAGAGTGTCTTTTTGATGTCTGACAGTGTTTTTTTGTGTCTGAGAGTGTTTTTTTGATGTCTGACAGTGTCTTTGTGTGTCTGACAGTGTTTTTTTGATGTCTGACAGTGTCTTTTTGATGTCTGAGAGTGTCTTTTTGATGTCTGAGAGTGTCTTTTTGATGTCTGAGAGTGTTTTTTTGGTATCTGAGAGAGAATTTGTATGTCTGAGAGCATTGTTAACGTATCGTCTCTTCTCTCGACAGGAGGAGTCCCAAAAAAAGAAGAAAAACAACTAAAACAATAAATAAATTGCAAATTGAAATTCTTTTTTTTTTAATGTACAAAAATTTATAATAAATTAGTGAAAATAAATGTATTTTGAAAATTGGTTTTTTCTTTTTGTCTTATTTTGTGTCTGAGATTGGCATAAAAGGCTATCTGAGATTGGAAAAAATGCTATCTGAGAGTGTATAAGACTGTCTGAGAGTATATAAGACTGTCTGATAGAGAAATTGAATATCTGAGTGTAGATAGAAACATTTATTTTGGTTTCTTAGATACGAAAAACAGTCTGACAGTAGATTTAGGTTTTAATACTAACATTTTTAGATACGAAAATAGAACAATTATAGTAAAATAACATTTCTGAGACATAATATAAATGTCTGAGACAGAATTGTAGACTCTGAGATTAAATTACAAGAATCTGAGACTAAATTTTAGTGTCTGAGACTTAAATATACTTATCTGACGGTAGTTATGTACTTCTGATAGTTTGTTTACTAAATTATTTACGAGAAATTTAAGTTCGTAAATACAAATATTAACCCACTGAGATTAAAATAAACTGTCTGAGACTAAATAATAGATGTCTGAGACTAATAAAACAGTAGCTGAGACTAATATTTAAAGTCTGAGATTAGTTTTTGACACTTTGAGAGCGAATTGAAAACTCCGACGTAATGCAGTTCTTCCACCAACAGATGGCGCGTGGCTACACTAGTGTCCCTATGAGAAGGGGCCGTCACATGACTGCGCTCGGACCAATGGGAGGCCTCCTCCTCAACGCGCGCGGATTCAAAGTGAGTATTCGAATTTACGTGTTAATTATTGTTTAATTAATGTGTCTGAGAGAGAACAGAAGTGTCTGAGACATCGTGTGTATGTCTGAGATTAGCCAAAAGTATCTGAGATTAGCCAGAAATGTCTGAGAGCATTTTTAATTGAGAAAAATGTTTCTTTAAACCATTAATATGCGAATGAATAGCTTTATTAAAGTATGCTTTATTCAAACGCTACATAAGCATAGAAAAGGTAAAGAAAGAGAGTGTCTAGATTTGTCTAAGAGAGTCTGGATATGTCTGAAAGTGTCTGAGATTAAGTGATGAGCGATATAAACTTAATCTAAGCTATATAAACATATTTAAAGCAATTTATACAGTTGACATGCTTACGTAAGCTGTCCATACGTACGTTACGCGGTATCTAATCAACACAAGCGTATTTTAACGCTGTTATTTTGGTTACCAGGGTTATTACACTATTATAATCTATTTCAGCAGAATTATAGTTAAAAAAATGTGTTTACTAATTATTATAATGCGGATTAAACTTATTTTAACCGCCTTGAATTCCAAGTTTTATAATGAATAAAATTTTGACGTATTTTTGACATTTCGCTTTTCATTTGGTTACTACGTGCATACTTTTGTTTATTTAGCTTTGTCAGCGGTTGTTAAGCGAACTGAACATAATCTAAGCATAAAATTAGCGGGTTTATAAGTTTATACTCTACTTATATTATATGTTGATTTCCGTGTATAGAAGTACAATTAAATATAGAAGTACAATTAAATATAGAAATCCAATTAAATATAGAAGTACAATTATCCGTTCAAATGGATAAGTATCAGTTTAATATCAAAAACCGTTTACTCTACTAAAGTATACGTAAATATTTACGTTGCTATAAACAAACATCATTTGAATACCGATTTCTCAAAGCGTTCTCAAGAGAAAATTCAACAATCACATCCGTGGCAACTAAGAATCAGTTTGTTTACAGCCTCGAAATGCATCAAAATTATCATCTAATTTAGCCAAATTCTCGTAATTTCTGAACGTAAACTATATTTCATGACCAAAACTAGAAACTTTATTCAATTCCCCTTCTTTTGGTGCTACTTTCAAATCCATACGTTGTTTAATTCCAATTTAATTTTGCAAAAGAAAGGAAGCATGCAAGTGATAAAATCTAAGTTTACGTGTAAACACCGGACACACACCAAACGGATTATGTATATATATATATATATATATATATATATATATATATATATATATGGTTTTCGTATTCACTTTTAAAATGGGGTATAGGGTAATAATGCTACGATAATGATGTGAAGTTTACTTTTGATTGTTGATCTGTAATAAATATCGTAATATTTACGTAATTCTTTAATTCAGAAAGTAAATCATACATAAATCTATTTTCATTTGTAACTTATAGTGTAATTATGACAATATAACTCTACAAAATAGTTTATCTGAAAGCTAATGTCTAATTTATATATTTATATGCGTAATAAACAAAATGTTAGCAACTTAAACAAATATTAAACTATATAAACGTCTCCTTAGAAACTGATTATTGAAAGTTCTTAGCAACTTATACTTATGTCAATCGTGTGCTTTCAACTGTTGTTAAGCTTTTAAATCGGTAACTAAGCTCTTACAACGGTAACAGAGCGTATTAATCACTAACTTAGCGAACCGAGCGTATCCTAAGCTATCTTTTTTAGCGATAAACTAACTTTTTATTACGAAAATTAACAGTTTAAATGGTTGTTTAGAACTTTCATCAGTTATCAAGCGTAACAATCGGTTACTAAGTCTCTAAATTGTTGACTAAGCGGTCTCAACGCATTGTTAGCATATTTTTATCGTTAAATACGTACTTTTTTTACCATTATGATGCATAAATTGCTAATATTACTTCGTAGACAACACTAATGAATACGTAAAAGCTTTCTTGATGGTTGTTTAGCACTTAAATCATTAATTAAGCACTTTGAACAGTGATTCAGCTTATATTTCAGTAACTTATCGTACATAATGTATTCAAAGCTAGAGAAATGTATACTATACTTATATACTCTCTTTTCTTTTTATATACTTTCATCTCGTATTATATACTCTCGTCTCTTCTTATATACTCTCGTCTCTTATTATATACTCTCGTCTCTTCTCATATACTCTCGTCTCTTCTTATATACTCTCGTCTCTTCTTATGTACACTCGTCTCTTATTATATACTCTCGTCTCTTATTATATACTCTTATTTTTTATTGTATACCCTCATCTCTTCTTATATACTCTCGTCTCTTCTTATATACTTTCGTCTCTTCTTATGTACTTTCGTCTCTTCTTATATACTCTCGTCTCTTCTTATATACTCTCGTCTCTTCTTATGTACACTCGTCTCTTATTATATACCCTCATCTCTTCTTATATACTCTCGTCTCTTCTTATGTACTCTCGTCTCTCATTATGTACTCTCGTCTATTCTTATGTACTCTCGTCTCTTCTTATGAACTCTCGTCTTTTCTTATATACTATCCTGTTTTCTTATATACTAAGCGATAAATAATAGTATTTTGTACATACTCTTTTATTACAATAGAGAACTTTAATCTATTTATCACGCAAAGTACGTAATTTAGATTCATTAAGCATTCCAAACGGTTATCAAGCACTTTAATCAGTTAATTAGCAATTATATCAATAGCCGTAAGCGCATCGATCACTAACAAAGCGCACTCAACGTACACTATGCCATATTATTTGCAATGATGTTGCTTTTACACGAAATAAACCTCTATCATTAGTTGTTAAATACTTCAAACGGTTGCCTAGCGTTTATTTAGCCTATGAATCGGTAACTAAGCGGTCACAACCTATTGTAAGCACATTATTATCTTAAAATTTACGTTTAATGACGTTAATATACGTTTTTCCATTATAATGACTGAAATAGCTAATATTAATACGTAGAAAGCACCTAGGTATATTTACAAGCCTTCTCAACCGTTGCTTAGCGCTTTAATCAGTAACTAAGCAGTTTCAGCAATAATTGAGTTTATTATGTCAGTAACTTAGCGTGCACTACGTATCTAAGCGATGTAAACATAGTCTAAGCGATTTAAGCGTCACCTTAGCAACGAAAACAAATTAGAAACGAAATAAAAGTATTCCTAGAGTAAATAGCCTACATTAGACGTAAAAATAGACATAAAGAGTAAGAATTATATTATTATTATACAATAAGTAATATATAATATAGATATATACGTAATCTGAGACAATACAAAATGTACCAAAACAATATATAAAATATAAAGACTAGACTAATGTACCTCAAAGTTTCAAGAAGTGTCAGAGAGTTGATGAGAGTAACGTTTCAACTCTCAGCAACACGGAGACGGTATATGGAAGGGAGAAATGCCTTCCAATTTGTGGTCCAAATTGCGTCAAATTACATCCAATCATCTCCAATTCACATCCAAGGAAATACCGTCCCTTTCGAACCATGGCGCCGTTCGAAATAAAATTGTTAATAACATTCGAAATTGCGTAAATACTGTACGAAAGGGGTATTTATACCCATAGACATTCTTTTGTCATCTTTTATATACTCTCGTCTCTTCTTATATACTCTCGTCTCTTCTTATGTACTCTCTTCTCTTCTTATATACTCCCTTCTCTTCTTATATACTCTCGTCTCTTCTTATGTACTCTCTTCTCTTCTTATATACTCCCTTCTCTTCTTATATACTCTCGTCTCTTCTTATATACTCCCTTCTCTTCTTATATACTCTCGTCTATTATTATATACTCCAGTCTTATTATATTGTACTCTCGTCTCTTATTATATACTCTCGTCTCTTCTTATGTACTCTCTTCTCTTCTTATATACTCCCTTCTCTTCTTATATACTCTCGTCTCTTCTTATGTACTCTCGTCTATTATTATATACTCCAGTCTTATTATATTGTACTCTCGTCTCTTATTATATACTCTCGTCTCTTATTATATACTCTCGTCTCTTATTATATACTCTCGTCTCTTCTTATATTCTCTCGTCTCTTCTTATATACTCTCGTCTCTTCTTATATACTCTCGTCTCTTATTATATACTCTCATCTCTTAATATGTACTCTCGTCTCTTCTTATATACTCTCGTCTCGTATTATATACTCTCGTCTCTTCTTATATACTCTCGTCTCTTCTTATATACTCTCGTCTCTTCTTATGTACTCTCGTCTCTTCTCATATACTCTCGTATCTTCTTATATATTCTCGTCTATTCTTATATACTCTCATCTCGTATTATTTACTCTCACCCCTTTTATGATTTCGTTTGATGTATTCTCATCTATTTTCAAACGTTACTAAAAATGATTTTTTTGCCAAGATTACTTTGTTAGCAACCAATTGATTTTCCAACCATAATAGTTTTAAAATTGATTTTAATTTACTCTCTTTATATTATCTTATTAATATTAATATTACGTATTACGTACGCACCGTTTCAATGATGCCAGACTATTGAAAATTCACGATTACGTATAGCATCATAGATGAGTATCCTGCAAGACACCTTCTGGCGTATGGCAGGGGGGTGAATCTCCCATTGTGAGTTCCATTCTATGTTAACTTATATACTATCAGATTGTCTTATATACTCTCAGATTGTCTTATATACTCTCAGATTGTCTTATATACTCTCAGATTGTCTTATATACTCTCAGATTGTCTTATATACTCTCAGATTGTCTTATATACTCTCAGATTGTCTTATATACTCTCAGATTGTCTTATATACTCTCAGATTGTCTTATATACTCTCAGAGTGTCTTGTATAGTCTTAGATAGTGGTATATACTTTCTTTTTTCTTTAATTCGTATTCTATAGGTCAAGAGTTAAATTTTCTGTCCATTTTATTCTTAAACAATCTCATTTCGTAATTTCAAAATATTATCGTGATATATTCATTTCTTCTTTTCTACGTAATATTAAAACTAATACTGCCTAAATAAATATAAGAACAAATTTTATGTACTTTATTATAAACATTATAGTTTATACATAAAATTATCTTCTTCAGCCTGAATTAACGAAAAGTTGCTTCTTATTACGTAAAAATATTCTGACGTAAGAAATGCATGGGAAATGGAGTTGAGTTGTTAATACACTGACATAATTTAATCATAAAAAAGACAAGACTTTTAATTTAGTTTTACAGTTTATGAGCACAATTAAATTTCGGAAAATGTTTAATTAATTAGTAATTAGAAATATCTACCGATTTATTTCAACTTGAAATTTAAGTTTTATTCGTAAATATACAAATATTTACTTATTCTATGATAATATGTTTAATTGAGTTCATATTTTTCTTATATATTCAAATTTCATTATTATACTTGTAACATGATCCATCTGGTACCTTATGAAAGTTTTAACACTGTCAATAGTTATTTTAATATTATTTTTATATAATATATATATACATATATATTTATTATATTTATTATCTATATATATTAAATTCCTTTTGGTGTGTGTCCGGTGTTTACACGTAAACTTAAATTTTATCACTTGCATGCTTCCTTTCTTTTGCAAAATTAAACTGGAATTAAACAACGTATGGATTTGAAAGTAGCACCAAAAGAAGAGGAATTGAATAAAGTTTCTTATTTTGGTCATGAAATATAGTTTACGATCAGAAATTACGAGAATTTGGAGAAATTAGATGATAATTTTGATGAATTTTGAGGCTGTAAACAAACTGTCTCTTTATTCTTTAAGAAGAGGCGAGAGTATATAAGGAGAGACGAGAGTATATAAGAAGAGGCGAGAGTATATAAGAATGGATGAGAGTACATAAGAAGAGACGAGAGTACATAATAAGAGACGAAAGTATATAATAAGAGACGAGAGTATGTAAGATATCTAGTTCTAGAGCATAACAAACATGTATATTGAATCTGATTTCTCGTATAGATAATAAGAGATTAATTTGAGTAACTAGGCAACATAAAAAGAAGTGACAATGCAGACTTTCATAAATAGCTATGTTAAGTTTTACTTTTAATTTGTTTTCAATTATTTTCAATGATTTTTATAGTATATATTTAAAATTGGATTTGAACCATTTTTCACGTAAATATATTACGTATTTTTTTTCGTATTTATTGTTCAAATAAATGTAAGAGATTTTTAGCTCAATATTCAAGAAATTATACTCTCAGATTGTCTTATATACTCTCAGACTGTCTTATATACTCTAAATGTGTCTTATATACTCTCAGAGTGAATTATTTACTCTCAGATTGTCTTATATACTCTCAGACTGTCTTATATACTCTCAGATTGTCTTATATACTCTCAGATTGTATTATTTACTCTCAGATTGTCTTATTTACTCTCAGATTGTCTTATATACTATATTAAACTTCACTATAACCAATACCAACGTATTTTCCCTGCGCAATGACAAAAAACTCCTTCAGCGACCCGTAATCGGGTCGCCACGGAGCGTGATGACCCAAATAGCCGCTTTCGCAAATTGAATGCACTCGCCAAACGCTACGGAGTATGGCAGATGATGACAATGAGAAGACAGATGCAGAAGTACCTTTTGATGTAACGATTTTCTTTATAGAAAAAGGGTTTTGCGCTCAGAATGGTAATGATAGGTTATGAGTAAAGTAATTGAAGGGTTGAGTGAGCGATGGCAGATGGTGCTTCTGCCAACGGACAAATACACACAACGACTCTTTTTAACGTGTTTTATTTATATTAATGGTCCATACTTTACGAAAATTATGACGTGAACTTATTGGTTGTCCCAGATTGTCTTCATATGGTTTTATTTGTTCTCAGATGTTTTTTAAGTCCCTCAGAACATCATTGCTATCTCAGGAAATTAATTGAGATGTAAAATAGACAATTTTGTGTTAAATTGTATTATTTTCTGTCTTTGAAAGTAATTCGGAGTACATAAGAAGAGACGAGAGTATATAAGAAGAGACAAGAGTATATAAGAATAGACGAGAGTATATAAGAATAGACGAGAGTATATAAGAAGAGAAGAGAGTATATAAGAAGAGAAGAGAGTATATAAGAAGAGACAAGAGTATATAAGAATAGACGAGAGTATATAAAAAGAGATGAGAGTATATAAAAAGAGATGAGAGTATATAAGAAGTGACGAGAGTATATAAGAAGAGACAAGAGTATATAAGAATAGACGAGAGTATATAAGAATAGACGAGAGTATATAAGAAGAGAAGAGAGTATATAAGAAGAGACAAGAGTATATAAGAATAGACGAGAGTATATAAAAAGAGACGAGAGTATATAGTAACAGACGAGAGTATATAAGAAGAGACGAGAGTATATAAAAAGAGATGAGAGTATATAAAAAGAGATGAGAGTATATAAGAAGAGACGAGAGTATATAAGAAGAGACGAGAGTACATAAGAAGAGACGAGAGTATATAGTAACAGACGAGAGTATATAAGAAGGGACGAGAGTATATAAGAAGAGACGAGAGTATATAAAAAGAGATGAGAGTATATAAGAAGAGACGAGAGTATATAAAAAGAGATGAGAGTATTTAAGAAGAGACGAGAGTATATAAGAAGAGACGAGAGTACATAAGAAGAGACGAGAGTATATAGTAACAGACGAGAGTATATAATAAGAGACGAGAGTATATAAGAAGAGACGAGAGTATATAATACGAGATGAGAGTATATAAGAAGAGACGAGAGCATATAAGAAGAGACGAGAGTAAATAAGAAGAGACGAGAGTACCTGAACCAAACCATCCTCAATAAGGATTAACAGAAAACGTAATGAGAGTAACCATAGAAAAAACCCGATTTCACTTCCGTTCACATATAAAAGGATAATAGAACATTTCTTTCGCAGGATATAGATGCTCAGGTTTCGGACACTTTGTGCCGATCTTTGGTAACATGATACTTGTGGGATGAGTGGTCCACGGTTTCTTAGAAGTGGAGCACCCTTGGCTTCTTCTTATGGGTTTATTGAGGATGCGAATCTCACAGATTAAAGATAAGATGAGAATTTGAATAGGTTCTGTACGTAATCTTACGTACGATTTATAATAATTGATATTGTTTTTAAATTTATTAGTTATATTTGTGTAAGTTGAAGTACATATTGTCTGCGATGATAAATGAATGTATATACGCGTTCTGATATTCTTTAAACTCATTTTATATACTTACGTCTCGTATTATATACTCTCGTCTCTTCTTATATACTCTCGTCTCTTCTTATATACTCTCGTCTCTTCTTATATACTCTCGTCTCTTCTTATATACTCTCGTCTCTTCTTATATACTCTCCTCTCTTCTTATATACTCTCGTATATTCTTATATAATCTCGTCCTTTCTTACGTACTTTCGTCTTTTCATATATACTTTCATACATATGTCTTACATACATAATAATTGTGTTACACACAGTTAATGGCTTATTATTACATTAATATATTAATAAAGCAAGATTTTTTATTACTTCGACCTTTTTCGTATGTAATTATATATTTATGTCGATACGTAATCTATATCTTCATGGTCACGTGGCCTATTTCCCCCTCTCTTTCCGTTTTTAGGAGTGGAAGTGGGTTTGGTGACGTCACGCTATTTCAAAGTCACGTAAATTCACGGAAATTAAAGATGGAGTCTTGTGGAATTGTGTAGAGGTTTAGGAAATAATTATTTTAATGTATTTAGGATTGAAATGTCGTAATAAAAGTTAGTGGGTATATAGAAGAAAGTTTGAGCTATATACATATATTTTTTGTTTTGCTGTAAGAGTCCTGGGTTAGATTCTAGATCATGTCAAAGATTGTGGTCCATTGTGATGCTGTAACAGCAAGATGAATTGATTAATGTTGCTGTAAAATTCAAATTGAGTACTTAAGAGTATTCTGTAGTATCGTGTGCTATCTTTACAATGATGTAGGTATATTTTTTTGCGAATTGTTAGCAATTTATTTACAATGTATAAAGTTAGTTTAGAACCTCAAAATTTTGCAGGATTATAGTTTAAATATTATATTTTTATTGTGTATTTTTTCTTTTTACAGAGCTGTCCTTGGTTCGTGTCCAGATGAGTTCAAAGATTTGATATTTCTGTGTTCAAAAAACTAATCATAAGTGATGATATAAGGAAGATGTTTGGCATAGAAGCTTGGATATATATAAAATGTAAGTGTGAACGATTTTTTTTATTATTTTTAAAAAATACTTTATAAATATATTTACGAGATTTTTATGTACCGAATTGTAGGTAAATGGTTAATAGTTATGTTTTATATTTTCGTTTTTACGTATTTTAAAAATTTATTGATTGTATATAGGTTTAAAGTTCGAAGTTAATTTTTTTCCTTACGAGTGTAGGGTTTTATTCAGGAATTTTTTTACACAATGAAAACGTAGCGAATGTAAACAAAATTTTGCACAGTTATTAAGAATTAAATTATTTTTTATGAGATAATTTTTAAATTTATTTTTATTTTTACGATATTGCAGATTTTTACGTTTATATTAAGGAAACAAATTTTTCTTCCAAAGCGTTGTCAACGTATAGAGTTCTGGTTAGAAATTTATTTAAACAATAAAATAAAGGATATTTTTATACAAAACCTTGTACGTTTATCAAGAATACTATTAACTTTATTGCAAAAATATGTATTGTTGATTATAATGCGTTGAATTATTCAAATTGAAGCTAATATTTTGAGAAAGTTACTCGTAAAATTCAAGATTTCGTTTGCCTATATATTATCATAGATATTGTTAAACATTTCAGAAGATTATTGTCTAAAATTTATTGGTATATAATTTTATATATATTTTAATCAATATGACATAACATACTAATATTTTACTGGACAATTTTATTTTTACGTATAAACTTTTCTTTAACTCATACAATCGAGTTTAATATTCTCGTATATAGGAAGACGGTGAAGGGTAAATATATGTATTGTACATATGATCTTAACATATATTAAAACAGTTAATATATATATATATATATATATATATATACATTAAAAGAATGTACATATGTTTAAATATGGGTAAATTTCGTAAATAATATGTTTGAATAGATCAGAAACAGTTGTGAAGAATTATTTAAGACTTAATATGATTTAAGTGTGTTTTTGAAATACGTAATAATCTGGGATATGGTATATAATAAGAGACTAGATTATATAAGAAGAGACGAGAGTATATAAGAATAGACGACAGTATATAAGAATAGACGAGAGTATATAAGAAGAGACGACAGTATATAAGAATAGACGAGAGTATATAAGAAGAGACGACAGTATATAAGAAGAGACGAAAGTATATATTATGAGAGGAGAGTATATAAAAAGAAAAGAGGGTATATAATACGAGATGAGAGTATATAAGACAGTTTGAGAGTAAATAACACCCATATTTATGTACAAATAGATATAAATTCGATAAATAACACATTTCAGTATTACTTATTCATTTGTTTTAACTTTCAATAGAATATATCGTAATCAACTTATAGGTTTATATATATACGTACGTATATATCTATATACGTAATCATATGACGTATTTCTTAGCACGGGGGTGTGGGTTAAGCACCACGGGGGTTCGGATGGTAAAAAGAGATAAAGAAACGATAATGACGCGTTCTGCAAGACGAAGAAACAAGAATATAATTGCGTAATTGAGTATCATTTTGAATTCCGTGGAAATGAAAAGGTAGTTATATATAAGGATAGGGTTTTGTTTCCTGTGGAAGGAGAAGAAGGGTTTTGATTGGAGGGGAGGCGAGCCAATGGGGAGTGGCCCAGAAAAAAATGCGGTTGTTATGGAAACGGAGATGTTTACCTGTCGGCCATTTTTGCCACAGAATGTTACGTGGATTTGATGGAATTGGAAAAGTATACTATGAAAGTGTCTTATATGCTCTCAGAGTGTCTTATATACTCTCAGAGTGTCTTATATAGTATCCTCATATATATATAATCAGAATTTTATTTAATAAATGCGTATTAAATTATAATATTTATATGTTATGTCTTAAATTATGTCTGAAATCCAAAAATAGTCTCATCTGCTCTTATTTTTACTCAAATTTCTTATAGAAATACGCTTTTTAATGATTATTAATATATTTTACTACTTTCAAAGCGTTTATACACTTTTCGCATTTTATTTGCATGGTATAGTTTATCTCTGAACATTTTCATTCGTTATTTATGTATTCTTTTCTACGTAGAGATTCAAAGTAATATAAGTCCGTAATGGACCCTTTGAAATTGCAATTTATACGCTTTAAAATAATTAAAATTAAATCAAATTTTATATATAGTTATAACTATATATTATTTGCATTTTTGCTAAATTTTGTTCTTCTATGATGATTAGATTAAGGGTTATGATTGAAAATATGATACTAGTACGGATTAAGCGTATCTTTTATATTCGATTGCAAAATTGTGTTTGCTATTTGTTTTCATCGTATTCATTTTATTAATCATTATATTCATTTCAAATATTGGTTATAATTAGATTAATATCTGTTTAATATTTTCGCAAAATTTCATATAATAAAATGATTTTGAATAACGAAATATATATTTTAAATACATATATATCTTTGTATCTTCTATAATCTCATTCCATTTTGGATACGTTTAGAATATCCGAAGTTTTTTTCATTTATTAGAATTTTTTGCAAATATTTTATTTACCTCGTCATTTCATATTTCAGTCAATATTGCGAAGTTTTATGTACTTTAATTCAGTCTACGTAATAATAACGAGCTAATATACTCCTACATATATTTAAGTGTGTGTATATATATCTTTAATATATTCTTACGTAATATTTATTTATCTTAGGTCACATTTATGCACTTTTTTGTTTTACATATACTACTACACGCTTTAAAGACTTTAGGCTTATGACAGTTTGTTCAATATGCTATCAGTTGCTATAATTTAATCTCAGATAGTCCAATTTACTCTCAGATAGTCTTATATACTCTCAGACATTCATATATACTGTCAGATAGTACAACATACTTCCTGATACTCCTATCTTTACGTATAATGAGTATATCTTAAACCATGTTCTACGTAAAAAGAAATTATACTTTCAGATTATTTACGAAACTTATAACTGCTTTCAAATACAAATTTAAGGCATTTATTATAAAAGCACAACTTGAACTAATATTATAATGAATTATAAGACATTTAAAAGCTATTTATTGTGTTATAATGAATGTAACTTTAGCTTACGTACTTCGATAGCGTCTGAGAGTAAAATAAGTATATATCAGACTGTCTGAGAGTATATAAGACAAGCTGAGAGTAAATTTGAGTATATAGAAGTGTATAAGACATTCTAAGACTATTGACTTTGGACTATAATGTTGCAAACAAAATATACGTACGTAGCATTATTATATCGATGCGTATTCCAACTAAAATTTTATTTCGCGTTATTTCATTGTTAATTATCATCAAAAGAATATAGTTATTATTGTTATAGTAACATATATCGATAAAGATTATTGGTAATTGATTTATTAACAGAAATAAGGTTTGCAAAATGTCTTATTTGTGGAATATGTAGCTTATTTTTTGCGAAGTATTTCCCGATATTGTGACGTAAATCAAATCACATATTACTCTCGTATTTTATTAATAGCAATGAATTTATTGATAAATATCAGAGAAAATTAATGTTGAAGCATAGATTAGAGTTTTTTCTTTAAATAATGTCAAATTTTATTAAAATAGGGGAATATTTTATATATTTAATAAGCAATTTAAGAGTTGACTAGATTTTGGGAATTGGATGCTAATATATTACTATATAAGACATTTTGAGAGCATATAATACGATATGAGATTATATATGTATTAGCAAAACCAATAACGTAATTCTATATGGAAAATATACGTGTTCCGTATTAACGCAGTATTTTATAGTATTACTTATTATCTAATCAAGGATTCATTATGAAATTTTGCACAAATGTCAATGAGACAGGAGTATGTAAGAAATTCTGAAAGTAAACAATGAATTTTGAAAGTACGTAAAGGACTGTGAGAGTATATAACACGTCAAGATAGTAAAACAATTCATCGGAGAGTAAATAAGAAGAAATGGAAGTAAATAACAGGAGATGAGTATATAAAAAAAGTTTCTGCCGGTTGTAAGACATTCTAATAGTAAATAATGGTTTCTTAAAGTATATATGATTCTCTAAAAGTAAATAATACACTCTGGAAGTATATAAGACTATCTGAAAGTATATAGAGCTCTTTTAGAATATGTAGCTACATCTGAGCGTATATAATACGAGACAAGAGTATATAAGAAGAGACGAGAAAATATAAGAAGAGACGAGAGTATATCAAAAGAGATGAGTGTACATAAAAAGAGAAGAGAGTACATAAGAAGAGACGAGAGTATATAATAAGAGAAGAAAGTATATAAGAAGAGACGAGAGTACATAAGAAGAGACGAGAGTACATAAGAAGAGACGAGAGTATATAAGAAGAGATGGGAGTACATAAGAAGAGACGAGAGTATTTAAGAAGAGATGGGAGTACATAAGAAGAGACGAGAGTACATAAGAAGAGACGAGAGTACATAATAAGAGAATAGAGTACATAATAAGAGACGAGAGTATATAAGAAGAGACGAGAGTACATAAGAAGAGACGAGAGTATATAATAAGAGACGAGAGTATATAAGAAGAGACGAGGGTAAATAAGAAGAGACGAGAGTATATAAGACTATCTGAGAATATATAAGAATCTCTTACAGTATATAAAACCATCTGATATATACTCTCAGATGGTTGGTAACTGGATGGTAAATGGATGGTATATAACACTTTATAAAGTGCAACAAAAGCATCTGTGAGACTATAAACCCATCACTGCACACACTAATCCTCAGATAGTTGCAATTTCTTCTGAGAGCGTATCTCAGAAGAGTCGGTCGCACAGTCGAGAGTTCGTAACCCATACTTTTCGAAGGAAAATCATCCGCAATTGAACCGAATTAATTCAACTGTTTCTAGATCTTCTGAGGTTGATAATTTCGTCGGAAATGGTGGATAATTGAAGGGCCTCCATTGGTCTATCCCTTCCAACCGGAAATCGTGCTTCTCGAGAGATTTGGACCATGAAAGGGAAAGAATAAGACTGTTTCCAGCGAAGTTGTGCTTTTTGAAGTGTTGTCGATGTTTATGCTATTTAGACAGTCTCTTTTCTTTTTATATACTCTCGTCTCTTATTATATACTCTTGTCTCGTATTATATACTCTCGTCTCTTATTATATACTCTCCTCTCTTATTATATACTCTCGTCTCTTCTTATATACTCTCCTCTCTTTATATATACTCTCTTTTCTTTTTATATACTCTCTTCTCGTATTATACACTCTCGTCTCTTCTTATATACTCTCGTCTCTTCTTATATACTCTCGTCTCTTCTTATATACTCTCGTCTCTTCTTATATACTCTCGTCTCTTATCATATACTCTCGTCTCTTTTTATATACTCTCATCTCTTCTTATATACTCTCGTCTCTTCTTATATACTCTCGTCTCTTCTTATATATTCTCGTCTCTTCTTATGTACTCTCGTCTCTTCTTATGTACTCTAGTCTCTTATTATATACTCTCGTCTCTTCTTATATACTCTCGTCTCTTCTTATATACTCTCGTCTCTTCTTATATACTCTCGTCTCTTCTTATATACCCTCGTCTCTTCTTATATACTCTCGTCTCTTCTTATATACTCTCGTCTCTTCTTATATACTCTCGTCTCTTCTTATATACTATCGTCTCTTCTTATATACCCTCGTCTCTTCTTATATACTCTCGTCTCTTCTTATATACTCTCGTCTCTTCTTATATACTATCGTCTCTTCATATATACTCTCGTCTCTTCTTATATACCCTCGTCTCTTCTTATATACTCTCTTTTCTTTTTATATACCCTCGTCTCTTCTAATATACTATCGTCTCTTCATATATACTCTCTTTTCTTTTTATATACTCTCGTCCTTTATGTACTCTCATCTATACATATATACTCTCATCCTCTTTTAGATAGAATAGATATCAGTTCGTATTGCAAATTTCCTCTAAATTTTCTTTCGCAGATTTTATCAGAAGAAATCGATATCTATTATTAAATCGAAATTACGAATTGGTTTCGAAAGATTATTCGGTCAAAATAAGTATCGAGTTTTGCATATCGTTCTATAGAATCCAAATTGTATAATGATACAGTAGAACGAAAATGGAATGTTTTCTTGCTTTAGGGTTCTGAGAGTAGAAAAACATTATCTGAGAGTAAAAACGAGTGTCAGATAGTAGCTGATAGCACCTGAGAGTTGCTGAGGGCACCCTGAAGTTGTATTTATTATATTTGAATTGAAATTTCACGTTTTATATCACGTACTTAGTAAGAATTAAATGTCTTAGAGCATCTTTCTATCTTATTTTTACTTTAGCTTCTCTCAGGCTCTTTTGTTTCACTTTCAGACACATTAATTCCGCTCTCAGACACTGTAATCTTGTCTCAGACATATCTTAAGGTCTCTCAGATACTTTTTCTAGTCTTATATACACTATGATAGCTTTTAAGTATTAAATATTACGAGTATATTCATTTTGCAAAATACTCCCGTAATTGGTTTACAAATAAATTTTTTGCAACTAATCTATGAAAGTTAATTAAATAAAATTTAGTACATATATTAATCTATAAATGATCTATAATTTCACAAAAAATTGATTGAAAATAATTATTAGTTTATGAGTTATTTGACATTTTGCTTCTGAGTGCCGGATAAATATATACGTATAGCCATACCGTTTTCTCGTATTACAGTGCAATTTTCTTACGTAATTTTCAATAGTTATTTGTCAAAAAATGATTATCAAAATAATTGTTATAGATACTTAAATCAATGAGTATGATTGGTTATTGATTGATTAGCAAAAATTTCAATTGTAAATGTCTTATTTTTGGATTTTTAAGTCGATTTTAGCGAAGTATATTCCGAAATTGATACGGATACCATAAGAAAATGACTCTCTTATCTTATCAATTAGCAAAATATTTATGAAGTTAAATCTATAGAAATTAATATTAGAATATAGTTTAGAGTTTTATCTTTAAATTGGTGTAAATTTTATTTAAATCGAATAATATTTAAATAGATTTGTAAGCAATTTAGAATTGGATTGTAATTTGCGAACGTACGTAAATAAATATTACGATTTTTACGTGTTACAGTCGATTATATGGGTTTTCGTTTAAATAATTACGTGAATTTAACTTTGTTATTGATGGATAGAAATATAGTTTACTCTCACATACTCTCAGATAGTCTCAGACAGTATAACTTGCTCTCAGATAGTCTTATAAAACTCTCAGAGAAAAATAGATTTACCAACCTATTCTTACGCACGTATATCTTACGTAATTTTTATGTATAACTCTCACAATTTTAGTACTGTCAGGCATTTCAAATTTCTCTATAAAGTGTGGCAAAGTCCGTATTTGACATTTTCAATTCAAAATAATTCCAATTTAAATTAACGTAATTGAATAAAAACTTTACACATATGTAGTACATATTATAAACTACATATGTACATATTTTTATGAATAAATATTAATAAGTTATTGATATATTGGCAATAATATGATCTAGGTACGGAATTTTGCGTGTATCCATTTTGTATTTTAATATGGTGCTTGTTCATTATTTCTTTCGTTATTAATTTAATAATGGTTCAATTACTTCAAAATTTTAGATGTATATAGTTTAACGTTTTAAAAATACGTACGCAAAATTTTAATTTTAAATAATAATTATAAATAATGAATTTTGATGTTGCAAACGTATGAGACACGAAAATCTGAAGCCAATGTCTCGTGTACTGTATTCATTACTTATACTCTGATGCAAAATGTAAATCCGATTCAATCAAACATTTGCACACGTATTTATTAACTATTTATCTAAATTTTTGGAAAGTTTGGTGTTAATGAATCAATAAATAAAATAATTAGAATGAAAATAGTAGACGAACAGCATTTCATCTTCCGAAATTTTCGGAGATTTCGCGTTACATTAACATTAACGATTATAACTGAAAATTGAGTAAAGACTCCATAACAAAATTTTGTGAATTAATACATTTAATTTGTATCTATGTGCGTGCCAAATTTTATTTAAATTAAATAATATTAAGGGATTAAAATTGTAATTTCAAAAGTTCAAGTACGCACTACAGTTGATCCGATTTCCAATGGCTATATGTTACCGTATTTGTCCAAAATCATTCGAAATATTATATGTTATTGTTCCAGAAGATGTTAACTAGTGTAAGGTACTTATTGTTAATATTATATACTATCGTCTCTTCTTATGTACTCTCATCTCTTCTTATGTACTCTCATCTCTTCTTATGTACTCTCGTCTCTTATTATATACTCTCGTCTCTTCTTATGTACTCTCGTCTCTTCTTATATACTCTCGTTTCTTCTTATATACTCTCGTCTCTTCTTATATACTCTCGTCTCTTATTATGTACTCTCTTCTCGTATTATATACTCTCGTCTCTTCTTATATACTGTAAGATAATCATATAAACTTGACTTTTCTTGTTTTATATAAGCTATTAGGAAACCTAAAATATTTTTAAACCTTCCCGGAACTTTTATCACATTAATTTTACATTAGCATGTCTTATAACTCTTGTAATTGTCTTAAACCGTCTTAACGTGTCTTATAGCAACTAAAAATGTCTTAGAGAATCTGAAAAATGCATTACAGTTTAAATAAAGGTTTAAAAGTATTTCGAAGATACTAATATTGAATTAGAAGTAAAGGAATATGTTATATAGTGTAAGTAAGTACAATACATTTTCTTATGACACATTGCTTCAAATATAAGTACGTAAGACAGAAAGACAGATGTGATTCGTGTCTGAAATCGTATACAAGTATTGAAGAAGTTCTAACAATATTAAAAACCATATAAAATGCATACCAAGTTCTTTTTCTTAGCAAAACATTACTAAATATTGGTTATTATTCTTTCAGGTACATCATTTAAATATGTGAGAGTAAATAATACGAAATGGATATATAAAAGACTGTATTAGAGTAAATAAGACACTATGTATGTACGATTGAAGTAGGTACTATTCTAGAGAGCATATAAGACAATCTGAGAGTATGTAAGACAATCTGAGAGTAAATAAGACACACTGATGGTATATAAGACAATCTGAGAGTATATAAGACAATGTGAGAGTATATAAGACGATCTGAGAGTATATAAGACAATCTGAGTTTATATAAGACAATCTGAGAGTATATAAGACAATCTGAGAGTATATAAGACAATCTGAGAGTATATAAGACAATCTGAGAGTAAATAAGACAATCTGAGAGCATATAAGACAATCTAAGAGCATATAAGACAATCTGAGAGTATATAAGACAATCTGAGAGTATATAAGACAATCTGAGAGTATATAAGACAATCTGAGAGTATATAAGACAATCTGAGAGTATATAAGACAATCTGAGAGCATATAAAATCGTCTGAGAGACCAGTTCACAAGGAATTCCCAAAGTATTTCCAAAATTACCTCCCAATTCAGTTGCTAAGTAATACCGCCCAAAACAAAAGACCAATTTTACATTGTAACGTATACTTTGGCCTCATCCGCCATTATTCCCGGTTCAACATTTATTGCAGACCAATGGGAAGTCTTCGTCGAGCCCCGGGGGTTTTGGTTGGCTGGAATTTTTTGGGCCCTCTCGTCTCATAACCCTTAATCAGAGTTTTCTTTTTTAATATGCAGACTCCATTTTTGTTTTTAATGTGTTCTGGACACGCGATCTTAATACGGACTTCGTGGAGCGTGTAGGAGATGTTCTGGTGGTGTATTGTGGGTCTGAGAGAGCTATAAGCTTGTCTCAGGGACTGTCAGCGAGTGTCAGGGTATTTAGAAGTATCCCTAATTGTATGATGTACTCTCATCTCGATTTATGTACTCACAGAGTGTTAAATTTGATCTCAGAAAGATGTAGTTACATTCATCTTTATGTATAGTTAATAGAGGTGTTTCTTTACGTACTTATATTATTGTTTTTCGTGTTAAATACATTTGTAAGCATAATTTTCGCAATTTATAATAACTTTATTCTGTTAAGAATTAGCACACATATTAAATAGATATTAAGCTAAGTACGAGTAAAATTTGAAATGAATTTAGTCATTATTAAAATAATTGCGATAAAAAGAATAAGGTAATACAATTTTATGATCGAAAATTTAAGCTATGTGCAACCCGTATCGGAATTATATTTTATACCATAGCTACTGAATCAATATAGATTAAAAGACAAAATTTTGCGAAAATGTAAAGAATATATAGTTGTAACTATGAGCATAATTTCGTTTAAATTAATTCATTTTTAATTGCATTTATATGGATTTTAAAGTGTCCATTACGGACTTCAATTACTTTAAAACTCTACTTATAAAACAGTAGAAATGTTACGCATAAAAATGTTCTTAAATATATTTTACATTGAAAATACATTGCAAAAAATGTATTAAAGGTATAAAAATATTGATACTTTTATATTAAATGTTAATGAAGGTATTTTTATAAGAATATTTGCGATTATTTAAGTATATCTGCTACAGTTGAAGACGTACTATATAAATTTAATAATTTATTACGTATTTATTTAATAAAGACACTCTTAGAGTATATAAGGCTATCTGAGAGTACATAAGACACAATGAGAGTACAAAAGTGTGTCTGAGAGTACGGAATACGACCTGAGAGCGTTGAAAACTCTCAGAGAGTATCCGAGAGCGTGGTCCGACACTCAATTGTAAATTCACGCAGCGTACATATATTGCTGGAAGGTAGAATTAGAAACAAAAGAAAAATCTTCCAATTTTACCGATCCTTATCGATAATTTGGGATAATAGTGGAATGGACGCCATTTTTAATGTATTCGAACGGAATTATGGGAAATATTTTGAAGAGATATCTGTAGAAACGTATCATTACTTTTCTCAAACATGGCGATTCTATCCGTGAAGGGTAGGGTGGATTTCGGAGAGGTTTTGTGAGAAATAGAAATGCGGCAGAGGAAAGAAAAAAATTGTGAACATAGAAGAAGGTTCATACTATGTATTGACGTTTATATTTTTGAAATATCTTTTATACTTTTGTCGCAATTAATTTGCGAAGTTTGGGTTGAAATTTGCGAGTTCTAGTGTGTAAGTACGTATATTCGGTTTCATACGTATGTTCAGTTTCTGGTGTTTTTTAATACGATTTTCAAAAGAGATCTGTTTAAAATGTAATAAAATTTATTACACTACATTATTATATACTCTTTTATGTATAATATTACTTTTAGGGACTATATAACACATCCCAATGGTTATAATACATTATTTACTCCAAAAACAAGTTGCTGAATGCTTTAAAATCTTTCGAATAAAACAATGATTCTTTAAAATAGGTAAATTAAGTTTTGGAATATTAAATTTACTTTAAAATGTTATTGGAAACTGTTATTGACTTTGCTATACTTTCAGGGTTTTTAAGGATTATTTGATACTTTCTGGGACGTATTTTATGCACTAAGAATGTGTTTTTTACTTTCAAGAAGTCATATATTCTCTTAGAATTTCTTATATAATTTGCATAAATTCTTATTTACTCTTAAGGACTTTGATGTATCCTCAGAAGGTCATATATATTCCCAGCTCGTCTTTTATGGTATAATCTCGTATTATATTTACTCATCTAGTTATATATATACCCTTATGTATTTTCAAGAGTTATTTGGACAAATTTATGTGCTATTTGTTTTGATTTTCGCTCATAATAGGTTTATTATATTTGAATATGAGCAAAGTACTATGAAAGAAGCAAAATATGGTAAGTTTCCTATTTAAAATGATATTAAATAAGACGAGTGAAGTATATATATGTATATATGAGAGTATATAAGACGAGCTGATAATCCATAGACTAGTTAACATCTTTCAGAATAATAGAATCAAATAATTTGTATGATTAAGTCCAAATAAATTTCATATTGCCTTAAAGAATTACAAACGGTGTAATACGAGGTTGAAGTTTTGAAATTGCAATTTTCAACATTTTGCACATTTTATATTGCGTAGAATAATGCGAAAATGTAGTTAATAATAATGTAGTATAATTTTACTAAGTTCAATATTGTTAGTTCTTTATTAGATCAAATATTATGACTAAGAATTATAGAGTTTGAAATCTTACGTATATTTGGTATTCTGTTGGTGTTCTGTATGTTTGCAATTGAAATGTTCGTCATTTATAATTGCTAAATTGAAGTCACGTTTTGCGAAAATATTATGAAACTTTCAACCTAAATGTGTGCGAAATATTTATTCATTTATCTATTATTAAAATAAATACGTAATAAATAAATATAATGAATGAAAATGTTTTCGTATTCCAAAACGGGAGATATGCGTAATCCGTACTTAAATCATATTTTTAATTTTAATCAGCGATTTAATGATAATACAACAATAAAATTTTGCAGTAATGTAACGAATAATATGTTTTATTAATGCGCAAATTTTTGTATCGTTTATTGTAATATAAAGAGCTGAAATTACAATTTGAAATTTCCGATTACGGACTTCAATTGCCTTGACTTAAAACGGAAACATTGTTTTCGGTCTAAATTCTTTCAATCATTAATTACAGCACTTAAATATTAACTAAATTATGTAAATTTGTGCTCACTTAAAGTTTAAATATTATATTTTAATTAAGTATTTTTATTTATTATCAGGTGTCCTTGGTTCGGTTCCAGATGAGTACAAAGATTGGTTTCATACGTGTTTCGAAACTCAGCTTGAAGTACATGGATGTGAATAAGACAAGTTGGAAGTTCATGACAGAAAAAGTAAGTGTATGTATATATTCTTAATTATTCTATTTTCACATATATGCATAATGTATATTTTGTAATCAATTCCGTAATAATATTATTTTGTATTTCATTACGTAATGATACGTTTATTTACGAAAATTTTACGTATGTATGTATATAGGAGTATCAACAAGTGTATATGTCTTTTTAAATCTGTTTAGGGATATATTATTTTCTCTGAGAGTTCTAAAAAGTGTCTGAGACTAGCTGAGCGTCCCTGAGAGTATACATAACTTCAATTTAGCAATTTTTAAACGTTTTATAAGTTTTTAATAAACAAAAATCCATTTAATGAAGTGCAAAAAGTAACATTCACGGTGTGTTTACATACATTTCGTAAGAAGCAATCCATTTTTATACCGCTATTGAAACTGACTAAATATTATCCGATTTTGATGAATCTTATTAAATATTAAAGTTAAAACTCTGAACTTTATCTTTATGTACACTGTAATTAACTTTATTGGATAGATAAATATAAAAATAGCAAACGCAAACTTACGGAAGCCGTATTGTTTTTTCGTTCCGTTATCCACATCGGAAATACGGACCGAATTAAAACAGAAAAAATAGTTATGTTATAAATATATTTGCAAACTGATAAATTAACACAATGAATAATGGTTTTTATATCCATTAAAGGTGTTTTCATAATTATATGATCGTAATTAGTAATTAGACATGACGAAAGAAAACTGTGTTGCAAAACATGAAATTGCAATGGCTATGCGGACATGTTCCCGACATTTAGAAACATAAATGATAATTACTCCAAACCTAATCAATATTTTTTATTGAATTTTCTATGGATAATTACTTATAAATTAATTTATAAGTGTGTTAAATTTAGTTTGAATATCTTTCATAGTATTGGTGCAATAAGAATTTATGTGTTTCAAGTACGGCAAATGCATTTCCATTCCTAGTTTATGCTAGCTGAGAGTTTCTGAGACTAAATATTAGTGTCTGATAGAGCTTGAAACAAGAAAAGAGTGTCTGAGAGCAGAAGGTGCTATCTGAGAGTATTTTGAAATAGCCTGAGAGTAAATAAGAAGGGACGAGAGTACATAAGAAGAGACGAGAGTATATAAGAAGAGATAAAAGTATATAATATGATAAAAATATCAATAAAACTGATAGTAAATAAATATATACTTATTTAAAAAAGAGATGAGAGTATATAATACTATATTAAAGTACATAAGTAAAAATGTCAATGTAACAAATCCTAGAAGAAATAAAAAGAATATGAGTTGAAATAGAGATAATAAAAAGTGCGTGAATGGCACACGCGATCTATTTCTTAAAACACACACACAAAAAACTCGTTCTCCTCTTCAAACATATGTCATACGCAAAAAGTGAATTAATTTGACCGAAACGTTTTTATTACAAAGCGACGAAAGAGTTTTTTAGTCAAATCTTTTATTTTCGTCACGCACCTCACATTGTCATCTGTATTTCTTTTCCGTTCTGCTCAGTTTACTCGGAACATATGCTCGGTTAGATTTTTTATGGAAGGAGCAGATTTTTAAGTTTTATACGAGATTTTTTTGATGTCTAGAACTTTGTGGTGCTCTAAGATAATGTCGTATTATATACTCTCACCTCTTCTTATATACTCTCGTCTTTTCTTATGTACTCTCGTCTCTTCTTATATACTCTCGTCTCTTCTTTTGTACTCTCGTCTCTTCTTATATACTCTCGTCTCTTCTTATATACTCTCGTCTCGTATTATATACTTTCGTCTCTTATTATGTACTCTCGCCTCTTCTTATATACTCTCGTCTCTTCTTATTTACTCTCGTCTCTTATTATATACTCTCGTCTCGTATTATATACTTTCGTCTCTTATTATGTACTCTCGTCTTTTCTTATATACTCTCGTCTCTTCTTATATACTCTCGTCTCTTATTATATACTCTCGTCTCGTATTATATACTTTCGTCTCTTATTATGTACTCTCGTCTCTTCTTATATACTCTCGTCTCTTCTTATGTACTATCGTCTCTTTTTATATACTTTCGTCTCTTATTATGTACTCTCGTCTCTTCTTATATACTCTCTTCTCTTCTTATATACTCTCGTCTCTTCTTATATACTCTCGTCTCGTATTATATACTTTCGTCTCTTATTATGTACTCTCGTCTCTTCTTATATACTCTCGTCTCTTCTTATATACTCTCATCTCTTATTTTATACTCTCGTCTCTTCATATATACTCTCGTCTCGTATTATATACTTTAATCCCTTATTATTTACTTTAATATATTTACTATTTATTCTCTAAATATTAATCTCGTATCTACAATTTTATTGGCGAATTTTATGTAGATTTCGCTAGCTTTTTGCTATTTCCATTTGGAAGAACCCATACCCATTGTTACGCGTCGTTCCTTTATTCTTTACCGCTCAGCACCCAAACGACAATAGGGAACTCCAAAGCAACACAGACTCATATCCGCCCAGGTGAGAGTGTAACCCGATCTGCACATTCATCTCCGCAAATGGACCGGAAGTTATCGTCTTAGGAGGATGCTTTTGGTGTCGTTGGAAAGAGAATTTTGTCTACTTTAGGTCCATGTATAGATTTTAATACTTTTATTTATTATTTGGGTTGATTTTTATAATTTTGTGGGGGAGTGTACATCGTTGGATATGGGTTCGTATATTTTCGCGGTTTCAATACGTAAAGATTTAAAATTTGCGTAAGAATTTCATTATTACGCAAATTTTACGATAAAAGATATATCATTTTTTCAGTATTAAAGATAATTTGAATCTATTTCAGAGTATGTATGACAATCTGAGTGTATATAAGACACGCTATGAGTATATAAGACTAAAATAGAGTATATAAATACATCCAATAGAAACTTATATATGTTAAAATAAAGTATACGTACTGAGGAAAAAATCTTAAATACTACATAAAAATACGAAACATATTTATAAATAATAAGAATTGATTATACCTAAATTAATAATAACGATAACCCTTATAAAATTAACTAGCTATAAACTTTTGAGATATTTCCATCATCCCAAAGATAACGTATGGATTAATAAAAAATCTCCCAGGAAACCATTAGTCTCCTATCCAAGATGAAAAAGTCTTTGTGGTATATATTAAAACCCTTTTCATCGACCCACAGATGTCTGCATTCAATTCCAAATTGAAAGGATATCTTATACCTTCTTCCTGTGCATAGGTTCTCATGGGAGAAATGTTCTTTGAGTTTCTGGGTTCTTAGGATGATATTAGACACTCTTAGATAGTGCTAGATAGCACTAGGAAGTGTCAGATACTATTTGGATCATTCTCAGGAAGTAACAGACATTTTACTATTATATTAATGTATTTTCATTCATTTTATTTTCCTCTATATACTTATAATAACCACATATACGCATTTATGTAATATACATCGTTCTTGTGTCAAGTAGCGTAGTGTATAAAAGATACATTGCGTGTTCTGTTCAAGTGATTTTTATTATCTATTTATGTACTCATTCACTTTTTATTGTTTTTGGGTTTGTTTTAATGAAATTTTTTATTTATATACTCTCAATTATTCTTATATACTCTCGTCTCTTCTTATATACTCTCGTCTCTTCTTATATACTCTCGTCTCTTCTTATATACTCTCGTCTCTTCTTATGTACTCTCGTCTCTTCTTATGTATTCTCGTCTCTTATTATATACTCTCGTCTCTTCTTATGTACTCTCGTCTCTTCTTATGTATTCTCGTCTCTTATTATATACTCTCGTCTCTTCTTATATACTCTCCTCTCTTCTTATATACTCTCGTCCTTTCTTATATACTCTCGTCTCTTCTTATATATCCACTTCACATGTAATATACTTTTATCTCGTACTATATACATTTCTTTTCATCTTATATACCTTCAAAATGTCTTATATACCATAAATATATGTTATATACTCCAAAAACTTCTTATTTAATCTTAGAAAAACTTATACCCTCTCGGATATTCTTATATATTTAAAAAGTGTCTTATATAAAAAAGTTTAGGGTTCGTTTCTTATATACTATATACAGAATGAATAATATACTCCCAGAATATTTTATATACTTGTATATTTTCAAATAGTCTTTTATTTTACAAAACGTGTTATGAAATTTAAGCATGTTCTTTAGGATAGCATTTGTGCTTTCAGAATAGTCTTATATACTCTCATTTCTATTTCATATAATTTAAGAGAGTCATAAAAATTATCAAAGAGTTTAATACACTTTCATTTCGTAATTATTTATTCTTAAATGCGTAATTTACTTTCAGAGTTTTTCATATACTTTCAGGGTGTTATATAAATGTTTGGATTGTTTTATATTTTTTTAGAATGCGTTACATACTTTCATATACTTGTTTTATGTACTCTCAAACAGACTTATTTACTTTCAGATTGGTTTTTATCCTTTTAGATTGTATTATATATCTTCAGAATGTCTTATATACTTAGAAATAGACTACTTCATGTTCTAAATGTATTGAAAATTCTCAAATAGCCTTGTATACATTTAGAAGATCTTATATACTATAAGATATTCTTTTATACTTCCAAAAAACGTTTATATAGTCTCAAAATTTCTCTTGTGTTCTTTGACAATGTTATATACACTAAAGGAGTTTTATATAGTATTATGTACTCTAAAATAGTATTTGATCTTATAAAACATTCTAAATGTTACGTATTTAATATCAACTCATCGTATTTTCTTTTTTATTGTTAAAAAGAAGTGTCAATGTATTTTATATATTCTCTTATCGTATATGATAGCAGCTCATCTTATTTAACTTCTTATTTACGTAATAGTCTTCATAACTCTTGTTCTTACTCGTATTTATCAACAATTTAAAACAACACAAGTTGTATATACTCTCATCTATTCTAAAATAATCTTTTATCGTATTTAATATCAGCTCATATTATTTACTCTCATATACTACTACATACTCTATATAACTCTTGTTATTACTCGTATTTATAAACAATTTAAATCAACTTAAACAATTCCAAAGACGACAAAACTCGTCCCAATTGAAGTCCAAACCTTCTTCTACAGTTACGCACAATTTTTACCTTTTTCTGAGAGCTGTGTCCGAAACAGGGCGACACTTCCCTTCAGCGGTGTTCTTTAGTCACGGGCTCTTCTTCTGCAGTGGGCGTGCCTAACCAATTTGATAGGCGGGACTTCCCTACCTACTGCACCCCATGCCATACACCGTCCCCTACCCACTCCTCCATACCCATCCCCTTTTTAACAAAACGTGTTTCAGATAACGAACTAGTTTTTTCAAATGCGAATTGAGTACGTTTCGTATTTTTCGTTTTGGAATCGAATTTGCAGTCTTATGTACTTTCAGAATGTGTCTTATTTACTTTCAGATTGTCTTATTTACTTTCAGTGTGTCTTATTATACTTTCAGGATGTCTTATATACACTAAGATTGTCTTATATACTCTCAGATTGTCTTATATACTCTCAGATTGTCTTATATACTCTCAGATTGTCTTATATACTCTCAGATTGTCTTATATACTCTCAGATTGTCTTATATACTCTCAGATTGTCTTATATACTCTCAGATTGTCTTATATACTCTCAGATTGTCTTATATACTCTCAGATTGTCTTATATACTCTCAGATTGTCTTATATACTCTCAGATAGCCTTATATACTCTCAGATTGTCTTATATACTCTCAGAGTGTCTTATATACTCTCAGAATGTCTTAAATGTTCTTAGACAGTCTTAAATACCCTAAGAGTGTCTTAAATGCTCTCAGACCTACTTATTTACTCTCAGAAACTTTTGTATACTCTCAGATGCTCATATTTGCTCTCAGACAGTCTGATTTAGTCTCAGACATTCAAATTTACTTTAATTTTCTATTATTCACTCTAAGAAAGCGAAATAAAATTTTAACCTCTCCCAGACAATACGAAAGAAGTAATAATGATTATAATAATATTATATACTAATTATATTAAAGCTATGTAATAAAAGTATAGATATAT
Source organism: Pantala flavescens (assembly GCA_020796165.1). Lineage (NCBI taxonomy): Eukaryota > Metazoa > Arthropoda > Insecta > Odonata > Libellulidae > Pantala > Pantala flavescens. Next base: position 58,506,937 of record CM036880.1, read on the forward strand.
ATATAATAATAATACACGAGTATAAAATTTAGAATAATCAAGAGAATTAAATGAATTAATTCAGCGAATAAATAGCTTACGATTTCTAATTTTCGTGTGTATATATGTGCACATGCATTATATACATGTACATAAATTTACGTATAAATATATACTCCTATTTTATACAAATAGATCGCTACTTACTTTTAAAATCTCTTATCTTGTCTCAAACATCATATATCGTCTCTCAAGTGTATTTTACCCATCCAATAAACACCTAAATACAACCAATAAGCAAATCGTATCCTCAAGATCTCAGCATGTTTCCACTCCGTTTACAAACCGATACAACCGCTTAGCGATCCGGTGCTACCGCTGTGAGCGCTTAGTGAGGGTCTCTATGGAAACGTGCGGTTGTAAAAGCAGAAAAAGTTCCTTTTGTATCCATATAACGCACGCCCCTTTTGTCGTCACTGCATGATTGATCGTGAGGCTGCACAATGGACCGTTTTCACAGCTCGCAACTCCCGAACCGTTTGGGATGCAGGAGTGCAATAAAATGCATCCCAAAGTGTGATTCTTAAGCTTTAATGTGGTGTTAGATTTGTTGTTGTGAGGTCATGGGTTTGGTTTCTGTGATGGTTTTAAGGTTTGGGTGCACCTTTGGTTCTTACCTGAGTTATGAGTTAGGCGTAAATTTTTGTGCGAAATGTATGTATGTCTGTTATGGATTCTAAGTAGATTAATGTATAGAAGAAAATGATGGAGAATTTATGTATGTTATTGATTGTATATAATACGAGACGAGAGTACGTAAGAAGAGACGAGAGTACATAAGAAGAGACGAGAGTACATAAGAAGAGACGAGAGTACATAAGAAGAGACGAGAGTATATAAGAAGAGAAGAGAGTATATAATAAGAGACGAGATTATATAAGAAGAGACGAGAGTATATAAGAAGAGACGAGAGTATATAAGAAGAGACGAGAGTATATAAGAAGAGACGAGAGTATATAAGAAGAGACGAGAGTATATGAGAAGAGACGAGAGTATATAATACGAGGTTAAAGTATATAAGAAGAGACGAAAGTATATAAGAAACATATTTTTATAATATAATACAAGTGATTAACATTACATTATCAAACTTATTATCATCACTGTCTCTCAGGGAACATCAGCAAGTATTCTTGACAACCTGAGAGTAATTCAAACTCTTTAAAACTGTCTGATACAAGCTGAGACTATCTGAGACCATCGCAAACTCTTTGATAGATACCAAGGCACGCGTCTATGTATAAAATACACGCATCTGTTCACGGAACACAACAGATTTGTTGAAAGTCATCAATTTGTCAAATGGGAATAAAAGATCCTATTTATCAATGGACCAAAACGACAATGAGAGAAGATATATTGTATCCCTCCCTTTGAATCAGAACTGTCATCTTTTTGGGGGGGTATAAAAAATGTTCATGGTCTGGTTTGGTAAGCGGATGTTTAGTGGGTTAGCTTAAATCGCTTTGGTACGGTTTATGAAGTGCTGAGTTTGCTTAGGTTGTTTGCTTGTTGAGATGGATGTTGGATATGTGTTGCTAAGGCGTTAACAGATCATCTATGAGTGTATATAAGAAGAGATGAGGGTGAAAATGCTGTGTTGTTTACTCCAAGCTCGTATTATATACTCTCGTCTCTTCTTATATACTCTCGTCTCTTATTATATACTCTCGTTTCTTCTTATATACTCTCCTCTATTCTTATATACTCTCGTCTCTTCTTATATACTCTCGTCTCTTCTTATATACTCTCGTCTCTTATTATATACTCTCGTCTCATATTATATACTCTCGTCTCTTATTTTATACTCTCGTCTCTTCTTATATACTCTCATCTCTTCTTATGTACTCTCGTCTCTTCTTATATACTCTCGTCTCTTCTTATATACTCTCGTCTCTTCTTATGTACTCTCGTCTCTTCTTATGTACTCTCGTCTCTTATTCTATACTCTCGTCTCTTCTTATGTACTCTCGTCTCTTATTCTATACTCTCGTCTCTTCTTATGTACTCTCGTCTCTTCTTATGTACTCTCGTCTCTTCTTATATACTCTCGTCTCTTCTTATATACTCTCGTTTCTTCTTATATACTCTCGTCTCTTCCTATATACTCTCGTCTCTTATTCTTTACTCTCGTCTCTTCTTATATACTCTCGTTTCGTATTACATACTCTTATTTCTTATCATATACTACCAGAAAGTGTAAGATATTCTCAGTAAGTATATAAGAAAATGTATAAAAATATACGAAACCTTAATAACGAGAAATAGATCATAAGATATAAAAAGTAATACTTTTGCTAAAGTATAGCACAATTTGAAGTTTTGTAGGAATATAATATTGCACTCGTAGATTTTAATTTGGCACGTACATATAAAAACCATTCGTTCAACTGAAATTAATAATAAAATTTCTACGATGTATATAGAGGAATAAACTTACGTTAATATACAATTTAAAATGTAAGCAGAAATTTTAATTCACTTTTATTTATTTTAAGAGTGTCTTATATACTCTCAGATTGTCTTATATACTCTCAGATTGTCTTATATACTCTCAGATTGTCTTATATACTCTAAGATAGTCTTATATACTCTCAAATAGTCTAGAATACCCTCAAAACTTCGCAATAACCAGACTTCCATTTCCGTTGGCAAACATTACGAAGACAAAAGGTTCTATTTAATCAAATTAAGAAGGAAAGGTGTTCTGATGCCCCTTCAGTTAAACAGACGCACGCTGTGCTTTTATGACCTCCCGTTGTGACTACGGAAGCCACGGCGTATGGCAGGGGCTGCCCTCCGCCCCTCCTCTACCACTTACGAAAGGGAAGCTAAAAATTTCGCGTATTTTAGCTGTATTTAACTCATAAACTTTGGCCTTAAACAGTGTGGATTATTGTTAATGAAAGTTTTCCTTCTTTTGTGACTATTTATATTTAATATCTGTTAATAACAGTGATATTATTTAACATTTATTGCTTATAAATTGGGTTATTATACTTATATAACTTGGGTTAGAGTTTAACGTAAGCTTTTCTCTTATTTGTGCTTAATTTTGCGATATAATTGATGTTGAAATGTATGTTCTTTACGTCATTGCACTCACGTATTTAGTTATTATACTGTTGGCATTTAGAGTCATGATTATCATTATTTTCTCATTTAATTACGTATTTTAGTTCCATTACAGTGTATTTACTTTAAGCGTTTGAAAAAAGGTTTTATATTAGTAGGCTATTTGTTTTAAATGTTTTAATTTCATTTCCTTAAACTTTGATGCGTTAATAACATGGATAAGAGTTTGTTGAAAACTATTCTACTTTTTTGCTTTTAATTGATTGTGCGTTCACATATGTTTTGCGTCTTCCCTTTTACATATGTATTCTATTTGCATATAGAGCCATGACGACCATAATTTACTTATGTTATTTCTATTTTGGTGTACTATTCTATGCGTTTTAAGCATTTGAATTGTAGTTACGTCTATGTGAGTTAAATTGTACATTATTTACCGTTTTTTAACATATAGTATATAAGAAGAGATGAGAGTATATAATAAGAGACGAGGGTATATAAGAAAAGACGAGAGTATATAAGAAGAGACGAGAGTATATGAGAAGAGACGAGAGTATATAAGAAGAGACCAGAGTATATAAGAAGAGACGAGAGTATATAAGAAGAGACGAGAGTATATAAGAAAAGACGAGAGTATATAAGAAGAGACGGGAGTAAATAAGAAGAGACGAGTGTATATAAGAAGAAACGAGAGTATATAAGAAGAGACGAGAGTATAGAAGAAGAGACGAGAGTATATAAGAAGAGACGAGAGTATATAAGAAGAGACGAGAGTATATAAGAAAAGACGAGAGTATATGAGAAGAGACGAGAGTATATGAGAAGAGACGAGAGTATATAAGAAGAGACCAGAGGATATAAGAAGAGACCAGAGTATATAAGAAGAGACGAGAGTATATAAGAAGAGACGAGAGTATATAAGAAGAGACGGGAGTAAATAAGAAGAGACGGGAGTAAATAAGAAGAGACGAGAGTATATAAGAAAAGACGAGAGTATATGAGAAGAGACGAGAGTATATAAGAAGAGACGAGAGTATATAAGAAGAGACGAGAGTATATAAGAAAAGACGAGAGTATATGAGAAGAGACGAGAGTATATGAGAAGAGACGAGAGTATATAAGAAGAGACCAGAGGATATAAGAAGAGACCAGAGTATATAAGAAGAGACGAGAGTATATAAGAAGAGACGAGAGTATATAAGAAGAGACGGGAGTAAATAAGAAGAGACGGGAGTAAATAAGAAGAGACGAGAGTATATAAGAAAAGACGAGAGTATATGAGAAGAGACGAGAGTATATAAGAAGAGACGAGAGTATATAAGAAGAGACGGGAGTAAATAAGAAGAGACGAGAGTATATAAGAAAAGACGAGAGTATATAAGAAAAGACGAGAGTATATGAGAAGAGACGAGAGTATATAAGAAGAGACCAGAGGATATAAGAAGAGACCAGAGTATATAAGAAGAGACGAGAGTATATAAGAAGAGACGAGAGTATATAAGAAGAGACGGGAGTAAATAAGAAGAGACGGGAGTAAATAAGAAGAGACGAGTGTATATAAGAAGAAACGAGAGTATATAAGAAGAGACGAGAGTATAGAAGAAGAGACGAGAGTATATAAGAAGAGACGAGAGTATATAAGAAGAGACGAGAGTATATAATAAGAGACGAGAGTATATAGCACGTGCTAAGGTTAGACATAGACACGCGTACATCAGAACCGTTGCACGCAAATAAAGAAACCAAATGTCATCGCGAATTTATCTCAAAAAACCCAAAACCGATTCGCATCCATATCTTTAGCAATTCATAATCGTATTTAGAAAACAAAGGCAAAACGAAAATAAAAGGTAAACAGCTGAGGTTCGAATTTTGTCGCCATTTTTCCACACCAATGATCTCTTTTTGTTTCCGAAATACGATTTGCATTTGTTTTCCAAACACTAATTTATCTTGCCCTGTTTTGTTTTCTGGTCCAGAGAGATCCGTTTGCCCTCAGCGGGTGATCTTTGTTGATCCAGTGAAGGGTTAAAACCCATTTATATGATCTGTACTTTTCAGGTGTAACCCCGTGGTGCCAGGGATGCTGTGAGTTTGGAGCCGTCTGGGAGATGAAGTTATGGACCGATTTTGGAAATGAATATGGCGTTTTGTAGACTGGACTTTGCTCTGTAAGTGTACCGAGTTTTGTTTGTTTATAATTGTTGGATGTTTTTTTATTGATTGTTTAAACTATTGTTGTACCGTACTATGAGGATGCAGACTGGAAGAGTATAGGTAGTTTTTTAGCTCGTAACTTCTCATTGAATGTCGTAAATTCTTTCAGATTATGCTATATTATTTTTAGTACATTTTAATATAAATATACGTAATTTTGTTTTTTTAAAATGATTAGTTTTTGTGCTATTAATGTTTTAAACAATTACTGTGCGCAAGTGTAAATATGCTGAACATTATGGCATATGTTTTTATTTCGCTCTCAGTAAATCTCAGGAAGTCTCAGCCACTCTTAACTAGAATCAGAATAAACCTTATACTTTTTACTTTATAGGTAAATAATATTATTTTGTTACTATTGCTCATTTTTGCTTCATTCATTGTTTTGAGAATTAACGTACGTAAATTTTAAAATGCTGAAGGTATGCATAAGTGTAGATTATTTACTCTCAACTCGTCTCAGATATTGTCAGCTTCTATAATATTCTCTCAGAGTGTTTTTTAGACTTATTTCTCTAATTGTACCCAATTTAGTTCATTTATAACTATTAGTTCCTGTTTTTCTAATGTTTTAAACAATTATAGTTAAGTTATTGCAATGATGCTTAATACAAGAGTGTACATACGTATAAACTCTCATCTCATCTGTAACTATCTCAGAAATGCTATAATCACTCCAAAGAATAATACGTGAGGAACATAAAATATTATTGTTATTCTAATTATTTATTTTATAATAATCACTAATAATGTTCATAATCAATAATAATATTCTGTTTACATTTAGAATAAGAATTACGTAAAATTCAGAGCGATGCATAAATATAATAGGGGATAAAAAAGATGAAACCTTTTCTGAATAAGATTAAAATTCATCTAAAGAAGTAAATACACAGTAAATAATAGAAACACGGATTTTGCTTTGTTATTCTCTTGTTATGATTATGAAATAATAGCGAAACGATCTGTAAAGAGCTATAATACTTATTGAATAAATTGGATATATATTCTCGTCTCTTATTATATACTCTCATCTTGTATTATTTACTCTCGTCTCTTCTTATATACTCTCTTCTTATATACTCTCGTCTCTTATTATATACTCTCTTCTCTTCTTATATAATATCATCCTTTCTTATGTACTCTCGTCTCTTCTTATTTACTCTCGTCTCTTCTTATGTACTTTCCTCTCTTCTTATATACTCTCGTCTCTTTTTATGTACTCTTTACACTTCAATGTATTATTTACTATATAACCTTAGCTAAATCGATCTATTTTACGTAACTAGGCACCTAACACGTGCTATATCCAAACTCTAAGCTTGTGTCAGCATCTTTCATCTCTACTCTGGACCAAAAGACGCACACTTCGGTAGCATCAAAGGCCCCAAACACATGTGAAGACCCTTAATGAAGTCCCTTTTTAAAATATCCTATTGCTTCGACTCGTTAGTGTTTCTCAGGGAACCGTAATGACCCTGATTATGGTGTCGTGTGACAGTGTCATGATGTCACGTGCCCCCGAATGGGTGTTGGTTTGCCCTTTTGGATGCTGACTCTACGTTGAGTTCGCTTAGTGGTGCTTAGAGATGGTTTGGGTGTTATTCGGTTGTGTTTTGTACGTATTGGGTTTGTATTTGGAGTATATGGGTTTACATATAAGAAGAGATGAGAGTATATAAGAAGAGACGAGAGTATATAATAAGAGACGAGAGTATATAAGAAGAGACGAGAGTATATAATGAGAGACGAGAGTATATAAGAAGAGACGAGAGTATATAATGAGAGACGAGAGTATATAATAAGAGACGAGAGTATATAAGAAGAGACGAGAGTATATAAGAAGAGACGAGAGTACATAAGAAAAGACGAGAGTATTCAAGTCACTCTGAATGTATATAATATACGAAAATGTAAGAGAGTATATAAGACATTTATACATTATTCTTCGTATATCTTCTATTCTATTTAAAAGGTAATAACGTAATAATCATTAGTAAATTAACGTATATTATATAATGTTTTTATATAGCTATTTATTTTCACGTAACGTAGTATATATTATAATCTTTAATATCAACAGCTTTTATACAAGATATGAATGAATTAATAAGAATATGGAATCGTAATTTTGAAATTATTTTAATGATTATGTTCTTTTTCAATTTATCAGCTTATTAGCTATTTAATTTTCATACAGTTACATTCATTTTACATTAAAAAAATTCATATTATAATCTAAGAAGAAATATTTAAGACTTGGAGAATGTATACAACATTCTTGATTTATACACGACCTTTTTTGTGAATATTAATGTATTACGAATTGTATTATTTGGATTAATTATTCTTATTATTTAATTAATCTCTTTAAGGTTACATTCAATAGTAATTTATTATTATAATTTTACATTTGATTCATATAAAGTTAACTTATAGTAAAGTTCAAATATATACATAGAATCACGAAAGCTTTCTTTAAGGTTACGAATTGTAATCAACGTTCAAATACATCAGTATGAACCCGTGCCCCCATCTAATTCACTCGTAAAACTTCTTCACAGCATCCCAAATGGACCACAAAAGAGCTCATCTGTTCACAAATTCTGAGGATGCTCCCAAAGATTTTTTGCTCCATTTTTTCAGACGCATTTTTGGGAGACAAATTGGTTTTCTGAGCTTTTTTCGAAGTATTTTCCCGAAAAGACAAATGAGTTTCAAATGATGCGGATCTTTCCATTAATAAACACGTAAAAATACTAATGAACTGGGTTCGTTTGAGATGTAATCAATCAATTGGTATTTTATAAATGGTCTTTAAAATCCTTAAAGTTGTATATACCCTCAAATTGTCTTATATACTCTCAGATTGTCTTATATACTCTCAGATTGTCTTACATACTCTCAGATTGTCTTATATACTCCCAGATTGTCTTATATACTCTCAGATTGTCTTATATACTCTCAGATTGTCTTATATACTCCCAGATTGTCTTATATACTCTCAGATTGTCTTATATACTCCCAGATTGTCTTATATACTCTCAGATTGTCTTATATACTCTCAGATAGTCTTATATACTCTCAGATTGTTTTATATACTCTCAGATTGTCCGAAGCTATCTGAAGATAAAGTAAATAGAAATAATCTGCTAAATTAATAAAGTATATATTCGCTTAAATTGATTTTGTGTCTTGATATGAAACATCTAATAGATACCCAAGAATAATAATAATATATAATAAGTTTCGTGAAAATAAATGGTAAAAATTTACGTAAAAATAAATAATAATTATTCAATAGCAAAGAATAAATATAAATAATAAATAAAGTCAAAAATAATTCAGTACACAGCAAAATAAATGTACAGTAAGGGAAGGTTATTAAAAGTTTTGAAATAGTATGAAAAATAATTATAGAGTACATAAGAAAATAATGTATGAAAATACATATAATTTTTAGATGGTCCATTAGAGATCACTACAGCATCTTTACATGTATAATAATAGCTAAGAATAATTTTCAAGAAAAGTTCGTCATCATCTTCTATATGGTCCATTTGCAATCTAGTACAGCATCCTAATATTACATGATATTTGAAGTTACGATTAAGGGAAGTATCTAAGTGTATCTGAGAAAAGGTACAGCTATTACAAACAAAGTAATTACAAAACAAAGTAATTAATCCCAGATTGTACTTTATTACCTCAAATTCTCTCAGCTTATGTCAGATTCTTATTTTTGCTCTCAAAACATAGTTTTTAGTATCGAGTTTATAAAATGTGTAATAGTTACGTATTTAAGATCATCTATGTGGAATATATATGTAAATATTGCTTAAGTATTACATATATATGATTTATTATTATACATATACATAATATATTATACTACATTATTATTATATACGTGTATAATAATATATTATGTGCAATACTAATGCTAGATTTATTTACGTTGCTATGGATATGTTTATATGGCATAAATTACGTATAAAATAAGAATAAGTAAAAACTCATCTGGTTTCGAACTAGAGGTACTTAGGATAGAAGTGACACTAGTAAACGCTTGTTAAGGCCCTTCCAGGAGGCCTTGAAAAGTGTCCCATTCATAAAAGGACTCAAAAGGCCAGAAAAACATGTGTTAACATCACCTGCCATAGGTTTCTTGGAAGTGGGCCTACGATGGTAGGGGGTGGTAAGAGGTATGGGGTTTATGTAGAGTGTAAATGGAGGTATATATGTAATATATATTATATAAATGAGAGTATATAAGAAGAGACGAGAGTATATAAAGAAGAGACGAGAGTACATAAGAAGAGACGAAAGTATATAAGACGAGACGAGAGTATATAAGAAGAGACGATAGTATATAAGAAGAGACGAGAGTATATAAGAAGAGACGAGAGTATATAAGAAGAGACGAGAGTATATAATAAGAGACGAGAGTATATAAGAAGAGACGAGAGTATATAAGAAGAGACGAGAGTATATAAGAAGAGACGAGAGTATATAAGAAGAGACGAGAGTATATAAGAAGAGACGAGAGTATATAAGAAGAGACGAGAGTATATAATAAGAGACGAGAGTACATAAGAAGAGACGAGAGTATATAAGAAGAGACGAGAGTATATAAGAAGAGACGAGAGTATATAAGAAGAGACGAGAGTATATAAGAAGAGAATTCATATCGTAAGAAACAAAACAGTTTTAGTCGATGTATAAATAAGACAGTACGATGCAATTTTAAAATTTACCTACTCAAATTATCTCTTACTACTTAATATTAAAATATTATTACTCAGAATTTAGTATAACTTCACTTTTATGTATTCATAAAGTAGAAAGAGTAATCTAAAGAAAAACTAGCATTTTATGTTCGATATAATGCAATTTGAATGAAAAATTGAAGTTTTAGTTATATTCTCGGTCTCTAAGGCAACTGATTCTATTTATTCAGCTATGAAATTTATTTCTTTCATTATAAAGACAAAGAATCTTTTTCAGTTTATAGAATCAAACTTTCTTATCTAAATTGTAATAGATTTACAGAAAAAAATACACTGAAGTGACTTTTATTAAGAATTAAGATTTTCAGTTTAGTTTCGTCTATTTTTCTTTAAATTTCTCAGTGTATTATATACTCTTAGATTGTCTAATATACTCTCAGATTGTCTTATATGCTCTCAGATTGTCTTATATACTCTTAAATATGTCTTATATACTCTCAGATTGTCTTATACACTCTCAGATTGTCTTATACACTCTCAGATTGTCTTATACACTCTCAGATTGTCTTATATACTCTTAGATTGTCTTATATACTCTTAGATTGTCTTATGTACTCTTAGATTGTCTTATATACTCTCAGAGGTTCTGTGCTCTCAGACCAGTGACCGACTTGTACGAGGTATGGGTTGGAAAGGAAAAAGGACGGTTGTGAGTGAAAGTGGGGGTGGAAGTGAGATTTTAGTTCAGACGGTCGGTCGGTTCAGTGGCGAAAATTTGACGTATCTTGGATTCATCTACAGCTTCTAACAAAGTTGTAATTACTCTGTCTGAAATTGTGATGTTGTAAGTTGTACCATTTCCTTGCAATTGACTTTTATATATCGCGAAAAGAAGTGCATTCTTTCGGGTACCTTAGTTTGTATTTTTCTTGCGGTTAATTACGAACTCAATCTGCAGTAACGAAATAAATATCACTTAAAGTACATAAAATTACGCTTAGTTTGATGTAAAAATGTGTAAATTAAACAAATGTATGGTTTATTATGAAAATATTTCAATTTCGATGCAATTTTAGAGATTTCATTATGAATGATTTTTATTTACATACATACAGTTAGCTGTTACAAATCGGAAATATATATTTGTTTACGTTCATAACGCAACAATAATTTATTTCGTAGAGAACATTCAGTTAACAATTATATTAAACTTAGATTTAATCATATTTATTCTTTATTGCGGAAAAAAAATTTTAAATGTATTATATGACCTGAGACGAAATTTTTTATATACCATTGTAATTAACAAATATTATATATTTTTATAAACAAACGCAGTAAACAATAAAAAAACGAATAACTCAACCATTTAACAACAAAATTGTGAACAAAAATTAAATTAAGTAGATAAACAATCAATATAAATGTGCAAAATTTCAATTGAATCGAGTTGATAGTTTGTTCGTAAAAAATCGTCAAATTTTGAAAGCATCCGAAACAACCATAAAAAATTTTTATAAACAAATATTTATAAGCAGTAAACGATTCAAAATTGAATAACAAAAATATTTATTAACAAAATCGCACAAAAAAATTAAATTAAGTAGATAAACAATCAATGTACAATTGTGCAAAATTTCAGTTGAATTGAGTTGACAGTTTGTTCGTAAAAAATCGTCAAAATGTTCACACCCTATAGAGAGATGCTTAATTCCCTATTGAATACAAGATCAAAGGGAAGGGAATTGAATAGGCCTTATTAAGCTTCTGTAGCCTTTAATCCAAAGACCCCTATTTAGTGATTTGCTTATTTAGTGGAAAAGGGGTGTCGAATTTTGAATAAGGGGTCCAGAACTGATGCTGTAAAGTTATAGTTGACTCTTCACATATTGGTTTGTTTAAGGGATTTAAAAAAAGGTAATTTGGTTCTATTTAAGGTTGTATTGAGTTGTTTGGAAGTGTATTATGTATCCATAGAGATAAGAAGAGCAGTGATGAGTTGAAATGATCCTTAGGGAAGCTGGAAAGATGTGAGATGAGTTTAAAAGATCCATAGTGATGCTGGAAAGATGTGAGATGAGTAAAATGATCCTAAGTACGCTGGAAAGATGTCCTATGAGTTTTAAAATCCTTAGTGATGCTGTATTAACAGAGTTGAGTTAAATGATCCTTAGGGATGCTGGAAAGATGTAAGATGATATAATAGATGTTAAGAGTTTTTTCCGTCTGTTAGACGTATTGAGAATTATTGATACGAGTTTATATTGATTTAGAGGTGTGAATTGTAGGAAATATTAAGATTTTTATTAAATAGTAGTATTTTAAAGGAGATGACAGTTGAAATAATGGCTTTATAAAAGATTTTACGAATACAAAACGAGAAATAGAATAAATATTACTATAAATAAAATATTTACAATTGGTGAAGTCTACGTAAAGGTATCATATAGAATGAAATGTACACGATTTTTAGTCATCTTATCATTAACTTAGCTTATTCATAATTTACTTTACAATAGGTCAAAGTAAACAAAATAAAACAATATTTATTTAGAACAGAAATCTCAATGAATCTCACTTCTTTATGAAGCTCTCGAATTGGTCGAAATTCTCACATCAAATCGATTGCCAAGCCAACGGATTGAAATGTTACGTGAACCGGAAATGAAATTTAGCGTCGATTTTCCAATCAAACTGCTGAAGCGAATTTTGAAGGGTGAATAAATTTAACAGTTCAATTCTCCCCCAAAGATATTGTTATTTAGCATGTGTCAGCTTCTCTTATTTACATTTAATACACTCGCGTCTTATTTACTCTCGTCTCTTTTTATATACTCTCGTCTCTTCTTATATACTCTCATCTCTTCTTATATACTCTCGTCTCTTCTTTTATACTCTCGTCTCTTCTTTTATACTCTCGTCTCTTCTTTTATACTCTCGTCTCTTCTTTTATACACTCGTCTCTTTTTATATACTCTCGTCTCTTCTTATATACTCTCATCTCTTCTTATATACTCTCGTCTCTTCTTTTATACTCTCGTCTCTTCTTTTATACTCTCGTCTCTTCTTTTATACTCTCGTCTCTTCTTTTATACTCTCGTCTCTTCTTTTATACTCTCGTCTCTTATTATATACTCTCGTCTCTTCTTTTATACTCTCGTCTCTTCTTATATGCTCTCGTCTCTTCTTATATATTCTCGTCTCTTCTTATATACTCTCTTCTGTTATTATATACTCTCGTCTTTTATTATATACTCTCGTCTCTTCTTATATACTCTCGTCTCTTCTTATATACTCTCGTCTCTTCTTACGTACTCTCGTCTCTTATTATATACTCTCGTCTCTTCATATGTACTCTCGTCTCTTCTTATGTACTCTCGTCTCTTATTATATACTCTCATCTCGTACATTATAACTAATATTGATTTCTAAGCCTTAATTTCGCATTTCAACCCTTTTTAACCGAACAAAAAGCAGCTTAAGCATATTGAAAGCATTCCGATCACGTTTTCGCGTCGTAATTTAGTCACGCGCGTCGTTCCAAACGATTTCATTCGAATTTACCTAATTCACTCTCTTTTCGTGTTTTCTTTGGAGAATCCAACATGGCGCCGGGCGCATTTGCATAAATAAAGGGGAGAAACGGGTATGCAAATGGAGGCCTCCGATTGGTCTGTTTTGCATGACAAAGGCGTTTCCGATTGGTCAATCAAAAGGTTCCGAAATTTTTTCGTCTTTTTTTTTTGTTGCGAAAGTTTATTTGGGTTGATGGTTTGGATGCTGGGTCCATTGGGATGCTGGGTCCATTGGGATGCTGTGAGAGAGGTTTTAAGGTGTCTGAGAGTTGAAAAGAAGGTTCTGAGAGTGGTTTTTAATGTCTGATAGCAGTATAAAGTGCCTAAGAGTAAAATTGATTGTCTGATTGTAGTTAAGACACTCTGAGAGTAAATTTTGATCTCTGAGAGAAGGATAAATATATCTGAGAGCAGAATGAAGTATCTGAGAGCTGTTTTATGTATCTGAGAGTACATTTTACTGTCTGAGAGAAGTTTACAGTACCATAGCGTATTTATGTGTATATAAGAGTTACGTAAATATTCTGCGATTGATAAAAAATCTACGAGATTAAATTTTAGTGTGTCTAAGAGTAAAATTGAGTCTCTGAGAGTGTTTTTAAAGTTTCTGAGAGTAAATCTCATGTGTCAGAGAGCATTTTACTGTCTTTGAGAGACGATAAAGTCAAAAGAACAGAATAACACTTTTCCGAGATTAATATCGTACGTCACCTCAATTTAATTCCGCTACGCGACACGGGCACAGCGGGGGCGCGGTTTTGATTAAAGATGGCGAAGAGCGTAAAAATTTAACCGAATTAGAAATGGATTTGTGGGATTAAAGTGGATTTAATCTTTGAAATCTCTGAAGATTAGATTTTGGGTTAGTATTCGAGATGAAATAGAGAATAAAAGTATATATATGTACTTAAAATTATGTGTGTAGAAGAGTATATAATACGATATGAATGTATATAAGAAGAGACGAGAGTATATAAGAAGAGACGAGAGTACATAAGAAGAGACGAGAGTATATAATACGAGGCGAGAGTATATATGAAGAGACGAGAGTATATAATACAAGACGAGAGTACATAAGAAGAGACGAGAGTATATAAGAAGAGACGGGAGAATATAATAAGAGACGAGAGTACATAAGAATAGACGAGAGTATATAAGAGGAGACGAGAGTATGTAATAAGAGACGAGAGTATATAATAAGAGAGGAGAGTATATAAGAGGAGACGAGAGTATATAAGAGGAGACGAGAGTATATAAGAGGAGACGAGAATACATAAGAAGAGACGAGAGTACATAAGAAGAGACGAGAGTATATAAGAAGAGACGAGAGTATATAAGAAGAGACGAGAGTATATAAGAAGAGACGAGAGTATATAATAAGAGACGAGAGTATATAATAAGAGACGAGAGTATATAAGAAGAGACGAGAGTATATAAGAAGAGACGAGAGTACATAAGAAGAGACGAGAGTACATAAGAAGAGACGAGAGTACATAAGAAGAGACGAGAGTATATAAGAAGAGACGAGAGTATATAAGAAGAGTCGAGAGTATATAAGAAGAGACGAGAGTACATAAGAAGAGACGAGAGTACATAAGAAGAGACGAGAGTATATAAGAAGAGACGAGAGTATATAATAAGAGACGAGAGTACATAAGAAGAGACGAGAGTATATAAGAAGAGACGAGAGTATATAAGAAGAGACGAAGGTATATAATAGGAGACGAGAGTATATAAGAAGAGACGAGAGTACATTAGAAGAGACGAGAGTATATATTACGTGATGTACCGATGACGTCACATACCTCCCCCACTCCACACGTCACTTCCAATTGAAACATGACAAATTGGATAAATGGCAGGGGGTGTTACGGTTGTGCGTCCAATCGATACCATTGTCCCCTTTAAGCCGCAAAAGCCGCACTTGAAGCCGCTTCCGGTCTCTTAATCAATTTGTGGCTTGTGCATATGTCTGCGTGTATCATGTCCATGAAGGGAAGATCTCAGCGGAGATGTCTTTTTGTGTGATTTATTGATGGTGTTTAGATTAAAGATAGGGCACCACGGTTTGGTGTGGTGTTTGTAAATGGCTGGTGCTAAGTTTACGTAGAGTTTGGTGCTTTTATACCGATTCTTTTGGTGCCATATGGTTCCATAATCATTGTTTCCATCTATATAAGCTATAACAATTAATGTACCGGTTGTTTTGTTTCTTTAATTTTGGTGCTTAGATTAAAGATAAAGCATTCTTATTTGGTATGGTTTTTGTAATAGATTAGTCCTAAGTTTACGTAAAGTTTGGTGTCTTTAAATCCATTATTTTGGTGCCAAATGGTTCCTGAATGCAACCATTGTGTAGATCTATTTAAGCTTTAATCATAGATGCTATGGTAGCTTTGTTTATTTATTTTTGGTGCTTCAATTGAAGATAGGGCACCAGGTTTTGGTACATTGGTTGTTTTAGGTATCTGATAATGTTTATGTAAATTTTGGTTCCTCTTTATGCACTCTGTTGGTGTTAAATGGTTTCTGAATTCAACCATTGTATACCACTATAAAAGCTATGAACATTACGTACTTGGTGATTTGTTTAATTATATTTGGTGTTAGATAAAGTTAGAGCTTTTTGATTTGGTGTGTTGTTTATAAAAGGATTTTACTTTATATATATCTAAGGTTTGGTGCCTTAAGAAGTATTTTATTGGTGTCATATTGTTCCAATATATAGCCAGTTTTTTCCTCAATATATGCTATAATCATCTACGTATTGAGTGATATGTTTAATTCTATTTGGTACCTAGATTAAAAATAGACCACTCATATTAGGTATAACGTTCACGGAAGGTTGGTGCTTTACATATCTTCTGTTTGGTGCCAAAAAAAATTATTTGTTTGGTTCCAAATGGTTCTGGTATACAGCCATTGTTATTCTCAATAATAGCTATAATCATTGTACTGTTTGCTTCGTTTACTTATCTTTGGTGCTTTGGTGCAAGATGGGGTTGTTAAATGTTATAAATCGCTCATGGTAGTTTGCTTCAATGTATATAAAAATTTTTGTGCACATAAGTTTACTGGTTTGTCACCAAATCAGCACCAAAAGCACCCCAAGCTAAAACTTATGTTATGAACTGCATTGCTAACTTTGGTGCATAATTATGGTGCTTATTTTAGGAATAGGTGTACTAAATTTTCTTAGATAATTGATATATGTATAACTTAAGTGTTCACAAAATTTGGGGCTAATTAGAGTTGTATTTCATTGTAATAAGACACCAAAAGTTTATCTTTTCGTAAGAAATTGTGAGGTTCTTATATACACGTAAGGTATATTCTGTTCTATGTCAAATATATACGTATTAATATTAAAAGGCAATGCATCTATTATTTGAATAGTATTAGACACATCTATATACTGTCAAAGTCTATGAATATGTATAACAATAAATAATTTATTAAGGAGTTAAATGTTTCTATATACTTTAAATATATCTAATGTAGAAATAAATATAATTTACAAATACTAATTAAATACCATCATATTATTACTCGTATTATATACTCTCGTCTCTTCTTATATACTCTCATCTCTTCTAATCTATTTCCATTATTCATTTCATATGCACTCATCATTTCACATAATGTGTCAGAAGCATCCGCTTTAAAATCATATGCAGGTTTCATTTTTCATTGTCTGCGTGAAATGTACAATTAATCAAGTCTTCTATACTCTCAGTTTGTCCTATTTACTCCCTAAGCTCGTATTATATACTATAAGAATATGCTATGTACTTTCAGAGTATATTATGTACTATCGGGGGTCTTATGTACTTTGATAGCGTATTGCTAAGTATATTTACGTATTCTGAAGGATATGATTACGTCCCAAGCTACGTAAGAGTACATAAGACACTTTGGGAGTATACATCCCATTCCATCATCCCTTGGTAACGTTTCATCCCAAAATCAACCCTGAAATGTTCGAAAATCTCTTCTCCTCAGAGGGGTCCAGATTGGGATGCTGTGGGGCGCATGGCAGTGGGTGCCAAGGGGAGAATTTTGGCCAAGAAGGGGGGGAACATCATGATCTCTTTGAATTGAACCCCCTTTTGACCTCATTTGAAGGGGTAGCAGATTTACTGCTTTAGTCGCTCATTTGTCAGCCCAAATGCCTTGGTCTGTTGCTAATGGATTCCTTTTTAAATGAAATAAACATTTAGCTGGTGACGATAGGGTGTTCTGTGGGGGAGGATATCAGATTGTCTGAGAACTCAGTATCTAGTCTCATCTCTTCTTATGTACTCTCGTCTCTTCTTATATACTCTCGTCTCTTCTTATATACTCTCGTCTCTTCTTATATATTCTCGTCTCTTCTTATATACTCTCGTCTCTTCTTATATACTCTCGTCTCTTATTATATACTCTCGTCTCTTCTTATATACTCTCGTCTTGTATTAAATACTCTCGTCTCTTCTTATATACTATCGTCTCTTCTTATATACTCTCGTCTCTTGTTATATACTCTCGTCTCTTGTTATATACTCTCGTCTCTTCTTATATACTCTCATCTCTTCATATATACTCTCGTCTCTCCTTATATACTCTCATCTCTCTTTACATAGTCTTAGTTCGTCTTTTATTGAAAATAATACATCATTATGTATGATAAAAGCAAATTGATATCATCATATTAATAATGCAAGACATTTCATTACTTTACCCTTACGTAATTGTACGTAATCTCCATATACACGCTTATCGTGTCTCAAATACCTACAGCTTCTCTAAGATCCTCTTTAGATATATAAATAATATAAATAATAATCTATTTTTTAAATTTAATTAAATCAAAACGAATTATTTTAAGTTTTAATGATTAAAGTGTAACTCAGCCATTTAAATACATACATATCGTATTTCATCTTAGGCTGCACATAGAATCTTTTAGAATGAATGACTTTGTTTCTATAGCAATAAACTTCTTCTTAGAATCTTAAATGTTATGCGTAAAATTAAATCACTATTGTATAAAGTCAATATCACTTTTTTAAGTATTTTGATAATCAATAATAATTACAAAAATCTGGATAGACTCATAGGTACTTTTAACTGTACACAATTAAAAGAAATTTAATTCGCTTCCAGTAAATGTAAGATATTCGTAGCATAACCTTATTTATCATGAGACCAATTTTTGCTATTAAGTAAAGTGATGGAAGTTAAATTTTATGTGAAAATACAGTGAAAAGAATCCGTGATAAATAAAGTCTGAATTATTTTCCAATTTGTACTTCTGTTGTTAGATAATATGGAAGTAACAGTAGCTTTTTATACTCAAAAACAATAAATCGTAAATAAGACACTCTGAGAATACATAACATTCTGAGATTTTATAAGACTATGTGTGTGGTTATAAGAATTTCAAATAGTATATAAGCATCTCTGAGAGTACATATATTACGTACTGAGAGTATATAAATGGATTCGGAATTAAAAATATATACAACAAGAGATGAAAGTGTATATTATGTATAGATTAATATAGGCATACGAACATGGTAATAAATATATAAGAAGTATATATTGAGTACACAGGGTATAAATTACGTTTTGAGATTGAACAATACAATATTATAAGACATAATGAAAGTAAATAATACGGGATGAGAGTATAAAATAAGAGATGAGAGTATATAAGAAGAGACGAGAGTACATAAGAAGAGACGAGAGTACATAATACGAGACGAGAGTATATAAGAAGAGATGAGGGTATATATTTACGCACTAAGAGTATATAAGTCTATATAACAATTTCTTAGACAATCTGAGAGTATATAATATAAACTAAATGTATATAAGACTTAAGTACAACCGTATGATAGTTTTTATAGTACATCAGATCTGCTAAGTGCATCCCTAAAGTATCCAATGCAAACATCACCGAAGGCAACAGAGTGTGTTTCCTAGGGAGATCACATTAGGATGCATTTGTGAGGGCGATGGACCAAAAGGAACACAGCTCCATTTCCTGTTAAAGGACCCTCTTCAAGGACTGATTTATATCCCAATCGATTGTCCTAAAATCACTTATTCATTGGAATCGATTGGTGACTTCGATTTATCGGTGCGTAATCTATGAATGCACTTTGTGTTCGGAGGGATGCATTATGCATCCCCTTACACTTCACAGACTCTTACATGCTCTCATCTCTTCTTATAGTATTTCAATTTGTTGTATATATTCTTATCTTTTATATCCTAAAATATACTCTCATCTCTACTTATATACTCTCGTCTATTCTTATATACTCTCGTCTCTTCTTATATACTCTCGTCTCTTCTTATATACTCTCGTCTCGTATTATATACTCTCGTCTCTTCTTATGTACTCTCGTCTCTTCTTATGTACTCTCGTCTCTTTTTATATACTCTCGTCTCTTCTTATGTACTCTCGTCTCTTCTCATATACTCTCGTCTCTTCTTATATACTCTCGTCTCTTCTTATATACTCTCGTCTCTTCTTATATACTCTCATCTCTTCTTATATACTCTCGTCTCTTCTTATATACTCTCGTCTCTTCTTATATACTCTCGTCTCTTCTTATATACTCTCGTCTCTTATTATTTACTCTCGTCTCTTCTTATATACTCTCGTCTCTTCTTATATACTCTCGTCTCTTCTTATATACTCTCGTCTCTTCTTATATACTATTACCTCGTCTTTTATAGTCTTTACTCATCTCCATTACTTTCACCTCATTTCATCTACTCAATTGAAAATCGCTGACATATTCTTTGTACGTCTGATTCATTTCCAATTCGGAACACAATTCTAGTATCGATTTTCAATCAATTCAACTGCTCCTAGAATTCGTCAGCGGATTTTAAACGTATCTTTTTATGTTTCCGTTTTCCTGTCCTTGGGGTGGAAAGGCAGTTTTTTTGGTAATTCAGCTTTTTTTTGGTCCATTTGCAGGTTTCATTGTCATGGATACTGGATGCTGTGATCTCATGGGGAGGCTGGGACGAGGTTGGGAATGGATCACTAGGATGAATCTTCGTAATGTAAGTGATGACTTTTATTTATCTTTTACGTATAGTATCTCATATATTGTTTATAATATTCTTTGCGAGTATATAAGACACTCTTAGAGTATATATAAGATAAGACAATCTATATAAGACAAGAGTATATAGTTGCTAAGGTGTCTGAAGCAATTTTAAAAGGTTTCACAGCTTTCAAACACCTCTGATATTAATATTTATGTATCTAGGTGTTTTATATTCTATCAGAAAAATAATTACTTTAAAGTCTATTTAGGGTATCAAAATAATTCTAAAAGTGTTTGACATTGATTTATAAGACCTGATAGTCTTTGAGAGTCAATAAGATAGGTTTTTTAAACTATTTCTGTTGTCTTAATTAATTTTTTATCGTAATATACTTAATTTTATATATAGACTTCGTATTCAAGTCAACTGACAACACACAAGGTAACAAGGTATCAAATATGGACAAATAAAACAATAAAACACATTAAAAACAAGCGATTTATTTCTTTTTCAAACTTTCATAAGCGATATGTATTTCAGTTGACAAAAAAATGGCATTTTTTTCACAAGGCATCGTATTTTTACAATTCGCACACACACGACACGAAAATTTCCAGGTCGAAATTCGCGCTCGAATCCGACCAATAGGAAAAAGGCGTTGCGGTTCGTTTCCACCAATGGGAAAGCCGCTTTTTTTAATACGTCAACAACATAATACGTAAATAAAAAAGAATGAAATAACTACGTAAATAAAAGAGAAGGATACTAAAAAAATGGCATATTGACTTCTCCTTTTTAACAATAAAAAGGATGGATTAATTAAACAATTAAAAATGTTATCAATTCATTAGCTAGCGAAGTATTTTTTTTTGTTTTTTTGAAAATTTTTAATACTTATTTAAAACCCTTAGTTTAATGATAAGTTTCCTGCACTTTTTAAGTGTTCAAATTCAGCGCTTGTCACGTGATGTGAATTCGCGCTTTTAATTGGCTCCCTGGCCTCACTTTCGAACTGTAATAAACATATTTACGTCTGTTTTTGTACATTTCACTGGTTTTTCCGGGTTGAAATTCGTTTAATTACACACGTAATACTTAAAAGTACATTAACGCACTTTAGTTTGCCGGTTTTACCGTTTTGTGCGGTACTTTTGAGTCGAAACACACCGATGAAGTACTTCTTCTTTATGTCTTCCAGCTAGACACGTCCTTCTATAACCGGATGTAACTTCATTTGCGGTCACCATAGAAGTATCAACTGGATATTGGATCATAGCTGAAAGCGTAAGCTATTTTTCAATACCGGTTTGATTGTTTTTCAATCGGTAAATCCGGTTTATAAGCTGCGAATTTCCCGGTGAACTCATCTCCCCGCAGAGTGGACTCCTTGTTTTACACCAGAATAACTCCTTTTCGCATTGAATTTATTTAAACCGGACATGAAATGATAGAGCAAAGCTTAAGCAACATTAAAAGACCGGTTTTACCGTTTTAGATTATCCGGTTATTGAGATTTTGGGCTGGGAGTGACTCAATGTACAAATTCGTTTCCTCTGCCTCAAGATGATCATTCGGCTTCAAACAGGAAAATACGTCACTTTTGTATAATACAGAGGGAATGAAGAGATGTATAATCATAGAACATATCATAATCTATGATTTAAGATAGGTTTTAGTGTACCAACATTCACGGTTACCGATTTATCCGGTTAACCGTGAGAGGATGCACTAGTGTCTTTATCTCTGGACTCATGAGCACAATTCGTGAACTTTGAGCGTTAATAACTTCACTTCTATTCAACACTGAATCCACAGATTCATGTTGAAATGTGGATGAAACCTTCTTCTTTTATTAAAAACCGGTTTAATTGTTTTATCTCCACCGGTTCTCGAGAAATCCGGATTTTTGTAAGTCGATACCCAGGACCTGGTTTTCTCTTCAGGAGCACAAGTCCAAGTTTCAACCTCATAATTCTCCACTTCTAATCCACTCATTCACCTAAACCGGGTATCAAATTGTAGATAAACATTTCATCTACAATTCAAAACCAGTTTCAAAGCCGTATCATTCCCGGTTCTCGAGAAATCCGGTTCGCAGTGAGGCGATGTTCACCTAGAGTAGAACTGAAGTCAATCACGCTGTAGGTGGTGGAATGCGGCGTTGCCTGTTGTGTCTTCTCCACCGCTTTCGGAACACGAGTCTCCACTGCCTTTGCCTCCCAATTTGGCAACCCTGTTGTGTCTTCCCATGTTGTGCTCATCTCCTTCCTCCCCCTCCTCCATCTCACCCACGCCTTCCCCCTGGACCAATCAGAGAAGAGAATTAGCATCATAGCAAATACGTACCTAGTTGGAAACCATACAAATTTTTATCGTAATGTTTGGGAATTTTTTTTGGAGAATTGGATGCACCGATCATTATGAAAATCAGTACAAAGAAAGTTAATAATATTGTTTATATACGTAAAAAATTTGGTTGATAAATAATGAATAAAAAAGATGTTATGAAGGTTCAAAGTTCAGGTACCCAGTACATTGGTTTCGTCGTATAATTGCGATTTATTAATCTTTGAATCAATCAATTTCAATTAAACTTCATATTTTAATAGATATTAATATTTTTATTATTTGTTATATACATTATTATATTATATTTATAAATGTAGGAGTTATTTTACGTCAAAGATTATGTATACACATCATGACAGGGTCACGTGGTTCGCCCTCTATTTACTTTATAAGACAATAAAAGTCTACCAAAATAAATACACACATAGAAGAGTATATATTTATTGTATTTACAAAGTTTTGTTTTAATATAATGATGTATTTGCGAGATATTAAATGTCAAAGTTAGTGTTTAGTACAGCATACTCTTCACCACATGACTGAGTTATACATGATCGTCATTTTAACCTTATAAGCATTCATAAATTCAATCAAGATCATAACATAAATAGGTATAAACAATTAATAATATTGGGCAAAGTTTATTTAATGAAGGTAATACAAGTCTATGCAATGAAACTTGTTTATGTAGGAGTAAAAATAGCTACGTATGTATGATGATATATACCCCTCATGACAGTATCACGTTATTTTTAATCTATTTTCCTTTAAAATCAATAAAATTAAATAAAAATCAATTTATAGATAGAAAATAGATGGAACAATACATGTATAAAATTTGATTAAATTGTATTGAATAATATAAGAGTAAATAAACTTGAAAGTTGGTCTGTCATATTAGAACTAACGTCATGCACCCATCACGACATGGTCATACATTACGTGCTCTATTCTCCATATTATCCAATAAAATTCAACAAAAATCCATCGTAATGTAGATAAAGAATCATTAATTATATGTACTAAATTTAGTTTTATTATAATAATTAGTTAAGGAGTAATGAATGTTTATAGTTACCTCTTCATCTTCGTCTCCCCCTTCTCCACCGGCTGCGTGTGTCTTCACATGTTTGGCCAAATGGTCCGACCTCATGAATCGTTTATTGCAAACGGGACATGCGAATCTGTGAAAGAGAACTTCGCTTTAAATATTAAAAGGCCAGAGAAGAGTGTGTGTCTTAAAAAGAGATTAGAATATATAAGAAGAGATGAGAGTATATTAGACTAAAGAACACGTACATATGTGTCTAATTATTGTCTAAATGGAGTCTAAGAGCAAAACTGACCTTTTTTCTCCTGTGTGTGTCCTTAAATGCCTTTGAAGTTCATCTGAACGAGTGAATCGCTTTCCACAGAAAAGCCAATTGCATACGAAAGGTCTTTCACCCGTATGCCAGCGTAAGTGGGCCTTCAGATGGGAGGTTTTCCCGTACACCTGTGACGATAAAGTTGAATGATTAGAGTAATTATTGTGATAGGTTAATTAAATAAATATGAGATTATAGATTTAAGATAGGGCTATAATTATACTGAGTTTTATTGCTGTACCGTTTTTAGTTTTGGTGTAAAAAATTCGCAAAGTAGCAACATACGGAAGTAATACGCATGGATGTTTTACGTAAACTAAAGTACACCTTAGCATTGTATTACGTAATTAGAGGAATTAAACGGAATTGGGTTACAGAAATATGTATGTTTATAGATAAAAAATAGATCTTTAATTGGAATGAATTTTGTTTCTAAACCTTTCGTAGTTTTTATGCAAAAAAATCCCGAAAAATACGTAAAATTCGCGAATAAGTTATTTTGCGAATTCTATAGTCAACCTTTAACTTTAAATTTGAGTAATTGCAGTAATTATTTTTATAATAAAAATTTAAAAATGTATGCTTATAGAGTAAAGATGGAACAATAATTACACTTATTTTCAGTGCTTTACTGTTTTTATGTTTTGTGAAATTAATTCGTGAATATAACCATTGAATGCATATAACAACCCCACATTTGAAGCACTATAGTGTCGAACCCAGAGAACTTATCACCCCAAAAACAATGTCACATTATAGCACCATATTTACTCTATAAACACATCAATTTTGGTACCAAAGCACCAAAAAATGAAGTAGAGTACACCTTAAACAAGACACCACTTTACTCTCGTATCTAACCCTTGCACGGATAACCCCAACTTTGAAACACCATAGCTTTGAACCCAGACAACCTATCACCACAGAAATAGCATCATATTGTAGCCCCATCTTTCATTTACAAACACACCAACTTTGGTTCCCGGACACCAAAAACTAAAGACACCAAGACTCACCTTTCCGCACCCTGGTATATGACACGAGTGTATATTTCTTCTTCTCAGGTGTAAACCAGCTGGTCCTAGCCTTTCTGCTTCTTGACAATTGGGACAATCACAAGTAGCCCTTCCAGTATATCTTCTTTGAGCCCTTGGTGAACTGTTCACCTGGTTGGTGCTTGGTGTCACCTGCTGGTTGGGCGGAGTCGGGTTCGGAGGTGGTGCTATATGAAGTGGTGCATAAGGATGATGGTGAAGAGCATGGTGCGGGGTTAGATAGTTCGTTGGCGCTGGTGGTGGCAAGGAAGGCTGTGGTGCTGTGGTTGGTGTCGGCTGAGCTGCCTGGTTGGTTCCCGCGCTGGTGCTACTGCTGGATGGTGTCAGCATCGCCTTGTAGGTGTCCTAAGAGAAGAATTCGGTGTTGGTGAGTGTTGATCTTTACGTATTTTGTTTTGTTTCAGGTTTGAGGGTTGTTTGGTGCATTTGAAAGAGGTTTTTTGGTGTTTGGTGATGATTGGTGTTTATATACGAGGTTTAAACGTGTTCTAAGCGATTTTTAACG
The DNA here is from genome assembly GCA_020796165.1 of Pantala flavescens. Lineage (NCBI taxonomy): Eukaryota > Metazoa > Arthropoda > Insecta > Odonata > Libellulidae > Pantala > Pantala flavescens. Next base: position 58,532,902 of record CM036880.1, read on the forward strand.
TGTTTTAAGCTATTTAAACCTTTTAATAAGCAATTTTAACGTGTCTATAGCAACGGTTACAAATTCTAAGCGATTCAAACGCGTTTAAAGCGAATTAAACCTATTTCAAAAGATTTATACAAATTCGAAGCAATATTAATCCATTCCTCGCTACGTAAGCATTTATTAAGCTAAATAAACGTCTTGTAAGCGATTTAAACCGATTGATAAGCGGTATAAACGTGATTATAGCAACGGTAACAAATTATAAGCGATTTAAAGTCGTTCTAAGCAATTTAAACGTTTTCTAAGCCATTCAAACGTGTTTAAAGCGAATTAAACCTATTTCTTGAAATGTAAACAAAATCGAAGCAATATAAATTCAGTCATAGCAACGTAAACAAATAAAAAGCGATCTAAACCTTTTCTAAGCGAAAGTATAGTAATCTAAAATATATTTCTAAGCCTTTTTTATCGAATTCTAATCAATTCGTAAGCATAATAACTTTAACGAAATATTACGAGTTAAAATACGAAAACACCAATCTATATACGTATGTACAAACCTCTATATATACATATGTATGTTTCTATTTCAGGATATGTTTCGAAATGTATTTCGTACGTATTTAGTCACGCGTGTAATGTATTTTTATATATGTGGTTTGTTATATTCTGTATGTATTTCGTGTAATTCTTTTACAGGTTTTTTAGGTGGTGTTCCATACAAGTATATATGTATTATAAGTAAGTACATATGTATTTTGTGTATCTGTGTATTTTTATGGTTTATATGTGAATTCGACAAAAGTAAGTACTTTGTTTTACTTATGTACATTTTCTATGTGTTTTCGTATTTACCATTATGTGAATACGATTATAAGTGAATGTTTACTTGCAATTACATGAGGTACTTTTCAGTTACTGTTTAGGGATGTACAATTGCAGTTGTTTATGTACAATTACCGCTTTGGAAATCTATTGTTTTGTTCTGTGACGTATTATACAATAGGGTTACGTTATACCGAATTTTAGGGACATTTTGCCGTATTTTAGGGACAGTATGTCGAATGTTAGCGACAATATGCCGAATTTTAGAGATGTAATACCGAATTTTAGAGAATAATATCGAATTGAGACTTTAGCTTCTATGTAAGAAAGTAAAATATATTAATCTGACTTTATGTACGTGATTTGAAAGATATATTATGTATTTAGGAGTTGAATTAAGTCAGTATGTATGTAGAACACGTAAATATTAGGTATATGTATTGTAGAATAGGATTAAGTTAGGTAAATATATATTTATTCTACTTAACAGATTTCTAAGCAATTTAAACGTTTTTCAAGCGAAATAAACAGATTCTAAGCTGAATTTCTGTTTAATTAATCGTGTAAATGTGTGTATATATTTATTTGTATATTAAGTATATTACTGTGAGATTTTTAAGGTATTTACGAATTAAAATACGTAAGTTATAAGTATATATATAGAGATTCGTCTATTTCAATGTATGTGTTGTAATATCATTATAGAAGAATAGTATGTCTAAATTCCGAATTATAATAGATATAATACCGAATTTTAAGGGATATATAATCGAATTTTAAGGGAAATATAACCGAATTTTAAAGTATATAACACTGAATTTTAAAGTGTATAACAGCGAATTTTAAAGTATATAAAACTAAATTTAAAAGTATAATATCGAATTTTAAAGTATTTAACACCCAATTTAGAGTATATAAACCCAAATTTTGAAGTATATAGTACCGAATTTTAAAATATATAAGCCCCTAATTTTAGTGTATATAAAATCGACTTTTTAAAGTACATAAGAAAGAATATTAAGCTACGTAAGTAAGCAATTAATAGCAAATAAAACCGAATTTTAAGGTAAATAACATCGAATTTTAAAGTAAATAAGACCGAATTGTAAGCTACTTAAGTATGCCTTCAAAAGCAACATAACACCTAACTTTAGTGGACAAATTACCGAATACTGAGGGACATTTCATAGAAACTTAGAGACAATTGACCGAAAATTTCAGGACATTTCACCGAAACATTGCAATTTTTGGCACCAACCTGTAGTATATGGTGGTGATGGTGATGGAGCTGGTGGTGATGGTGCAGGTAATCGGTTGTGTTGTTGTAAGCCTCCGAAAGCCATGCGTTGCTATGCGAGTGTACATCCCACCAACTCAGGTTGTCTTTAGGTGGTGCCTGAGTGGCACCCTGAGAAAAGGTGCCCTGTGGTGCTCCGTTGGGTGGTGCTGGGCTTGTGGTGCTGTTGGTGCTATTGTTGAAGCCCCAGGCGTCGTAGGGGCGGGTGGCGTACACCAGTTGGTGGTGATGATGGGTGTCGACCTAAAGAAGACAAAAGAATAGGGTTAATATTACGAGACAGTATTAAATACGTAAGATATTAATGTTTAGTGGTATATAATATAAAGATATAGGTATATAAGATAAAATAATAAAAGATAGTTATATATAAATATGTATAAGACGATATAAGAGTAAAAATACAAGATATGGGTATATAATACGATATAGAAGTAAATGATTCGATCTTAGAATACATATAATAGGAGGAAAGTGTGTCTCATACGAGTAATAGGTATGTTATGCAAGATGATGATACAAAAAAGATAAGGGAGTATATAAGATAAAATTAAAGTATATAGTACGAAATAATAACTGTATATTAAAAATACAATGCGATAAAAAGTATATATTACAAAATTAAAGTATATAAGCCGGGAAGTTAGCCTGTAATACGAGTAATGGGTTTATAATAGTATGAGTTATATAAGATAGACTTGTAAATGACTATATAAAAGTTTATATTACATAATGTAGTAATATAAAAGTTAATAGAACGAGATAATATTATTTATTGTGTATATTAGAGGGTATATAATATAAAGATTTATCTATAAACGAGAACTTAATAAGATATAGTTATATAATACGAGGTATGAGTATATAAGACGATATAAAAATATATGATCCAAGATAGAGGTATATAATTCGATATTAAAGTATATAATATGCGATAAAAAGTACATAAGCAGTTATAAGAATATATAAAACGATAAATAAGTAAATTATACGAGGTTAGGTAAAGAATAACAGTATATAATACAATATATAAGGTATATAAGATGTTATATCAGAATATAATAGGATTTTAGGTAAATAATTATGGATAGAACTACATATAATAGTGTTTAGAGGTATGTTAGACGAAATATTACTATGTAATACGAGATAGAAGTAAATAAGTCGATATGTAGGTATATAATACGTGAAACAGGTATATAGCACCTGATAGAATTAAAAAAAGATGAAATAGTGGTATATATTACAGGAAAGAAATATGTAAGGAAATATAAGGGTATATAATTTAAGATAGAGAAATTATTAGTCTATATAAAAGTTTTTATTAAAAAAAGAGTTTTTTAAGACTATATAAAAGTATAAACTATAAGATAGAAGTATATAAAAGCAAATATTAGAATTAAAAAACCACATAACTCTCCTAAAACTACAACCGCGGCCTGCCCGCACTTCAACCAACCTTAAGCAAAGCCGCGGCCGCTGCGGCGGCCGCCGCGGCCTGGGGGTCGTGTGTCCCGAAGTACAGTTCACCACTTCCCGATTGTGGTACAGCATTGGAATTCCCGCTGAGGGATGCTGTAGTTTGTGGTCCATATCCCTGATGCTGTATCTGAGGCGGGGGTGATTCCTTCTGGACCAATGGAGGCTGGGATAGGTTTGGGTTCTTTTTCCATGGATGGAATCCGCTAGTGGCAGCGGATTTGCCCACCGCAGCATCTGCCAATGGAGGTGGACTTTTTGACGAAAGCTTGTTGCATTGGGCTGCCAACATCGCTAGTGGGGATCCACGTAAGGTTCCGTGGTCCTGGAAAGAGATGAGAGGAGATTTTAGATGGGTTTGGGATGCTGGAAATGTTTTTTTATAGATATACGTAAACATTTGAGTAAGACGTAGTAGTTCAGATTTTGGACAGGACGTTAGGGAAAAGTTTGGGAATTTTTTGTGGGGAAACTAACTACAGTACATTAATGAAATATACTTGTAATTAAAGATAATTTTACACTCTATTTTAAGTTATTTTTTGATTTATTATTTGTTTTCAAAGTCGGGAGTAATTTAATGGAATGTTAACGTATGTTCGCCTGATTTCGTAGCTGTGATCTTGAATTAAGAATGAATTTTGGGAATTTTTTGTAGGGAAACTAAGTACAGTACAATAATAAAATATACTTGTTGTTGAAGGCAATTCTGTATTCTATTTAATAATAATTTTATTTTTTCGGAATGTTTCCAAAGTCGTTTGTTATTTAGCGAAACGTAAACCTACGTTCGCCGAAGTTTTGTTCGTAGCTGACCGTTGCTATTATGGAGTAAGGATTAACTTTCGGAATTTTTTTTGGAATAGTACGAATACTATAATAATAATTTATTTGCTTAATTCAAGTTAAAATAATGACCTATCAATGATATTTTTTTTTATTTTACAGTACTCTCTCATTTTTGCGCGTTATTTAGCGAAATGAGTAAAACTTTGCTCGCCATGTTTCGTAGCTGTTATACTTACGTAAAAATAAACTTTGCGAATTTTTGGTTTTATGCGATTTGTTTTCCGTTTATCATTTTCCAGATTGGCTTTTCAATATTACCTCCATTGTGTATAATTTAACTATCATTTTCCTCCCCTTAATCATGTTTATTCCTCTACTGATTGGTGTCTTATTTATTCTTCTCAGTTCTATTGGATATTGATTTCTTTCCGTTGTCATTTCAATTGGTTACCATGGCTATAGTTTATTTATTTCTATTGGTTACTGTTTCCATTGGTTATCATTTTATAGTTTTATAGTTTATTTATTTCTATTGGTTACGGTTTCTATTGGTTACTATTTTCATTGGTTATCATTTTATAGTTTTATAGTTTATTTATTTCTATTGGTTACTGTTTCCGTTGGTTATCATTTTTATTGGTTAATATTGGTTATATTGGTTATTATTTCTATTGGCACATTATCACTAAACGCTTATTGGTTTTCTATTTCTTTTAATTTTCCCTCATTGGTTTCTACTTAAATCCTTTTTTATCAATAATGTGTTGTCAATCAGAAAGCAACGAATGCAATACGTATATTGTTGACCACGTAGTCCAAAACTTTGCGAATTATTTTCTAGAAAATCTAAGCACACAGCAATAGTAATTTAACACCAATTTAAAGATAATTTAATACTCTATACAAATATATTTTTATATTTTCGGTACGTTTGCGGAATTTTGAGTTATTTAGCGAAACATAAAACTGTTCTCGTCAAATTTAGTATATGTGTTTATATAAAGTATACGAGTTTACGACTCATATATTCCTTCCGAAGAACTATGATGACATAAGTAGAAAGTACATAAGAAAGTATATATGTGTATATATATATTCTCCGTAGTATATTCTTCCTAATACTTTCCCAGTACGTATTTCACTTTATGACTCATATATTCCTTCCAAAGAACTCAGGAAGTCGAGGTAATGGAATCCTTCGATAATCGATCGTCATTAAGTGAATTAAGCGTCGTTTGGTGCGCGCCGCCGCCATCTTTGATTCCGAGAAAACGATCTTTTTAATCTTTGAAAAGAGAATTGAATTCCTTCCGAGAAACCATAAGGAAAAGCGTAATTGCCACTTTGAAGTCGTTAAGTAAAATTGGACTTCGGAGGCCGTTAAACAGACGAAGATCGGATCAGATTCGAAAATAAAAAATGGCGCCTAACGCAGCGTGAAATTGGCTTTAATTTGGTGTATGAATTGGTGCGCTGGGTTTTTTGGTGCGGGTGCAATTAATTCCCGAAGTTGGTGCTGTTTTCGAGGTGTTTATGTGTTGGGTTACGTGAGGTGGGGGTGTACTGAGTGAATGTTTACGTAAATAAGTCGCGATTGAATTAAGATACGAGAAATATAAATATAGTATTATATAGGGTTTTTAATTACCTTTAAATTAATATATAATTTGTTCTTTTATTATTTATAATTTTGCTGCAGAAAATTCCCAAACGTTTGTCTTTCGTGAAATCGCCATATTGAAACAAATTTCTCATGCACATCGAAATATTCCTTCAATTAACACAAAAAGTATTAAATTAATATATAAAATAAAATCGTGGTCTAATAGACAATATAATTATCTATAAAATGATATAAATATATATATATATATATATATATATATATATATATATATATATATATATATATATATATATATATATATATATATATATATTGATAAATCTTCTAAATTGAAGCCATAATAAAATCCTAAACCTTTGTGTTATAAATCAGCTATCATGTAATACGCCTTACATTCTCGTACATACATACCTATTTGCGTAAATAACTGTATGAAATATGAATAAATAATAAAAACAAAAATATATTCATATAGATTATACATTACTGATTCTATTTCTATAATTTCAGTTATATTAAATGATTAATTAATCCAGAATTAATTCCTATACATTAGCTACATAGAATATGCTAGTATGAAAAAACCTAATTCTTCCCGACAATGGGTACATATTTCTGTCGATAAGTCTAACAATAATCAATCAATACCATAACAAGAAATAGATATAAATAACCATTCAATAAACCTATCAAATGATATCTATTTTACGAATAAATATTCAATAATAAAACTTCAAAAAATTCCCAAAGTTTTTAATACGCATACATCCTTCATTGAACTACTAATGTTTTTTATGTAGATACATTTCTATTTCTTTCAATAGCTTCAAAATATAATAGCAATACAAAAAAAATATTACTTAGTAACTAATAAAACAACTAATAAACTAATATATATTTTGTATATATATCTGTACTAACAAAGCCACAAAAAATTCCCATACTTCAGCATATGAAAGCAACCCTTATTGAACTATGGATAACTTTCAAGCACATACTTTCACATTTTCATCAATAACTCAATTAAAATAAAAACAACAACAAAACAAAAAATATTGTTGTATAGATAATAAAACAAGCTTTCATTTAATATATAATGTTTTACTCTAATCCCCATAGTAAGCCTACAATTAATTCCCAAACTTTACGCATCCCCATCCTCATAGCATCCCTTCTAAAAATCTCATCCCTGGACCAGAAGCTATTCTGGGGTCACATGACACTGAGCCTAATCATCATTGACAACCCTAACCAAGGGTCCTTTTAAATTTGGACCCCCCAAATGTGTACATTCGAAACCGCGTATCTTTTGAAAAAGGGTCCCAACGGGGCATTTGACTCGCACACCCCCCAGGGGTGCATTTGATTATTTAGGGGAAGTCAAGTGGGGCTAACGAAATGATCTCTTTAGGGATGCTGTATGGACCAGGGGGATATAATAGGAGATGAAAGTATAAAAGGAGAGATGAGAGTATATAGGAAGAGACGAGAGTATATAAGAAGAGACGAGGTTATATAAGAAGAGACGAGAGTATATAAGGAGAGACGAGAGTACATAAGAAGAGACGAGAGTATATAGGAAGAGAAGAGAGTATATAAGAAGAGACGAGAGTACATAAGAAGAGACGACAGTATATAATAAGAGACGAGAGTATATAAGAAAAGATGAGAGTATATTATACGAGTGAAATATTTACTATTCGTTATACACGTATATTAGCATATGATAGATAGTACTCAACGTTATATCTATCTTAGACAAATTAGATTACAATAGGTATATATTTAATATTTAAGTAAATAAAGATTTAATCTTTTACTCAACCATTTAATTTTTTTGAAGAATTATATTATTTAAAGTATGTTTAATACGAGCTGAACTTGTTCTATTGTGTAAAATTGAAACCTAATAGTCGTCTAGATAAAATTTTAATGTATCAATTAATCAAGCAAACCCTATTTTTTATAGATAAATATATTATATAAATACTAGCGAACCTTGAGGGATTCATTTTGATATTTAATATTCTAAATTAAAATCTAAAAAAATGTTTGTACAGTACGAGAGTTTCTACCGTTTTTGAAGGGTAACTTTATCGCCTTATAAATACAATCTCATTTCATTTAATTAACTAACAAAAAATGTTATTCAATATATCATACTTTATTGTACTTATGTATCAAATTTCACGTTTTTTCATTGTTTTTTAATATTTTAAATAAATTCTGATAAAAATGTCTTTCTGGTACGAAATATTTCTGCCTTTTTCGAACGGAAACTTTATCATCTTATAATTACCATTTTTCTTTATATTTTTTCTAAACAAAAAATATCATATAATAGTTTATACTTTTATGTACTTAGGTATAAAATTTCACGTTTTTATATTGAGTTTTTATATTTTAAATAAATTCCAACTAATATGTCTGCGCACAGTGAAATTGTTTTGCTGTATTTTCGAACAGCTATCTTATCGCTTTATAGATACAATATTATTGATTAAATAGCCCAACAAAAAATATAAGGTAATAGTACATACTTTTATGTACTTAGGTTTCAAATTTCACGTTTCATATTATATTTGTCTTCCTTAAAAAAAATCGTAAACATACATATGTCCAACCATATTTTTCCTTTCCCAACTCGTTCCACATGAGTTATTCAGCGGATATAATTGGTCGAGACAACACGTTTCCTCTCTTCCCATTGGCCCTCGAGTCGTCAAGGTAACCTTCTGAACCACGCCTACTTCCTCTTATACATATATTAGATGCGTGGGCGGAGACGAGGGGGCGTGGCTTAGATAAGAGTATCGATTTATATTAGTGTGGGTGGCCATGTTGGAATTTGACACACCTTTACGTTTTTAATTATAACTTTGGAAGTAATTAATGTATCGCAATGAAATTTGGTACTTAGATTAATGAGGCTTTGAGACATATTTGTACCAATTTTTGTTAATTTTTGTTGTCGATTGAGGTGGTTATTGTGACGGGAAAGTACGTCATGAATTCAACTTCAACTAGAGTTATATATATGACTGTAGCCATGTTGGAAAAATGACATGTGTCAACATTTCTTGTAATATCTGTGAAAGTAATTAGTTTATTGCAATTAAAATTAATATATAAGTCAACAAGGCTATAATTAATATATGCACCAAATTTCATAGATTTTACTTTGAAATTATATTGGATTTTGGCAATAAAATTTCATCTTGGTTTCACGTAAGGCTTAACACACATATAAATTACATCTTCTTATGTTATTATATATATCTCAGAAATAAATTAACCTATTTTAATGAATTTTAATATTTACTTTAACAAGACTTTCAGACATATTATGATAAATTTTTAATAAATTATCGTTTAATTAAGGGGTTTTTTTAAGGTCGACAAAGTAAATCATACTTTCAGCTCATCCCAACTTTGACTGGACTTATATATACGACATTACCCTACAAAAATACATATATCTTTGGAACTTATGATGGCATTTTAACGAAATTTAATAAATAATTAGCAAACGGTTTATTACCCATTAATACCAATTTTTATTAAATTCTGTTTATAATTAAGGTGATTTTTAAGACTTAAAAACCGTCATGATTTCTGCTCACTTCATGATGTATATAAATATATTTATATTTAAAATGCCTTAAACTATTCTTTTTTATTCTCAGAGATTATTATATATATACTCTTTATTATATATTTAGAATTATTTACTCTCTATTTAACTTTATTCTAACTTTAAGACTCATATTAACTTTAGTAACAGTCCTTACTTTTTACTCTCCCACACTATGTACCTCTCTCCCTCTTTACCAAATATCTCCTCAATTTTAATATTTATCGCACTTAAAATTTATACTCTAATAAAGAAATAAATTACCTTCAAATTGACACCACTTTTATTCTTCTACGTTTATTAGAATCAACGCAATCAATTCTCAAAATTCGATTTCCAATTTCCATTATCTTCTTTCCCAATCACTTTTCCATTAAGAAAAAATTGAGAAGCGATTTTCTCTGGACCAATCAGAGGATAGAAATTAATCGCGTACGTGAGGATATGTGGTTTTCGGAAGATGGCGGGATGGGAAGTTTTGGAAGGATGTTGCGAGGTTATTATCAGCTGCTGAGTAATGAAATTTATGTCCAATTGAAGGTAATTTAATGTACTTTAAGAGTCATATTTTACTTTTTTGATGTTTTAATTACTTTTGTTTTTATGAGCAAAAATATGAGTGCTTGTACGGAAAAAGTTACTATGTACCTTCCCGTAATGAGTAAGTTTAAGAAATTTATTACGAATTATTTTTCAAGATGAAGTAATCATAGGGAAATGAAAATTTCATATTTTTATAGGATAATGTATGTACTATACCCATATATATTATATATCTACCCATCATATATATTTACCAAGTTATAACTAAAAACGTGTGTAAATATACGCAAAAATTAGGATGTAAACCAAAGTTCCTGTAATTGATAATTTTGAGGTTATATTACGCAATTAATATTTGATCTAAAATCACAAAGCTAATTGTTTTGTATTGGCATTTGCATTTTGATTAATAATCATATTTTGTTTTTCTTAAGCATTGTTTATTTATCTAATTACGAAGTAAAATATAAGATTATGTACGGGAAACATGAGCTAACCTGTGTTAGCGTAGATACGTTCTTTAAGAATTTATTACAACTCTAAAAATTACTACTTTAAATTAAATTTTATATGTAATTAAACATAATTGTATGCACTTTAATATGTAATTTTTAAATTTTCAATATTATATATACGTTATTAGTTATACCGCAAAATATAAACTTATTCACGGGAAATCCGAGCTGTTTTTAGGTTTGCGCGTTGACAAAGTGTAGGAATTAATTGTGAGCTTATTAACTAACGTAGAGAAATGGTAATTAATTTGAATTGTAGATAATTCTATGCCCTTTATTAAAAATATTTTAGTTTTCTGATTTGTTTAATACATTTACAGTTAGAGAGTAAAATGTTGGGCATTGCACGGTGTATACATGATCTATTCCAAGTTTCCGTAGTCGATAACTTTAAGAATTATTTACGACAACAATAATAATGATTTTGATCAAAATTAATAATGGAATTAAAGCTTATTAAATGTACTTTAACACAGTATTTTTATATTTTCTATATAATAATTAGTATTGTAGTAATTAATCAAAAAGTAAAGTAATGTACGCAAAGTATAAAAACAATAGAATAAATACAAAATCCGTCACCATAGCAACCGACTCGTACCAACGGAATCCAAGATGGCCGTAATAAAAAAAAGAAAACGGGAATTATAAAAGGGTAAGAGAGGAATAAAAAAAGAACAAAAAAAAGAAAGAGAAATGTGTTTCCATTGGCAACCCGCAATTAAGTAATTAAAAAAAATGAGTCGCGATAAAAATAAATGGTATCCGAGGCCACGTGGGATGGGGATACGGCCCAAGGTTGTCGGTGAAATTAACGAGGCATCGTTATTAAAAGGGTGATGTCATGAAACACAGAACGTATCTCGTTAATTATAGATCAGGGTGGAAAATGTTCTGGACAAAACTTGTAGACAATTAAACAACCTACAACTTTTGTATTAATTGTTTTTCCGTGCGGTCGACGATTGAAAAGTTATTTCGGAAAATGTAAGACAAGTACAAGACGAAAAAATTGTTGTTCGATGGCAGCCATGTTGTTTTTGGTGCGATATATCGATTAATATCGAACCTAGACGAAAATGTTTAATGGAAAAGTTGTAGCTTATTTCATCTTCTAGAACTTTTACTTCAATTGGTTTTACGTAAATTTATTATTTAAAGAGTTATCGACAAAAATATTTGATGATCCCTATTGATTATATATATTGTTGTAGATCATCCATGTGTATTTATTTGGCGATATATGGCTTAATATCCATACTAGAGAAAAATGTTTAATTACAAAGTTGTAGCTAATTTAATTATCTACTACTTGTACTTGCATTCTTTTTACGTAAATTTAATAATTAAAGAGTTTTAACAAAAATATCAGATGTTTGCAATTGTTAATAACTATTGTTGTGAGTAGTCATTTTTGTTTATCTTGCGAGAAATTTATTAATACCGATAGAAGACAAAAATGTTTAATTAAAAAGTTGTAGCTTATTTAATTATCTACAAGTATTACTTTAATTGTTTTTATGAGAGAACAATAATAAGTTAGCTACAGCTAATAATGTATAACAACTTCAATTGTTGATAAATTCAGTTGTATAGCAGCCATATTACTTTTTTAAATATATCTCAGTAAATTAAGGTTTGAAAGAAAAGTTTTAATTAGCAAAGTTGTAGATTGTTTAATTATCTACAAGTTTTGTTTGGACAATTTTCTTGTAAGTGTAATAGATAAAAAGTTATTTACGGAAATGTACGAAAAAGTAATTGGGCATAAGTACTATTGTTAAGGAGTAATTGCTCGTAATGTACAGTAATGGTTTTCAATAGCATGGTCGAAGAACAACAATGTTTGTTTTCGATGCATTATATCTTATTTAATTTTGATCTGACAGAAAATTTTAGAGGACAAAATTTGTAGATCATTCAATTATCTATAACTTTTGTTCCAATTGTTTTCTGGTAATTTCAATAATTAATGAGTTATTGTTGGTTTTGTGAAAGTTTGCATTGTTGGCTACCACAGTTGTATTATAGCTGTAATAGTTTTACGTAAAAATACATTTCGTTTATATATGGATAGGACATTAAGGTTTTTACTTTTGATCGAAAATATAATATATATTTATTTATATATATGTTTAACTACAATTGCTTTAGTGTAAGTACATATATAGTAAAATTGTAATCACAACCAAGTAAGGGTGTATATATTTACAGTAATTGTGAGTAGTGAGAAAGTTGCAAGCTAAGTTAGAACTCCTGTATAGTAAAAATTGAAAGTAAAACAGCAAAACAAAAAACAGAATTAAATAAAGTATCTATTTATCTGTAATTACAACAAATTTCAGTTATTTCTTATCTATGATAAGTCGTATAAAAATTCCCATACATAAAGGTGAATATTGTTACAGCACTAGCGAGTACAGTGTAATGAGCAAAGTTTGGATTCTAATATTGCCGAAGATAAAAACGATAAAGAAAAATAAAAAATATAATTAAATACTGCAATCAATTTTATATAATTACAGCAAATTTAAAACCTCTTGCTAAAATAATAAGTGTAAAATAAATTCCCAAACTTAGAGATGCATTTTCTTGAAGCAAGTAATGAATTATTCCGAATTTGAAAGCCTCTGGAAACAAATTCAGTACACATAAAGAAACTGCAACACTTGTGTGTTATAGCGCAACATTTTATCTACAAAACAACACAAACTGCGTCTTCCTATGACGTACCATTTCGTCACAATATCAAATAACCCAAAAGTCAACACTTTGTGTCGCCATGTTTGTTCTGCCATCAAAACCCTTAAATTAGGAAAAATGGAGTCTTGTGTTTGTTTTCCAATCGATTTTATCGTTTGTTTCAATAATTTGTTGGGAAATCGTATTTGTTTGTTCTGCTGCATTTCGTTGCCACGGAAACGGTGACCTAAACAAGAAACGACCTTATTTTGTATGCAATCGATACTTTTTATGCGTTTGTTGCATTTTGTTTAAGTATACAATTGTTTTTAATAATTACGTATATATTATATATGTCACGTGGTTACTGATATTGTGACGTCATACATATGTTTGTATTTTGTTGTTTGTATAAGTGTAATGCGTGTTTTTATGTAATTTATAGGTATATTGTGTATATATATTGTGCTAATATAGGAATTTATATTATATACTTCGCATTATATACTCTCATCTTTTCTTATATACTCTCGTCTCTTCTTATGTACTCTCGTCTCTTCTTATATACTCTCGTCTCTTATTATATACTCTCGTCTCTTATTATATACTCTCGTCTATTATTATATACTCTCGTCTCCTCTTATATACTCTCGTCTCTTCTTATATACTCTCATCTCTTCTTATATACTCTCATCTCTTCTTATGTACTCTCGTCTCTTTTTATATACTCTCGTCTCGTTTTATATACTCTCGTCTCTTCTTATGCACCCACGTAACCAAGAATACATACCCCAGCTAAAACCTTAATTAGAGACAAACTAATTACCGTAAAACACCGGAAATAAATGAAATTGATAGATAAACATTTGATCTATTGATCTATAGATTTTCGTTCCCCTAAGTCGTCTATTTCCCTATGAATAGATCAAAATAGATTGGGGTGTCCATTCAATTCCCTATGGGGCAATAGAATTAGGGTTTGACACCCTTTTTATGGGATTATATCGCCTTAAGGGTTTGTGATTCATAAGGGTAACTGTGTAGGACTGAAATGCACAGTACGTACTATGACAGGGTTGTGAACAATTAGCAATAACATAACAATGAATAATTGTACAACAATAATCTTTTTTACATATATTAAGAAATGTATAAGGTACATTATGTACTTAACAGATTTCCCATAATGCAATTCGTTCTCGAAAAATACGCGTTAAAAGTTAGTACTTATGTAGAAGTACCTTAAGGGTTTTTATGAGTTGCATTCGTTTAAATAATTGCTCATATAGAAAAAAGTAATTCTTTATAATAATAAAATTTTGTGTACTTATTAGGACCTTTATAATCAATTTATTTATCGTTAATTATTATTCGGTAGTTTAATTTTTCTTAGAGATATTTGTTTTCAAATGTTTTGCTATCATTTGACTATGGACTAAATGTAACAATTACCATGTTTTAATTATTTGACAATAAGTCAATGTTTAATTACTTAAAGACAACAATATTTTATGTACATATACAATAAGAATAAACCTTTTAATACATTAAATTTTAATCCCATAATGCATTTGGTTAAGGAACTATATCTGTTAAAAGATGCAACTTATGGTGTAAGGTCGACATGCATTAGTGGCATTAATTAATGTTTATAAAAATTAATTACTAAAGAGCAATTTAATTTATTGCAAATATATTTTATGTGCTTATAGCTCATAAAGGGTACTTTAATATAAGAATAACCCCAATCCCATATTGCTATTCAACACGTAGATATTGGCTTCCAATTATGATTACGTATTTAAAGGGGATTTAGAATTTCATGAGTGCAATGGTTTAAACAAAAAATTATTCCACAAATCTTAATCATTATATTCAAACAATAATCATACCACTAATAAATAAAACTACAAGCTTTAATTTCATTATCACACATTTCCTATAATGCAATTTTTTACGAAGATATAGGGTTCCAAAGTTGGAATTTGTCTTTAGATGACTGAACTTTCATTGCTTGTAAGGGTTTAAATAATACATTATAACTCAAAAAGTATAACATTAATTAAAATAAAATTTAATTCACTAATAAATAAAACAATAATCTTTAATATTATAATAATTTTAATTCCGTGTTTTTCGTAGTTTGGGGAATATAGTTGGAAACACTTCCAGGTGACTGTCAACATTCAATTGTTGCAGTCCTTTAAACAAAATAATTTAGCTCAAAAGCAAATTAATGAAAATAAATAAGATTAATCTCATTTAAAAAGAAAAGAATAAGCTTTAATGTGACCTCTGAATCAATCCCATCATGCAATTCGTACCCGAGTTAGAGTCTTCCAAAGTCGACGTAGGCAATCCAAGAATCGATATGAAGAGTGGGCGTGGCCGGGCTGTGAAAACAACCAATTGGAGGAAACAAAAAAAGCCGAATAGCAGGGAAACCGGTTACCATGGAAACGGGAGTGGGCGTGTCCCAAGAGCGGATCCTCCAATGAGAGCTCAGGATACGTTATCGATTGTCATTTGTCTGTGTGAAGATTTTATCACCTAATGTGGGATTCAACGCATTGCGTTTTAAAGGGAAACGTAGGTGGACTTTGGAGGCGGATATCTCCGGGAAATGGTGCATTGTGGGAAGGATTTTAGTATCGTTATAAAGTGTGTTTTATTGCCAATAAATGCTGTAAATTTCGTACTTTTATTGTCATTCGTTCTTCGGTAATAATTATTTGTTTAAAACTCTACCTTTTGCCCAATTATTCAATCACCAAAAGCATCTATAACATTGTCATTTTATATCTTCCGAATGAATTGCATTGTGGGTAAAATGTAAAGTACGTCATAAAGAGCAAACATGGCTCAATAAGTGTTTGAAATTTTACGCTCCTATCTTTATCTTTTTACGAGTTATTGGTTATTGTTTAAAACCCTCCATTTTGGATCTTTATTCGTCTACGTAAGAGCTACACGTAATTATAGTTCAATAGCTTCCGAATGAATTGCATTATGGGAAAAATATAAATTGCATTATAAAGTGTAATTATCAGGCTATTGTATATATCTTTCATTGTTAATTACGAGTTATATTTTATTGTTTAAAACTCTACATTTTCATTCATTATCTGCTAATTCATCAAATCTCTATGTTTAAATGCTTATTTATCATTTAAATATCCTTCTACTATAAAAACAATAATTGTTTATTAAAGTTCAATTTATAAATTAATATATTGCTAAATTTAAAGTTTTTATCCTTGTTTGTTATTCAGTAACAATTCATTAATTAGAAGACTGTATACCTTCTTGCTAGTTTCTTTACCAAATGCACTTTCGTATTCATGAATCAATATCGTCTGAACGAATTGCATTATGGGAATTGCTTGAATAGCATCTTGAAGTACGTTTATCTATTTATAATCCAACCAAATAATGGGTTTCTATTGTTATATTTTGCTAAAATACAAACAATTCTTCATAAGCCTGCATCTAAGTTTATAATTTGTTTCACGTACTTGTACCTTCATGTTTGTAAGTGAATGTTTTCACTACGAAATGCATTATGGGAAAAATGAAAACTGCATTATAAAGGCCCAATACAGCTTAATATTAACACAATTTTTAATTATTCTGCTATTCATATTAGTTTATTTATAATCAATTCTTTATAACCCTACATTACTACTTTTCATCGAGATTTCGTTATATATAATACGAGATAAAAATATATAAGAAAAGACGAGAGTATATAAGAAGAGACGGGAGTATATAAGAAGAGACGAGAGTATATAATTAGAGATGAGAGTATATAGAAGAGACGAGAGTATATAATAAGAGACGAGAGTATATAATTAGAGATGAGAGTATATAGAAGAGACGAGAGTACATAAGAAGAGACGAGAGTATATAAGAAGAGACGAGAGTACATAAGAAGAGACGAGAGTATATAATTAGAGATGAGAGTATATAAGAAGAGACGAGAGTATATAATAAGAGACGAGAGTATATAATTAGAGATGAGAGTATATAGAAGAGACGAGAGTACATAAGAAGAGACGAGAGTATATAAGAAGAGACGAGAGTACATAAGAAGAGACGAGAGTATATAATTAGAGATGAGAGTATATAGAAGAGACGAGAGTACATAAGAAGAGACGAGAGTATATAAGAAGAGACGAGAGTATATAAGAAGAGACGAGAGTATATAATACGAGATAATGTATTAAAAGACGCGATAAGATCATCCAAAAGTACTCTGGTCCATAAAAGGTACTCATCATAAAATCATTATCATTATAAATAGGGCACACCCTTAACGAGCCTTGAGAAATGAGGAAAAACCCTTTTTTACTAACGAACCCTTTTTTCTAGGGATCGTTAAACATGACACGTGCTTTCGTAAACGATGCGTGAAATCCTATTTAACACGTGATTTCTATCATATGCTCTCAGGATGTCTTTTTTAGTGTCTTATATACTCTAAGAGTGTCTTATATACTCTCAGATTGTCCTATATACTCTCAGAGTGTCTTATATACTCTCAGATTGTCTTATATACTCTCAGATTGTCTTATATACTCTCAGCGTGTCTTATATACTCTCAGATTGTCTTATATACTCTCAGATTGTCTTATATACTCTTAGATTGTCTTATATACTCTCAGATTGTCTTATATACTCTCAGATTGTCTTATATACTCTCAGATTGTCTTATATGCTCTCAGATTGTCTTATATACTCTCAGATTGTCTTATATGCTCTCAGATTGTTTTATATGCTCTCAGATTGTCTTATATACTCTCAGATTGTCTTATATACTCTCAGATTGTCTTATATACTCTCAGATTGTCTTATATACTCTCAGATTGTCTTATGTACTCTCAGTTTGTCTTATATACTCTCAGATTGTCTTATATACTCTCAGATTGTCTAATGTACTCTCAGATTGTCTTATATACTCTCAGATTGTCTTATATACTCTCAGATTGTCTAATGTACTCTCAGATTGTCTTATATACTCTCATCTTGTCTTATATACTTCAAATTACATTAAATATTTCAATCATTCCTTTACATTACATCTGTAGGCCTTTGATTATTATATTTCTGTCGTAATATTTCATAATAATCCAAATTTACGTATTAAAATACGCAAATATATCTCAAATTCGCACATACGTATTAGCATCAAATTCTTTGGAAAACCACTACAATAGTTTCGTCTTTGAAAGGCCCTTAAAACCCTGTTTTCCGGTTGAAGAAGCATTTTATGTACGCTTTCACCAGAAGGCGGGTGTCGTTTCTATACTATAGAAGGTAGATCTGTCCATTTCGGGTGTGTGGGAAGGCGTTAGCAAGTTCTATATACTTTCATTTTTATATATGTACTCTCGTCTCTTCTTATATACTCTCGTCTCTTCTTATATACTCTCGTCTCTTCTTATATACTCTCGTCTCTTCTTATATACTCTCGTCTCTTCTTATATACTCTCGTCTCTTCTTATATATTCTCGTCTCTTATATATTCTCGTCTCTTCTTATATACTCTCGTCTCTTCTTATGTACTCTCGTCTCTTCTTATATACTCTCGTCTCTTCTTATATACTCTCGTCTCTTATTATATACTCTCGTTTCTTCTTATGTACTCTCATCTTGTACTATATACACTCATGTATAAATATATACTCTCGTCTCTTCTTATATACTCTCGTCTCTTCTTATATACTCTCATCCTGTCTTATATATTCCATATACATATATACTCTACATACATCTTATATACACAGCTGAGGACTCACACAGAATCCGTCCAAAAGTGGAATTCTCTTTTGAAGTGCATCTGCAGATGCGTTTGAGAGGCGAAACTAATTGACAAGTGGTTGGGTCCGACAAAAGTATCCTTTTTAAGGGTTCGCAGGGTAAGGCACTTGGAAAACGTACCCCTACTAGACAAACACATATTTATTTCATACGTTTATATATATTATTCATGTGCTATTTATTTATATTATATTAGTATATTGAATTAGCTTTTAAAGGTGGTTTTACGATTGGTAATCCATAATGAACGATGTTTCAAACTTGATGTTTTCTCAATAGATTTTAATGTACTTATAAAATAACTATAAAATAAAATAACTAAAGTAATGTAATATTTAATCTCTTTTCTATAAACTCAACTAAATACAGTTCGTATATAATAGTTCTTGAAGATTCAGTTTACATTTTTCCCATAATGCAATCCTAAGCAGACATTTTAACTTCTAAATTTATGCATACAATTTGCGAGTTAATTATACATAAATGTGTCGGTATTTCATTGGTAAATTCTAATAAACCAAGAATAATTATATTAAATCACAAACAATTAATGAAATTAATCTCACATATAGTAGTATATAAGAAGAGACGAGAGTATATAAGAAGAAGAGACGAGAGTATATAAGGAGAGACGAGAGTATATAAGAAGAGATGAGAGTATATAAGAATAGATTGGAGTATATAAGAAGAGATAAGATTACATAAGAAGAAATGAGAGTATATAAGAAGAGACGAGAGTACATAAGAAGAAATGAGAGTATATAAGAAGAGACGAGAGTACATAATAAGAGACGAGAGTATATAAGGATAGACGAGCGTACATAAGAAGAGACGAGAGTATATAATACGAGATGATAGTAAATAACACGAGATTAAAGTACATAACACTCTATTATAGAACATAACACATCCTAATACTAATACAAACCCACTCAGAGTAACTCAGAGTTCATTTAGAAATAGTACATAAATCGCTTATCTGTAATCCTATTAGCAAACCTCTGAACTAAACCGCTGGACAACGGTTTAGCGACCGCTTACAACCGCTTCTGATCTTTTTCCGCCCTTTTTAGCGGTCCATAGGTTTGAGTCGTAAATCTTCCTTTGTTCTCCGAAAACGTCAATCAAACGCTGGTTTACTTTCACCCCCTGCCATCGACCCTTTGTCAGCACGTGTTGGGGCGTACCGTTTGGTCACCGATAGGGTTTGTTTCGCGATTTTTTTGGGAGGACACCGTTGGTGATACGGGAACCAAAGTTGGTGTTAATGTTGGTGATACTTTGGTGCGTCTATGTGTATTTTTGATCTTTACTAGAAGTCCTTGGTTCGAGTCCTGATGATTATTTTAGATTCACGTATTTCGATAGGGTTGGTCTAGGTAGACTTTCGTTTGGGAATTTATTGTGAAAGACACCATGGTGATAGAGGCACCAATTTTGGTGCATTTATTGTTGATGATCTATTAATTATATGTCTATTTTTTGTTTTTATTCAAGTTCCTATTTTCAGTTCCAATATGCTTTTTATTTTTACGTAACCGTGTAGGAATGGTTTACTCGTTAGACTTGCCTACGGGAATTTATTTTTAAATACACTATGGTGATAGAAGTACCAAAATCGGTGAATATATTGGTGATACTTTATTTTTTATATATCTATGTTTTTTCATTAAAAGTTTTTAGTTCAAACTAGATAATTTTTATATTTTTAAGTATCCATATTAGTTTGTTTAACTCGGTATATTTAAGTATAGGAATTTATTTTGAACGACACCATGGTGCTAAGGTAACCAAAATTGGTGTATAGGTAGGTAATATATTTATAATTATAGTTATATTTTTTGTTTACCGTAAAATTTCTCGATTCGAGTACAATTTACTAATACTTAGTATTAATTTTTTTCCGTATTTGAAAAGGCACCACAAAGTAGACCTACAGTTAGGAATTTTTTGTAAAGAATGCCATGGTGCTAGAGACACCAAACTTGGTGCATATGTAGACAATATATTAATAAACATAATATTATTTTCTGATAGAACTTCAATTATTAGATTTCATTCTATATAGAACCAAAATTATAATACGTGCTCACATTTCGTGGGATCTAATAAATCCGGATGTATAACTTACATATATCGCATTAAATCTCAAAATATATAAACAAAACCTATATAAACGTAGCACCAAACTATAGTTTATACATTAACCTACACATCGACACCAAGCGCGCTTCTCTAGCACCATTTCGAGACACCATAACGCACCAAAATCCAAACCCCTGCACTCCGAAAACCCTCTCGGGTTGCCACCTCCCGCTCGTAAAATCGCTTCTCTTCTTACAAAAGGAGGCGGCAGAAAGGGTCCTACAATAGAATCGTAAATGGGCCCTTAAGAAACATTACTTGCAATAGGAGGCCCTTTTTAAAAGGACCTCTGATTTCAAAGGCCCGATTTTTTAATGGTTTTTGCGGATTTTTAGCGAATTATGGACTTTGAAGTTTAGGATTTGGTTTTTTCGTATTTTTTTGCTTTTTGGAGTTTAGTTTTGTGTCTTATATACTCTCAGACAGTCTTATATACTCTCAGATAGTCTTATATACTCTCAGATTGTCTTATATACTCTCAGATTGTCTTATATACTCTCAGATTGTCTTATATACTCTCAGAGTGTCTTATATACTCTCAGATTGTCTTATATACCCTCAGATTGTCTTATATACTCTCAGATTGTCTTATATACTCTCAAATAGTCTTATATACTCTCAGATTGTCTTATATGCTCTCAGATTGTCTTATATACTCTCAGATTGTCTTATTTACTCTCAGATTGTCTTATATGCTCTCAGATTGTCTTATATACTCTCAGATTGTCTTATTTACTCTCAGATTGTCTTATATACTCTCAGATTGTCTTATATACTCTCAGATTGTCTTATATACTCTCAAATAGTCTTATATACTCTCAGATTGTCTTATATGCTCTCAGATTGTCTTATATACTCTCAGATTGTCTTATTTACTCTCAGATTGTCTTATATACTCTCAGATTGTCTTATATACTCTCAGATTGTCTTATATACTCTCAGATTGTCTTATATACTCTCAGCCTGTCTTATATACTCTCAGCCTGATTATATACTCTTAGATAGTCTTATTTTGTCTCAGAGTGTCTTATTTACTCTCAAATAGTCTTATATACTCTCGAAGTGTCTTATATACTTAGCAAAGACTTGCATACGCTAAAATAGCAAATCTATTGTCAAATTGAACAATTTTTAATTCCTTTACAATTGACAATTAGAAGAATTCAATTGCTCTTAGTTTTAATATTTTAATAGTCGTTCTTAAATATATATTTTTTATAGATAACTGTAATAAAACAGAAAGGATAGATCTATTTTTAATGCTGTTACATATTATTGCAGAATTGCACGTCTGCACTCATATCGCAATTCAATTATTAAATCTAACCATTATTTTCTCAAATTATAATTTAAAGAGAATAAAAGTAAAATAATATTTGTAAAGCATTTTGTTTATACTTTAAATCGATGTATTTCATTTAATTATACGTTAGTAAATAAATTCGTAATAAGTGATTAAGTTAACATCGAAATATTAATTCTGACCCGACATTGTTACGATATTTAACTTCAATAGTTAATAAATCTATTATTTATAACATTAAAAGAATAATAATTGCACCAAAATTAAGAGAATTCAATATACTCTGCATTAATATATATGTATATACATTTATCTTAGTTAAATACAATAATAGAGATGGTTTTTTGAATACATACGCATTTCCTAGTAATCAATAGGTTATCAAAGTATATGATCGCATTCATCTCATCTATATTACTACATTTACTCTTTTAGTATTCTATACTCTCAGAGGCAGTTATATACTCTCAGGGAGTCTTATATACCCTCAACTCTTATACATAAAATACATAAGGAGTACATTTATTATATAATCTTAATTACGTACGTCATACTTCCAATATGTCCTAATATCATGCCCCATTTGACAGTACATTAAAAACGCATATAAATTTTATATAATCACTTTCCGAAGCCCAAATTTAACACTCATTTGTTCGAAAAAAGTGTAGACACCTTTTTTTCTCTCACGACAGATGTTTGAGACACGTGTAACGTAAAAAAATACATTTCTGTTGACAGCCATCTTGTCTCATTAATGAGTGGGAAGTGACGTTCCACCCACGTGACTTGTTCACTTCCGGTGCCCGGAAACAATGCTTTCCTTACGGGGTATACTTTGGGGGGTAATTAGACCGGAAGTTATCAACCGATCGGAACGGAAGTAATTGCGTTATGTAGGTTGGTTTGTTTTTTATGTGTGTGCGAATTTTTGTTGTTGTGGTTTGTTTAGAAAAGCTAGAAAAAAATTGGTTTCAAAGCGAACATTTCTTTGGTTTAATGAAAACTTATGGATGCGAAATCATACCTCAACTTTGGAAATTAATATCTCGGTAAATATCAAAGATAGAGAAATTGTAAATACATCAAATGAAAGCCATATTCATTAATTATATATACGTATTTTTTATTAATTTTATCTTTAAATATATGCCCACCATGGACCATTATCCATACACATGTACCATACAGAAGGGCTCGTGTTTGCCAAAATCAAACTTCAACTTTGACTTCCTATAGAATCACTAATATTCACAATAATGAAAATAGGATAGCATGTTACTAAAATTCAATTTATTATCTATATAAAACTGTTTCTATATTTTCTATAGCTTGATAAAGTATCTTTCTATCGCTCTAAGTTTGTAAGTTTGCATTCAGAATTTACCTCCCAAATAACATCAACTTTGACCTTCATTAAGGACATTCATTTCTAAATTAGAATAATATAATTTCGTTTTATTAATAATTAAACAATAAGCTACGAAAATTTTTATATTTTATTTTTTTATCCTCTTTACCTATAAAGTATTTATTTTAAATCTCGGAAATAAATCATAAAATATAATCATCTACAAATGTATTTATTACTTTCTTTTTTATCTTTATAATCAATTTCGCTAGGGTCAAAAATGTAAAATTTCGTATCCTAAAGCACCTGAAAAAACCCTTACTTTGAACTTTCATTATTAAAAGAACATAATATTATTATTATTAATATTTAGTATATTATTAAGGTTTTGGTTTTATATAGTTAATGAATCATAATAGCTTGGAATCATATATTTCTAGGGTTCCAAATGTAAACCTAAAGATACCTATTAACCTCCTAAACGAACTTCAATTTTGACCTCCATTAAAAACGTTAATTTCCAAGATAAGAATTATATTATTACATATTATTAATCAATAATCTTTATTTTACGTAACAATAATATCATATTTCCATTACTAATAAAAACTTCCTGCCTATAGTCCAAAACGTAAACCTTTACATCCTAACCGAGCTGACAACACAACCTCAAATTCAACCTCCTATAAAAGCATTAATTTTCTACATTACAAAACCAAAATAGTTCTTAATTATTACGTAACTAAATATCAATTAAAAATTAGTTTTATATTTATTCTATCCTTTATAATTATCTATCTAAAGCCTGAAATTCGTAGCCATGCATCCCAAACCACCTGACAACACACACAACCAAAGCTACACTTTGAACAACCATAACTCCATTAATATTAACAACAAAAACAACAAGATAAGTTCATATTATAAACAAAACATTAAACTATCGACGCATACTTTTATTTCATTTCTACCTCAAAAGATATGCCGACAATGACCAAAAAGCTACGACCATACACCACAGCAATTACCTCCCCTTTATACCGCCAAAGGAACTGGTAGGGTAAGGTCGAAAGACTGGGCCCAAAAAAATAATTTCAACTGTCATTTTTTGGGGCCAATTAGCCCATTGGCGCCACCTTTTGTAGACATCATTCGGGGCCTTCTTTTGGGTCGGAAAATAAGTTGAGATGACTTAAGTCTTTTTCCAATCTTTCAAGGTGTGGATCCAAGTGGGTTTTATATAGTCTCTTCTTATATACTCTCGTCTCTTTTTATATACTCTCGTCTCTTTTTATGTACTCTCGTCTCATCTTATATACTCTCGTCTCTTCTTATATACTCTCGTCTCTTCTTATGTACTCTCTTCTCTTCTTATGTACTCTCGTCTCTTCTTATATACTCTCGTCTCTTCTTTTATACTCTCGTCTCTTCTTATACACTATTGTCTCTTATTATGTACTCTCGTCTCGTATTATATACTCTCGTCTCGTATTATATACTCTCGTCTATTCTCATATACTCTCGTCTCTTACTATATACTCTCGTCTCTTCTTATGTACTCTCGTCTCTTCTTATGTACTCTCGTCTCTTCTTATATACTCTCGTCTCTTACTATATACTCTCGTATATTCTTATATATTTCAACTTACACCAAATATAAATCAGTAACTTTGAGAATTTATTACGCCAAAAGTTATTAGGACATAGAAACAGGAATTGCATTTATATAAAGCGTATAATATTTACTTTGCATACTAATATATTTATTAAATATGTTTAATAAGTTTTTGAGATATAGCAAGTTTTATGTAAACCTACACCCCCAACATGGCGTGGGTAATATCGCCAAACATTTGCTAAGTTTGACAATTTATTATTCAAGTATCAATTAAGTGTAGAAAAATGTAATTAAACTAGTATTTAGCTTATTTAATTCTCAGTAACGAGATATTTTTTATTCGTACATATTTTTATCGATAATTAAATGAAAATTCATTTTAGTGAACAGCTGTAACTCAGTATTGCATTATTATAGTGCATCACATGTTAACTCGTATTTCAAAAGACAATGAGTAACTTTGAAAATTAATAACTCCTAAAGTATGATGAATATGAAAATAGTAATTACAGCAAAAGAAAGCCTATTGTTTGTACTTTTAATATATATATTATTTTTTGTAATAGAGTAATAAAAATTAGGTCCGATAATAATTATAGTATTTCTGAACCAGCTTTATCGGAGAACAATGGTCAACTTTAACAATCAATTCCTCATGAAAAAAATCACAATTAAAAACAGAAAATAATATTTAATTAAAGTACATAACTTCACATTTAATTGCATCTCTTTATAATTCCAATGAGTAAATTAAAACAGAAGTTATAACATCCTAAAACAACTTCTGCACATCAGCACAGTTAAAACCCCATAGGGTGTGTGCACATCCATGCGTTGAAATCTCCGTGCACGCACTTCTTCAAAAGCCCATATCTTCTAAAAAACGTAACTCAGAAGTACCGGAATAGTCACGTTTTATGCGTAAAAGATTAATCTTTCATTCAAATTTAATTTCATCCCTTTACGCCTACGCATTTGTGAATTATGAACGAATAAGTAACCTATTTGATTTCGGCGCTGAGATGTGTGTATTCTTAATGGAATTGACTTCTTGGTACAGAAGCGGTGTCTTAAAAAGAAGGCCCGACCCATTTCACTTTTGACAGGTCTCATTGGCCTTTGGAAAGCCCGAAAAGGTCTTTCACTTGTCAGGACCTTTGTTCTGTTTCGTGAAAATTATACTCTAAAATGTGTCGGAACTTTTTGACTTTGGCCAAGATGCGGCGTTTCAGGTAGAGTACGGAACTTGTGTCTTATACGCTCTTAAGGTGTCTTATAGACTCTCAGATTGTCTTATTTACTCTCAGATTGTCTTATATACTCTCATATTGTCTTATATACTCTCAGATTGTCTTATATACTCTCAGATTGTCTTATATACTCTAAGATTGTCCTATATACTCTCAGATTGTCTTATATACTATCAGATTGTCTTATTTACTCTAAGATTGTCTTATATACTCTCAGATTGTCTTATATACTCTCAGATTGTCTTATATACTCTCAGATTGTCTTATATACTCTCAGATTGTCTTATATACTCTAAGATTGTCTTATATACTCTCAGATTGTCTTATATACTCTCAGATTGTCTTATATACTCTCAGATTGTCTTATATAGTCTCAGAGATTCTTGTATACTCGTATTTCATCCTCTCATTTCCTATTATTTTGTCTCAGCTTCTCGTATTTACTCTAAAATGCATTTGATGTTAATTATACAATATCTTTATTATACATCATATATAATATACGTGTTTACAAAAAATACGATAGTCTATATTCCTGCCTAATAGCTTAAGTTAATAATTATATAAAATCGAGGAATTAATTAAATAAGTCACTTATTGTAAACTGTGCTAATATTAGTTCAAAGAATTTACTTTGATCGCGTAACTTTTATATGTTTTCCTATTTAAACCAAAGTAATAGAAATTGATTGTCAAAGTTATCCATTATTTTGCAGTATAATATAATATTTATTTATAGTATTATTTAATATATAATAATAATATTTATTGATAACTAAGTAATGAATAATTTAAGCGCAGCACTTCTGAAAAATCCTTTTAGAAATAGATCTTTCCATTCTATTTTATTCTATTCTATACATTGCATTTTAGCATTTACTTTCCTAAAGAATTTATTTAAAAAGCACTAATAAGATATAAAGTATTTTTTATTAGAATTTAAATAGTATTATTTATTTAACGTTTGTTTAAACTTATATATTTGATTTATTTATCATTTTAAAAATTGCCGATCATTTCGCAAACACAGATTGTAATACAGGTGTCAATCAAAGAGTTAGATTAAATTAATAAAGATTAAAACTCAATTAAAGAGTAGAGTTAAACATATAGATTTTGGAATGGCCCTAGTCTATATATTATTATATTAATAAACCGTAATTCGTAAAGTATATTTTTATATCAAACATAATAAGCTTTGATTCTAAGTAATCATTATATTTCAATTCCAATTAAAACTATAGTTATTAGTTCGTTAAATTTACTTACGTGTAACAATCGGGTAAAACTTTAAATTGCCTTGTTTACAAGTATAGTTCACTAAAACCCGTTGATAG
Source organism: Pantala flavescens (assembly GCA_020796165.1). Taxonomy (NCBI): domain Eukaryota; kingdom Metazoa; phylum Arthropoda; class Insecta; order Odonata; family Libellulidae; genus Pantala; species Pantala flavescens. The sequence goes on from CM036880.1 coordinate 58,561,102, forward strand.
TAAATAAAAGGATATGAGAGTATATAATAAGAGACGAGAGTATATAAGAAGAGACGAGAGTACATAAAACAACCTGACAGTACATAAAAACCACTCAAAAGAACACAGCACCAACTCAGTCCCAAAGAACACTTCCCAAACGTAACAGAACACAGCCTTATGATCCCAGCAAATTCGCACAGACGAACTAAAGCACATCTTTTTTAATGTTCCCAAAAAAAACAAATTGGGCGGTGGATCCTTCTTTTAGGAAGGGACCAATCAGAAGGCAGAGTTTTCACCCTGTAATTATCCCATAGACAGACGCCAAATGAAATTAAGGTTTGGCGCCGTGTCGTCGCGGAAGATGAAATTTTACGTGCCGTGGGAAAGAAAGATGGAAGCTCTTTTTTAATAACCGATACACATTTTGTTTTCCGATCGATTCCCTTGAAAGTTTGGGATGATGTACGTCTATGTTTGGGCTTTATAATAAAAGTTACACTAGTTTGATATTTTGGGTGGTTTTTGTTTTATGGAGGTTTTTGTGAGGCAATGTATTTTGGTGCATAGTAGTTTTCAAGTTGGACTTTCACTCACTAAAATTTAAAAATATTAAAAACCATAATAATTTCTAAAAACTGCATTTAATTACCTTTCTAATGCTACTAAATTTATTGATTCTTAATAAAAAGTTTGTTTATAAATGATCGAATAAAGTCAAGCTTACATCTCGTGACATTACACTGGTTTAACGTTTAGCGTACTGATTTTTGATAAGGATTTTTACACACTGAAATTTATAAATATTAAAAACCAAAGGTATTTCTAAAAACCTTATTTTATTACCTTTCTAATGATACTAAATTTATTTATATAAATTCTTAATTTTGTTTATAAATGATCGAATAAAATTAAGCTTACAACTAGCTACTTTACATTTGTTTAGCTTTTCCCGTTATGAGCTCGTATTATCTCTCATTGCAATGAGAGTTTTTAAGCTACAATAAATTGACTTATATTTTTATTAATAATATTAATTGAGCTTTAAATACTTATAATTTGTTTTATTATAGTTTCATTATTGTTGTAGTTAACAGCTGTTGAAATACGTAGACATCGTAACTTCCATAGGGTTGTAAAAGTTTTCCGGTACTAGCAACACATTTTGGATCATAAAACTCATAATTTTAATTACACAAAGAAGTTAAAATAATATTTGAAAAGTTAATTTAATGACCTTTATAGTGATGTATGTTTTATTATGATTACATTGTTTTTAAAAGAGTAATTAGTCTATATACATTTCAAGTACGCAAGAAGAATATGATCATAAAATTTTTCCCGATACGGTGGTCATTTTTTGATTTTACGAACTTTATTTATTAATTGAAATATATAATTCAACAATGGTTGGATAGATAATTAAATTTCATTTCTAATAATGTATAACTTAAAACAATTAATTGCATTATTTTTGCTGTAATGAGCTATCAATGATAACGGATACACAATATGTATGGTAGCTCAGTATACTTCTCCCGTACCAATGTTTACATTTCGAATTTTTCTGCCAAATATTTTTAAATAAGAATATAAATAAAATAATTATTCGATAGCTTATTTAAATACCTTTTTAATGATATAAATTTTATTACCATAAAGGTGTTTATTTAACTTATAAAAATTATTGAAAACTTTACCAACTTTCATAGCGAGAGTATGATAGCGTGAATTTTTCCGTAATAAGTTATCGTTTTACGTCATAACAAACGTAATTATAAAGATAAAAATATATAAATTTAATAAGTATATAGTGCATATAATTACCTTTATAATGATATATAATTCATTATTATTTAATTGAAATCTCTGAAGTTATAAGCAATTGAACTTTTCCAACGCAACGAAACAACTGGGCAAGTAGCCGAATCTGTACTATGACTACATTTTGAATCATAAAAGTCACAATTTTAATGATAAATAAATGATAAATACATATTTACAAAGCCAATTAAATTCAATTTCCTGTGATATAAATTTATATGAAAATTAAATAATAAAATATAGGTGTTATGCATTGACAAAGAACACCAATGAGTAAAATAGTGAAGTGTATTTTTTTCCGATAGTGTGTCTACATTTTTTATAATAGCGAACGTAATTTTCCTGATTAAAAGAATTAAAAAATATAAGTACGTAGATAATTAAATAACGCCTCTATTGATATATAATATATTAATATTTAATCATAAGTTTGGGTGTAAAAAATTCCCAAAGTTTACCATGACAACTGTATCTCTAGCACACACTATATTCTTGCCGTATTATGATCACTTTTTGTATCATAAAAATGCATAATTTTATGTTACATACTGAAAAGAATTATTTTCTATAAGCTTATTAAATAGCCTTTCTAATGATATGTACTTTGTATATATGTATTCATTAAACATATGTGTTTTTACTTCTGAAGTTTGCCATAATATCCAAACAACATACTTGAAGTATACATTTCCCGGTAATGGTTACACATATTCACTCGTAGACAACACAATTTTAAAGATATAATTAACTACAAAATATCGGTAAATAGCTCATAAAATTACCTTTATTTTGATGTATAAATTATGATAATGCATTCATAACATTTTCGGCAAAAAATTCCCAAACTTTTGTATCACCTAAAAGTTAAATAAGTACAAACCTAATTTTTTCGTGGCTCTTGATACATTTTTAATCATAAAAAGCATAGTTTAAAAGCTACAAAACATATTAAAACATCCTTAAATAGGTCTTTTAATTAAGTTTCTAATAATGTATAAATTATTATGGTTTGATTTATAAAATTAGATGTTATTTAATGATTAATTTTGAAAGTACGCATACAGTACAAAACTGCATGTATTTTTCGCGTGAACGTCACATTTTCGCAAATTGCGCAAAAACTATTATAAACATAGAAAATAAAAAGATGTATACAGAATTATGATTCTTTTCTCTACATCATGATCTTGGTTTGGTCCAAATCGGTCCATAAATAATGATTTTATGATGGGATAAAGGAGACGGGTACAGAAAGAGAGGGTGACAAATCAAGCGGAAAAATCTCTTTTTACACCCAATTGATTTTGAACGCCTCTATGTCATGGGGTTTTGTGGAGACGTAATGCGATCCTTTGGGAATTAATTTTGGCCGAAAAAATGAATTTATTTTAATAAATCGCATATCATTAGAAAAGCAATTAAATAAACTTTCTAAAAATAATTATTTTTAATATTTAAGATTAGAAATTTGATTTTTATGACGAAAAATGTGATCATAGTAACGTAAGAATGTGTGTGCTAAGGTTACTGTTGTCATGTTAAACTTTGGGATTTTTTAGAAACCAAACTTATGGTTGAATATTAACAAATTATATATCAGTAGAAACAGTATTTAATTAGCTATGTACTCATATTTTTTAATTGTTTTAATCAGGAAAATTGCGTTTACTATAATTAAAAATGTGGGCACACTATCGGAAAAAATATACTTCAGTATAGTTTTTACTCCGTATTGTTGGTATTTGTAATTGTTTAACAGCTGTATTTTATTATTTAATTATAATGAAACTTATATCACAAGAAAGGTAATTGAATAAGCTTTCTTATTATGTTTTCATAATTATTTTATCATTAAAAGTTTGGTTTTTATGGCTTAAAATGCTAACATTGTTCATAATGCATTTAGTTCAAAAATGGCTGTGTTTTATATGTAAACTATAGCATAATAGTTATCCTTTGTAATTCAAATGTAGCTATTGCTTTGGGAACATGTTTACAATATTTACGTTGCAATGGTGTGTAGTTATATTGGTCAACTTTGGGAATTAATTACTCGTAAACTAGTTAACGCAAAGAAATTAAAATAACATTTAATTAAAGCTTGTTCTTTTATCTATTAAAATATATTTTTATAATTATCGTACTGTTATAAATGTAGCTAGAAAGATTAAAAATGTAAGTCATTGCATCACTTACAGTATTGGACTTACTAAACCGTCATATAGCATATTATAATTGCAGCCTTAATTAAGGTTGAATCATAATGATACTTATATCATTAGAAAGGTATTTTTATGATCTATGTAAAAAACTTTTATTAAGTTTTATCTATAAATAAATATGTTAGAATTATGATTGAAAACGTGAGCATAATCCAGGAGGATTTTGTGCTATTGTTCGCTGGTAATATTAATGTTTATTAATTATTTATTGCCATAGATATTAATGAATAGTAATAATTTATATATAATAAGAAAGGTAATTTAATATTCTATCCAACTATTATTATTGTTTTACTTTTGAATTGTAATTTTGGTTTTAATTATCAAATATATATCTATAATACCGGAAAGTTTCCATGATCTAACCGCTATTTGGTTGCGTACTGCACTTTTTTAAGTTTCATTACATCTTAAATAATATTTATTTGGAAATGAATTATATATCATAGTGAAGGTAATTACATTAACTTATTTATTATATTCTTACATATTTTGTATAATAAAAATTATGAGTTTTATGGCCCTGAATGTAATTGTATTATCGGAGAATATTTGCGATATGCGTTACGTAGAGTTTCATATTGTACTGAGGATAACTTCTTTAATAATGATGCAGTTATAATAATAATTATACAGAATTAAGTTTAAATATATATTATTACTGTGAATTACTCACTATTTTTCTGACTTAAAAATGTTAAAATAAATAAATAAAACAGAAAGCCATAACGGGAAAAGTTAGCGCTGGAATAACCATTGCGCGTAGGTCAACTTTGGGAATTAATTACTCCAAAATTAATTAACATACAGTAAAATTAAAGGCATACACTTAAAGCTCATACTTTTATCTATAACAGTATATTTTTATTATTAATAAACAATAATAATTGTGTTCAGTACGACTAAAAACGTACAACTCTACCTAGTAACAAAATGACACGACTTACTGTGCTTTAAAATGACGTATTTTGTTTATATATTCTGACCAATCAGATTTAACCTTACGTAATAAACGATAAAAACAATTAAAAACATTAATTAATACCATATATAGAAAAATAATCGATCTTTTTGTGATATACGTAACATACTATATTATTTATCGTAAAATATCGATTTATAAGTAACTGATTGGTTTTAAAATACGATTTATTGATAAATACGAACTAATTCTCAAAATCCAAGATGGTTGATGGTTAATTACAAACGGCAGATGTCTTTTACCTCCCCCCCCAATCCCCTCCCCCACTCCCACTCCTTACCCACAATCCCTTGCGCGTTAATTTTCCCATAATTCTCTCCTTTTCTCTTAACCTGTAATTATGAGAAGGGAAAATGGCCGACGGAGAAAAATCGATTTATTTATGGGATATAGTGTCTGAGACAAGATGGGAGTCTCTGAGAGTAAATAGGAGTGTCTGAGAGTATATAAGGAGAGACGAGAGTATATAAGAAGAGACGGGAGTATATAAGAAGAGACGAGAGTACATAATAAGAGACGAGAGTATATAATAAGAGACGAGAATATATATGATGAGACGAGAGTACATAAGAAGAGAAGAGAGTATATAAGAAGAGAAGAGAGTATATAAGAAGAGACGAGAGTACATAAGAAGAGAAGAGAGTATATAAGAAGAGAAGAGAGTATATAAGAAGAGACGAGAGTATATAATACGAGACGAGAATATATAAGATGAGACGAGAGTACATAAGAAGAGAAGAGAGTATATAAGAAGAGAAGAGAGTATATAAGAAGAGACGAGAGTACATAAGAAGAGAAGAGAGTATATAAGAAGAGAAGAGAGTATATAAGAAGAGACGAGAGTATATAATACGAGACGAGAATATATAAGATGAGACGAGAGTACATAAGAAGAGAAGAGAGTATATAAGAAGAGAAGAGAGTATATAAGAAGAGACGAGAGTACATAAGAAGAGAAGAGAGTATATAAGAAGAGAAGAGAGTATATAAGAAGAGACGAGAGTATATAATAAGAGACGAGAATATATAAGATGAGACGAGAGTACATAAGAAGAGAAGAGAGTATATAATAAGAGACGAGAATATATAAGAAGAGACGAGAGTATATAATAAGAGACGAGAGTATATAAGAAGAGACGAGAGTATATAAGAAGAGACGAGAGTATACAAGAAGAGACGAGAGTATATAAGAAGAGACGAGAGTATATAATAAGAGACGAGAGTATGTAATAAGAGACGAGGGTATATAAGAAGAGACGAGAGTATGTAATAAGAGACGAGAGTATATAATAAGAGACGAGAGTATATAAGAAGAGACGAGAGTATATAAGAAGAGACGAGAGTATATAAGAAGAGACGAGAGTACATAAAAAGAGACGAGAGTACATAATTCGAGATGCGAGTATATAATAAGAGACGAGTGTATATAATACGAGAAAAAAGTATATAATACTATGTAAAAGTATAAAATACGTAAATATACAACACAAACGGATCTTAAATACGGTAAACCACTAATAAAAGAAGACAAATCGAAAAGGATACACCTGTTTAAGACCCCCTGAGGGATACTAACGCCCCCCCCTGCAGGGGGGGCTGCACCATTAAGACTCATGAATAAGACGTAACAGTTTTTGACACCACGTAACAAAAAGTCCCGTAAAACTATTAAAAATAAAGATATTTAAAAAATTTAAACGTACAATTGTAGGTCACACTTTGAGCTATATACTCATCAATTTTTATTGTTGTACAATTGTTTTTAAGCCTACAATTGACCTTAGAATGAATTGTTGTTTTACGGGTGTTGACCCCTATTGTTTCCCGGCGGTCGATGTGGCTATCGCCGGTGTTTGATCTTAGGCGCCCCCGCTGTGATGTGTTTATACGTAACCATTTATGACCATTTTGTTTTGGCCTTAATTATAAGTAATTATTATCCGAAATTAATGAATTATACCTCATTTTAAAGTACACAATATGCACTTTATGGTCATATAAGTTTTTGTAGTTATTATTTTATATTTTTTCTTTGTTAGTGGTGTTAGGTTGACCCTACACTTTTCTATACGTATGTTACATTGTGTATACGTGTGAACAATGGTATCGTAAAAATAAAATGCAGACCTTCACTTAATTGTCCATAAATCAATTGTTAATTAAGAAAATTAAAAAAAAATTGGTACAATTATAGATAAAGGTTTGTTCTTTCCAATGATGTATAGTTTTTATACCCTTATGTTCTGGGTTTTATTCTCTATAGTTTCCAAAATGAACATAGTCGAATTGCAAATGTTGTTCTTAAAACATATCTTTCTAAATTGATTAATTTAACAATTATTATTGCATAAACTAATATAAAATTAGTATCAAATCAAAGCTGAAAGTTTAAGCTATAAGATACATATTTTTACTTTACTTTAAGTTTGCTTAGAATAGGTTGAGAGCGCTAACAAACTGCTAATACCGCTGAACAATTACGATGTCATAGCTAAGTTACGCTTTTTATTCTTTAATTATGCTAAAATCGCTTATGTATTCATGGAAACACTTTGATTAGATTGCTTAGATACGATTGAATAGCTTAGCTTACGCTTTTCCCGCTTAGAAAGAGCTTATTGTTATAGGACAACAATAGGTTGCTACAGATGGCGTGTTTGAAATACCTAATTTACTTGACACGACCGCGCATTTTTGTTTATAACTCAGAAGGTTTTAAAGATAGAAACTTTAAATTTTTTATATACATAGAGTAAAGTTGTGTTTACATTTGTATCAAATTTGGTTAAAATTTATTTATAAATAGCTGAGTAAAAAATTCCTAAAGTTCCCCCTTTTCTAACCGTAATTGGCTGTCAAAAGATATCGCATGATGCCTTATGGGTGGGTAACCCCTTTTTGAGATGCGGTTAACCGTTGTCAACGCCTCTTTTGATTGGCTGCGAAAAGAGACGTACGTCATCTGCGCCTGTTTTGATTGGCCGAATGAACTTTATTACGTAATCGGATTTGTTTATACGCGTTTTTTTGGGGACATCTTTGTGTTTTTTGCAATATTGCGGGTTTATTTGTGACGAAAAGTTTAAACAAAAAATGTATTTGTGTAGGTAAATGTTTGAGCTTTAATTTGGTACCAATTTTGTTTATTTTTATGAATAAATAATTGCGTAAAAAATTATTTTGTAAAGATTTGTTTATATGAAAAGTTTTGCAACAATACCCTACTGCCAAGTTTGGAGTCCTAGGGAATCAAACCCAGGTCCTATACATAAACAATCTATACATTATTTTAAACAACGTTCTTTTATCTATATATTGAACTATTTTTAATTTCATTATATTAATTATGAACTGATTTATGGCAAATTTACTGAGAGTCTGCACTTCAAGAAAAACCGACTTCAGTGTGTGTATCATAAAGTCACGTATATATATTCGTGACATGCATGGTTGGCTCGTGATGTCATGGTTTAACGCTTCACGGATCACGTTTGCACCCTTAATTACGTCTTATAAAAAGGAATTTCAATTGTTTTACTTTTTAATTTGTAGTTTTTTTTTAATGGTTGACATCGTCTCACTTAATTGGCTGTAGAAAATTAACTACGAAAGGTATATTAATATAAAAAATGGATTTTAGTAGGTTATTAATTTATCTATTGTTTGCTATTATGTTTGTTTTTGTATTGTTTATGATAGGTCTAGAAAAAATTCTGCAAGTATGATGTTATTTCGAAGGTGTTCTTAAGATGTTTTATGATGTTGTCTCACATTATTGAAAATCAATTATTGGTTATTGATAATAGACAAAATTAAAAAATATAGTGCAATAGAGTATAATATTATCTATTTACTGACTTTTAAATTGTATTCCTAGGATTGATAGTTTTTGTGCAAAAAAATCGTAAAATTTGAGGCGCTTAGTTGACTCCCCTACTATAGCAGTTGCAAACATAGTCTGACGTTATTGGAAATTAAATATTAATGATTACATATTAAATCAATTACAAAATATAATTTTATAAAGAGTTAAATTATCTTTTATTGTATGTTTAAATTATTGTAGTATCTTGAATAGTAAGCCTTTAAAAAATTCCTGAAGATGAAGTATTTTAGAGCTTGCTTTGAAGTCTGAATGCAGTTATCAAGCTGAATGAATATAATCAACTGACATGCCCTCACAAAATCACCCATAAAATTATTGTTATCAAATCGATAATCAAACAAAAAATACCGATAAATAGCCAATAAAATTACCCGCAATCGAACACCAAAATCAATTCCCTATCACCAATAGCAACGCGGGAAAAAATTCTCAAAGTCCAGTTTCCGAAACATCCCAACTCGCACCTACTTATACATATATACATACATTAGGGACGCCTAATTTGGCCAATCACAGCATCGCTTTAGGGTACGAGTGTTTTTTGAGGACCAATCAGAATTCATGAATATATTCATAAACAGGAAATGTTTTTTAGTCGCTTTTTATTGGTCGCTTATGCATAATGCAATGTTTACAAAATGGGGATTATTTGAGGTAAATACTTTATTTTAGGTATTTACAACGTAACATTACGTTAAGTAGGTACGAATTTGCGTTGATTTGATTGGTTGTTGGGTTTTTGGGCGCGGGGTTCGAATGTATATGTATATTTAGCTCAATTCTTGTCAATTAGACATTGCTTAGTAACTGATGAGTCTAGGAGTGTCTGATAGTGTCTAGAAGTGTCTGAGAGTGTCTAGAAGTGTTTGAGAGTGTCTAGAAGTTTCTGAAATTGTCTAGAAGTGTCTGATAGTGTCTAGAAGTGTCTGAGACTGTCTAGAAGTGTCTGAGAGTGTCTAGAAGTGTATGATAGTGTCTAGTAGTGTCTGAGATTGTCTAGAAGTGTCTGAGATTGTCTAGAAGTGTCTGAAATTGTCTAGAAGTGTCTGAGATTGTCTAGAAGTGTCTGAGACTGTCTAGAAGTGTCTGAGACTGTCTAGTAGTGTCTGAGATTGTCTAGAAGTGTCTGAGATTGTCTAGAAGTGTCTGATAGTGTCTAGAAGTGTCTGAGACTGTCTAGAAGTGTATGATAGTGTCTAGAAGTGTCTGAGAGTGTCTAGAAGTGTCTGAGATTGTCCAGAAGTGTCTGATAGTGTCTAGAAGTGTCTGAGAGTGTCTAGAAGTGTCTGAGATTGTCTAGAAGTGTCTGAGAGTGTCTAGAAGTGTCTAAAATCTAAAAAAAAACAAAAACAAAGCAATATTTATAATAACACTCACCACTTTTGGTGTCGCTTGTGCAGCGGCTCCGTAAAACAATTGATCCGTTAACATCATTCAAATTTCTCTCTTCTTTTGTCTGCTGCAATCCAATATGGCGGCCGAGCGCAACTGGTGACGTAATGAGTTGAAATAATTCACGTCGAGATGATGACGTCACTCACTTTTGCCATCTGCAATAGATAATACAATGTTTATATTGGTTATAAGACGTAAACGATACTTGTATACGTGTATTTCAGATAGGTGCGTGACTACAAACTTTGGGAATTAATTGCGGGATAAGTAAGTAACGTAGAATAATTAAATTGATATCAATTTATAGGTGATTTAATTGTCTTTAACTACATATTTTTATTTTTATTGTCAATTAAAAATTGTGCCTCCCATGAATAAAAATGTAAACTCATGCACGCTGGTCTCAACCGATTCCCTAACCTAATGTCTCACTTTGTGAATTAATTGCGTGACTAATATTTAACATAGAATTATAAAAAGGGTTTTATTTTGTAGATAAGTTAATTGTCTGTTAATAAATAATTTTTTTGTTAATGTCAATTTAAAATTTCTATTCATATAAATAAAAAACTCAAAGTAATGCATGCTGAACAAAACGGAGAATAGACCTATTCTGTACCGCAATGTCCAACTTTGGTAATTTTTTACTAAAAAGATAATTAACATAGAATAAAGAAAATAACATATAATTGTAGATTATTATATTCTTTATGCACAAAAAAATTTTAATTTTAATCTAATAATAAATAAATTTTCCGTAACCAAAATTGTAAACCTCTACATACAAAATCGTTAGGCAGTTAATAGTACAAGCAACTTGTATATGACCTAGAAAACGAATTAATAGGTACTTTTGAGTCCAAATATTTTACGCTTTATCATTGGTTATTAATACATCAATCTATGTACTATATATTTACCAAATTTCAGCCCATAATTCCGATAAATACTACGATTAGATATCGAATTTTATTAGCACAACTACAGATGCCATATGTATATTTTTATTGGCTCTTTCACACCGGAAATTAACCTTATAACACTTAACCGAAGTGAACATTACCGGAAGTGAGGGAAATAATTGATATCGAACCGGAAGTGTGAATTTATTGGTTGATCGAAACACATTCAATTGATTTGTATTGATAATAGGATACGGTGTATGCGTTGCTAAGGGTGAAGGTGGTTCGTTAAAGACCAACTTTGGGAATTTATTGTGAGTTTGTTTATGGACAAAAATTAATAAATTAAATATCATATTATAGCCCAATATATTATCTATACAAAAGTATTTTTTGTTTTTATACGTTTTCATTAATAAAAGTTTTATAGTCGAAAGTTTGTACCTCTACATATGACCCTCACGCTACGATTTCCATACGTCAGTTGCTATAGGTACAGTAATGTAGCATTACAACAAGTCACAACTTTGTGAATTAATTACGTAATTAATAATAACAATAGAGCAATAAATTTAATGTCGTATTGAAGGTTATTTAATGTACTTTTAATGACAGTTTTTATTATTCCTGTATCTTAATTTATTTGGCTATTGTAGGAAGAAATGTGTGGGCATGTAATGAAAAATCGATTTGTATTTAAGATGAAATTTAGACTTGGAGCAGTATATGAGAATATCTTAATGACAATATCTTATAATTGTCTAAGTTATTCAATAAATAGTCAAATGATTCATTAACTATATAGTAATTGAAAGGTAATTTTATGTTCTTTAAGTTAATATATATAATAAATTTTTAGCATAATAATTGTTTAAGTTATTACGAAAAATGTACTACCATGTCAGTAAAGATTTCGTGTCCACATACCCAAAGAGTTAATTGTCAGTACTTGAAAAACTATTTCTTTAAGTATCAGGAAAATTAAAAAATTCTTTAATTATGAAATATATATAATTTTAAAGGTAATTAAAATAGCTTTCTGATCATATATGTTTTATTTTTGCAAGATTAAAATTGCAGTCGCTATTATGCAAAATGTAAACGTACGTTCTCTAATATGAGTTAGGATTCATTATCCCGTACTTTGAACTTTGCGATTTAATTCCAACCTTATTAATTCCGGTAATATTATAACATTTATATGGAAATATAGATAATTCAATTTTCTTTATTAATATTATTTTATATTATTTTTATCATTAAAATTGTGGCTGTGATGATTCAAAACATACGAACATGTTTCTAGAAAACCGCAACAAAATTCAGGCCGAGTTGAAAAAGAACAAACTTTGACGATATAAAAAACCATCAAAAAATTATTATTCATACATAAATTATACATCATTTTAAAGCTTATTTAATAATCTACATAAATATATATTTATTATTTGTATAAAATTAAAAATACTGGAGATATTAAGCAAAATGTACACGCGTGTAAGTTATAATCCGTGAAGGTTCCTACGTAAATATGCTTTTACAATGAATCTTTTATAATTCAATTGTTATTTAATTATGGTTAAGTCATACCCTTATGTATACGTAATTGTGTTAAGGGAGTGTATTACTCGTAATCCATAATTGAATACAGTTTAACACAGTTTGTCTCTAATCCAATAATCCGTTGTCAAGGGGAGACATGCATCTTGTATAGGCCACATGTTGACGTGGAAAAATTTCCCGTATTAATCAACTTTAAAATCGAATTACTCATATATTTAAATTAAATAGTATATAAAACTATATATTTTTAGAAACTGCATTAAATAACCTTTCTAATGATGCTAATTATAAGATTGTACAATGATATTTAGCGATTCAAATGTTTGAATTAAAAATTACTTACGCATAGCGACCGTGTGAAGTGAATATCCGCGTAAATTCAATTGTTTTCGTTTAAAAACTCTCAGATACTGTCAGCTCGTCTAATATACTATCAGCTACTCTCAGATACTTATTTTGTCTCTCAAGTACTATCAGCTTGTCTCTGACACTCAAAATTACTCTCAGATATTTTTTAAGTTTGTCCGATACGTTCTATGAGTAGGTTTTTGGGATAAAAAGACTTCCAAATTCGACAATTTTTTTCGGAGATTTTAATCTATTAATTAACAAAAGTTATATATAATTTAAAAGCCTAATTAATAAGGATTATAATTATATTTTTATAATTAGTGTAGTCTAAAAATTACGGAAGAATTTAAGCAAAATGTAAACATATGCATCCGATTTCTAATCAATATACTTGACCAATGATTCTATGATTCATTTTTTAGAGTAAATAATAATTATATAAAATTAAAGCTTATTTAATTTCCTTTATGGATATATCTATATTATTTTTATATCATTAGAATTAAATAACTTACGTTAGAACATGTAAGGACATGTTTGTCATGATTGCAAGACAGACAACGGCAAAACTAATTGTTGACCTAAAACTTCAACTTTAGTCATCAATATAAAAATAATTAATCATTATTCTACAATAAACCATATATTATTTTAAAGGTAATTTAATATCCTTTAATAAACTATTTTATTTATTCCCGTATCATAAAAATCACAAAAGTTATGACCCGAAACGTATAGACATGACTGTTGTTTCGTTCCGTCCGTAGCGAGAAACCTGTGGCTATATTCTTAGCGTCATGGTGACTAATCAAAAATTTTTGTTTCGCTTACTCATCTTTTTCTATCGATAAATTCCCAATAAAAAGAGATATCGATTGGAAATTTGGTCCAATTCAAGTCCAATTGTTGGACTATAAGTGGACGAAATTTAGTTTGAATTGATTTGATGCAATTGTTGGTATTGATTGTTTTATGTGGCGATGTTTTAGATTAGTCGGTTCCCATAGGTGTGACTGCATTGTATGGTAATGGAGTTAGGGGTTGTTATGTGTAAATAAGCAAAGACTCTGTCAAAGTATATAAGGCTAGTTTGAAGTATATAATACGAGATGAGAGTATATAAGAAGAGATGAGAGTATATAAGAAGATACGAGAGTATATAATAAGAGACGAAAGTACATAATAAAAGACGAGAGTACATAAGAAGAGACGGGAGTATATAAGAAGAGACGAGAGTATATAAGAAGAGATGAGAGTAAATAAGAAGAGACGAGAGTATATAAGAAGAGACGAGAGTATATAATAAGAGACGAGAGTATATAATAAGAGACGAGAGTATATAAGAAGAGACGAGAGTATATAATAAGAGACGAGAGTATATAATAAGAGACGAGAGTATATAATAAGAGACGAGAGTATATAAGAAGAGACGAGAGTATATAAGAAGAGACGAGAGTACATAAGAAGAGACGAGAGTATATAAGAAGAGATGAGAGTATATAAGAAGAGATGAGAGTACATAAGAAGAGACGAGAGTATATAAGAAGAGACGAGAGTATATAAGAAGAGATGAGAGTATATAAGAAGAGATGAGAGTACATAAGAAGAGACGAGAGTACATAAGAAGAGACGAGAGTATATAAGAAGAGACGAGAGTATATAAGAAGAGACGAGAGTACATAAGAAGAGACGAGAGTATATAAGAAGAGACGAGAGTACATAAGAAGAGACGAGAGTATATAAGAAGAGATGAGAGTATATAAGAAGAGACGAGAGTACATAAGAAGAGACGAGAGTATATAAGAAGAGATGAGAGTATATAAGAAGAGACGAGAGTACATAAGAAGAGACGAGAGTATATAAGAAGAGATGAGAGTATATAAGAAGAGATGAGAGTATATAAGAAGAGACGAGAGTATATAAGAAGAGACGAGAGTATATAATAAGAGACGAGAGTATATAATAAGAGACGAGAGTATATAAGAAGAGACGAGAGTATATAATAAGAGACGAGAGTATATAATAAGAGACGAGAGTATATAATAAGAGACGAGAGTATATAAGAAGAGACGAGAGTATATAAGAAGAGACGAGAGTACATAAGAAGAGACGAGAGTATATAAGAAGAGATGAGAGTATATAAGAAGAGATGAGAGTACATAAGAAGAGACGAGAGTATATAATAAGAGACGAAAGTACATAATAAAAGACGAGAGTACATAAGAAGAGACGAGAGTATATAAGAAGAGATGAGAGTATATAAGAAGAGACGAGAGTATATAACAAGAGACGAGAGTATATAAGACTCACTAGTTCCTCTAAGTATTATTAAATGATAAATATGTAACATAATCATACGTATTTTAATGCGTTAACAACCACAATATTGCCCATTTTTAACCATAATAACTATCCGAAGTATATAAAATTAGTACCCAGTTAAAGGTAATAAAATGCACTTTCCATACATATATAATTCTATTTACTTTTTATGTAATTATAATGAGAAATTTGGTTCCAAATATGATTAATACGGGAAATGTTTCCACATTGTCACTTCCCATAAATTCTATAGTCCGTACAGAGAAGTGGATTATTGGATTAGGGCCAATGTGTAATGCGGTGTCAAGTAGTGGAAAAGCTGAATATTCTCTATTTACATAGTATATATATATATATATATATATATATATATATATATATATATAAAATTTATATTATATAACCTATTTAAGTATCAATAGAAAAGGATATATATGTAGAAGCTATCGGTTGTCATAGAATTACGACCGACATGGTGGTACATTTTCTATAATAACTCCCATGATTTTAATAGTAAATGAATAGTAGATATATATTTATAAAGCTTAAATAATAAACTTTAAGATGATATATATTTTATTATTAAATATTGATCAATTTATTAAAAAAATTATGATCAAATTAGGACTTTTTGACCGGGATTTTTGCCGTCTCGCAATTGTAAAAAACACGTCGGTACTTATTGCATTATATCTCCTGTTTTTTATAAGATAAAATATTTAAAATAAACAGTCATAAAGAAAATTTAATTATCTATGATTTGATATAAACTTTATGATTTTATGACCATTAATTATATAATAAATGAATTTCAAAGTCACAGTTGCGGGGGCAGTGTATCCAAATTTTCAATAGCGTGTATGTTATCGCATTTTGTTATCACATCATTACTTGTACAATTATAATGATACATGAATTATAAAACTATAGTTATAAAGTACATTAGTTAAACTTTAAAATGATATATAATTTGTATATGTAAATATATTATTTAAGGTTATAATAATACTCAAATATAAACTTAAGAGTATATTTTCATCAGCTATACATACTCTCAGCTCGTATTCTGCTCGGGAAGTTGAACTACTGTAGAAACCCGATTTTTCCGATACTTCGATCTATTTCAGCTCATTACTCCTCTAATAATACATGCAAGGAGTCAATATTTACATCAATTTGTAGTTAATTATATGTACTTTGAGAAAATAATTCTAGTTTTTGAGTATATTTATTACTTTTTGCACAATTGCCAAAAAACCGAACGGGTGTCGCAAAACTCTTACTGCGCATAATCTAAAACCTACGCTACCCCAGTTTTCTTTTGTTAATAACTTTTCAGATTTAAATAATATAATTATAAACTATATATCACTGTATAGATAATTAAATCTACTTTTAAAAACTTATTTTAATTTTTCCGTATCTATTTTAATTTTTGCACAATTTCCCAAAATCTAGAGCTAGTACGCAAGTTTACGAAAAATATACGCGCGCTAATTCACTATTCCGGGGCATTGATTTTAATTTGCTAATTACTCAGTTATTAATAAGCGTAAAGATATGAAATATATACCATATTTAAGATTATTTTTTTCTTATTATTAAAAACATTTTTATTTGTTTGTGCTATAAAAAATTTGCCAAATATATGCGACAATCAATAGAGGTTACGAAAGGTTATATTAATCGGATGTCCGTCACTACGATACGTTTTAACCCATAACTTCACTACTAACAAACATAGAGCCATGAATTTAACATTAATGCATAGTAAATAAGTAAAGAGTTATAAGTATATATTTTTTATATAATTAAATATTGTATTTTTGCAATTATAAGCGAAAATTTGCACAATTTTTTTGTTCTACGCGTCGCTTAAAAACCTTTCCGTTACGCACTTATATTTTTATCGATTACTAAGTTAATAATTAACCTACAGACATAAAACATACCTCTATTTGTACATAATTAGTTGCACTTTAAGGATATAATTTTATATTTTATGTACTTTTAAAACTTTTTTGGTTATTTGACCAAAACCTGAGAGGTGTATTTCAACCCGCAATTCTTTCGTAAAAAGTGTCGTTTCTTCTGAAACTTTTTGCGATTATGAACCCAATTTTCACCAATATTTTAACGCATTATAACTAAAATTTTTCATATCATAATTAGTAAATACAAGAGTTATTAAATATGCAAAATATATTTATGTAATTTGTCAAAAACTCACCTTTTTAAGAACTATTTCCCGAACCCGTGACGACGGAAACACTCCAGACTTCACGCAATATCACGCACAACTGTCTCAATTCACGACCGATCACGACAAAAATCAGTTCACCTTAAACTACAGACCTTCTTCTTTCAGAAAATAACAATTTTGTTAGAGTTTAGACCCTTTTTGGGCCTTCGAGGGCCTTTGGAAAAAGTCCTTGCAACACTTTCTCGTTAGTTAGCTGAGTCCGGGCGTGGAGTTGTTACTCTCTCGGTTATACCGAAGTCGATCGCCGGGAAGTGTAGACTGCAGTACTCGGACTCTTCCGTACTCGGGTTAGCGATTA
Source organism: Pantala flavescens (assembly GCA_020796165.1). Lineage (NCBI taxonomy): Eukaryota > Metazoa > Arthropoda > Insecta > Odonata > Libellulidae > Pantala > Pantala flavescens. Next base: position 58,579,092 of record CM036880.1, read on the forward strand.
TACGGTTTACCGGTTTTAGATACAACTTAGAAACCGGAATTTTTGGCTCAACAACCGGAAAGGTACTCTTCACCGGAAACAGCTTTCATTACCGCTCAAATCCACTAATGATTAATGAATTTATGCAGTTTATGAGCACACACTTGAAAATTCGTTCTTCCGTGCTGGATTTGAACCGGAATTCGTGACCGTCCCGGTTAGCTGGAGTCTTGATTTTTTTACTGCTTATCCGGGTATGGATGCACTACCGGACACCGCAATCAGAGCTGGAATAGCGCACCGGAAACGGAATAAATGCCCGGAAACTGGAACAGTCCCGGAAAATTTGGGTAGATCCCGGTTCCTCAGCCGGTTAACCGCCGAAGTTGAGCCTCAGGATGGGTTCGGGTACCGGAATTTCCGATGTAAGCGTACTTCCGGGTCCAATAAAACCGGATACAAAAGTTTTAGTTGTTTCCAGCGGTTTTTCTGCAGTTCCCAGAAGGTTTTAACACTTTCCAACGCCGGTTTAGCGGAAACCGGGTTCCGGGCGGCACAAATCCGTGGGGATGTTGCGAACCGGATAAGGGGTGACGACAGATCCGGTTTTTACGTCGAGGGAAACGATGTCGTGTCGCTAAGGTTACTTCTTCTGTACTGAAATGGGTCTGTGTTGTAGGATTGGGGGGAGAGGGGAGGAGTTTGGGCCCCGCCTATCTACGCCCCTCATTGGGTACCGGAACGCCTCCCGAAGCCACGCCCACTCTCAAGGGGAAGGAGAATCTCTCTCTCAGAGCTATAGTCTCAGCATATGCTCTCTCGTGGCTCGTGTATGGATTTGGGAAGGTATTGGTTCAGGATGCGTGAGGTTCTATCAGAGAGGATATGTACTCTCGGGTCTTATTATGTACTCTCGTCTCTTATTATATACTCTCGTCTCTCCTTATGTACTCTCGTCTCTTCTTATATACTCTCGTCTCTTCTTATATACTCTCGTCTCTAATTATATACTCTCGTCTCTTCTTATATTCTCTCGTCTCTTCTTATATACTCTCGTCTCTTCTTATATACTCTCGTCTCTTCTTATATACTCTCGTCTCTTCTTATATACTCTCGTCTCTTCTTATATACTCTCGTCTCTTCTTATGTACTCTCGTCTCTTCTTATATACTCTCGTCTCTTCCTATATACTCTCGTCTCTTCTTATATACTCTCGTCTCTTCTTATATACTCTCGTCTCTTCTTATATACTCTCGTCTCTTCTTATATACTCTCGTCTCTTCTTATATACTCTCGTCTCTTCTTATATACTCTCGTCTCTTCTTATATACTCTCTTCTCTTCTTATATACTCTCGTCTCTTCTTATATACTCTCGTCTCTTCTTATATACTCTCGTCTCTTCTTATGTACTCTCGTCTCTTCTTATGTACTCTCGTCTCTTCTTATATACTCTCGTCTCTTCTTATGTACTCTCGTCTCTTCTTATGTATTCTCGTCTATTCTTATATACTCTATTCTCTTCTTATGTACTCTCGTCTCTTCTTATATACTATCGTCTCTTATTATATACTCTCGTCTCGTATTATATACTCTCGTCTCTTCTTATATACTCTCTTCTCTTCTTATATACTCTCGTCTCTTCTTATATACTCTCGTCTCTTCTTATATACTCTCGTCTCTTCTTATGTACTCTCGTCTCTTCTTATGTACTCTCGTCTCTTCTTATATACTCTCGTCTCTTCTTATGTACTCTCGTCTCTTCTTATGTATTCTCGTCTATTCTTATATACTCTATTCTCTTCTTATGTACTCTCGTCTCTTCTTATATACTATCGTCTCTTATTATATACTCTCGTCTCTTCTTATGTACTCTCGTCTCTTCTTATGTACTCTCGTCTCTTCTTATATACTCTCGTCTCTTCTTATATACTCTCGTCTCTTCTTATATACTCTCGTCTCTTCTTATATACTCTCGTCTCTTCTTATATACTCTCGTCTCTTCTTATATACTCTCGTCTCTTCTTATATACTCTCGTCTCTTCTTATATACTCTCGTCTCTTCTTATATACTCTCGTCTCTTCTTATATACTCTCGTCTCTTCTTATGTACTCTCGTCTCTTCTTATGTACTCTCGTCTCTTCTTATATACTCTCGTCTCTTCTTATGTACTCTCGTCTCTTCTTATGTATTCTCGTCTATTCTTATATACTCTATTCTCTTCTTATGTACTCTCGTCTCTTCTTATATACTATCGTCTCTTATTATATACTCTCGTCTCGTATTATATACTCTCGTCTCTTCTTATATACTCTCTTCTCTTCTTATATACTCTCGTCTCTTCTTATATACTCTCGTCTCTTCTTATATACTCTCGTCTCTTCTTATGTACTCTCGTCTCTTCTTATGTACTCTCGTCTCTTCTTATATACTCTCGTCTCTTCTTATGTACTCTCGTCTCTTCTTATGTATTCTCGTCTATTCTTATATACTCTATTCTCTTCTTATGTACTCTCGTCTCTTCTTATATACTATCGTCTCTTATTATATACTCTCGTCTCGTATTATATACTCTCGTCTCTTCTTATATACTCTCGTCTCTTCTTATATACTCTCCTCTCTTCTTATATGTACACTATCACCAACGCATTCATTCTTATATATATCATGTTATCTTTCATCCTACTCTCAGCAAGTCTCAGGCACTTCTAAACCCTCTCTCAGACACTCTTCCTACACTTTCCCGATCTCTCAGAAGCTCTACTATACTCTCAGCTTGTCTCCGTTCCTTTCAACTATTCCTCTTTTTTATTCTAATGAATATTCAACACCTGAATTTGAATTCGTCCACTTAAGGGTGGCGTAAACACTTTGGTTCTGTACCATTTAAATCGTGAGTTATCATCGTAATTATAACAAATTGTACATCAATAGAAAGGGCAATTTATTACCTACACAATGACGTATGGTTATGCTCTGTGTGGTTGATCATTATGATTTTATGATCAAAAGTATGAATCGAGTACGTGAAAGAGTTCGCTTCTTCTAATTCGTGTTTGTGTGACCTTTGGAACAATGCCAATTTTCGCCAAAGTGTAACGAGCAAAGAAAATATAAAGTAAACATCTTAAAGCATAAAGTATGATCTTGAAAGTCAATTATAATCAATGATTCTATGTTCATTAATAAATATTTTATGACCCTTAACGCAAAGTAACTTCCAGCCTAAAAATTGGTTCAAATTTTGCGAACATGTTTACATACTTTTTAATATACAACCAAAACTAATTGCAATTGTGCAAAACTAAAAATATAATCTTAAAGCATAACAATTTATCTTTGAAATAAGTTTTAAATCATCCTTTTATGTTTATTATTAATGATTATATGATCAAAAACATAAACTAGTTACGGAACACTCTCTTAAGTAATAGCTTACCTTATAAGCGTATTAATTCTTCATTAGCTTCATATATTATCAGTTTGTAATTACATAAAAGGATAAGTTACCTTTGTAATAGAATATACTGTACGTAAAAGTACATTATATAAACGCATACATACGTCTTTTTGTAGTCATGATATGGTTTAGTTATCTTATCTACAACGAGCAAAAATATATGTTACAAAAATGTACGTATAGTATTTTTGTGAATGACACCAATGCTTTAAGAGGTCAATAACCATGGTACCAAGCACCAAATTATCACCAAAATTGGTGTTTATACTAATTATGGATGGCACTTAATGGTGACAATAACTGGTAATTCTATCTTAAGTAGATTCTACAAAATTTAGCCCTGAATTTGCACTTCATTTTCACCATCTATAGGTTGATTAGGTAATGGTAAAAAGTAATAGGTGTACTTCCACTTTTTTCTGTACTCTCTCGAGATCTTAAATCTTCTCTCAGACATTTAAATTTACTCTCAGGTGATCTCAGAACATAGTCATATACTTTCATACTCCGTATATTACTCATTGCATGTAATCGTTTAATTTATACGTACTTAAGTAACTCATTTTGGCTTATTTCGTATGAGGATAGTTATATCTTGTTTCAGATAGGTAAATATCTCTCAGAAACTGTAAAGAAAGGTTTATTAAGCTGAGAGAAGGTATCTGAGAGTAAATAGAAGTGTCAGACAGTAGCTGATAGCATTGAGGACGAGCTGAGACAATTATAAATTGATTTTTTGATTTTAGGAAATTTTTGAACGAATGAAAAAGGTTTATTTGTCTCTCAGGACACTTATTTCTTCTCTCAGACATTCTCACGTAGTCTCAGATAGTCTTACTGTGTGTCATCTACTCTCAGAAACTCTCAGATATTCCAATCTTATTTTAGAAACCAAATTTTACGTAAATTCACAATTAAATTCCTTCGTATGTACCAAAAAAGCATTGATTTATACCTCATGTTTGGAGGGCACCAACAGACACCAGTGACACCAGATCGGCACCAAATTTGGTACACATCAGCATCAATCAATGATCCAAAGGTGTCCAAAATTTGGGGGTCCTATTTTAATTTTAAACCCCAAAAAGCAGGTATCAAATTTCGCCCTGAATTCCAGCAGGGAAGAGATTTCTTTGCAGCATCTCTCTATTCGTGGACCAAAAAGGAAGGGGAGAGTTGAGGGATGGTTTGGGGCCACACCCACTTTGGAAAGGGTCTTGAAAATCTTTAAATATCAATCTTCACTTGTTTTTCATTAGAGAAAAATGGGCCTAAAACTTTACCTTGGGGAACTCAAAAATGGAGGGTATTTTAGGGTTTGTTTAAACTTTAAAGGGTTTAAAATACTCTCAATAACTCTTAAATACTATTAAAAAGTATTATTTGTTTTATTTTTAAATATATTATTAATTACTATGATTTAATCAATAGTTAAATACACTCTCAGAAATTTTACGTACTCTCTTATATTGTAATATACTGTTACGTAATGAAAATTAACCTCAGATAGTGTGATATACTGTCAGATAGTCTCAGATGATCTCAGATAGTCTCAGATACACTCAGCTAATCTCAGATAGTCTCAGGTACTCTCGGATAGTCTTATTCAATTTAATTTTTCCATATTTTATTAGGTTTTTATGATTTCAGAGTGAAAAATATACTCTAAGAGAATTTAACGTACTCTTTCATAGTTTAATATACTTTTATTTCATGAACTTTAATCTCAGATATTGTACTATACTCTCAGCAAGTGTCAGCTAGTCTCAGATAATCTCAGATAGTTTAATATACTCTCAGAATTAATAATACACTATCAGATAGTGTCAGTATATCTCAGATAGTCCAAATTACTCTAACTTACAATGTACTCGTTTTGTGAGTACATAAAGTCCAGAAAACATATTTCAAATACTCTTACATACACTTAAACATTAATATGTACATATAAAAGATGAACTTCAAACATTATCTATATATAAATATATATATATACGTATCTGTTTTCTATATAGATGTGTATGAAACTTATCTGCATTTTGGTCCAGCGCAGTTTCCAAAGCCAATAACTTCTCTATTCATCAACGTATAATTTTGCAATTAACATCATTTTAAAGATTTAAATTTCATCTTTAATTCAATATCAATTGCATCTCTGTATCGTTATTAGTTTCTTAGATATTAACCATTATGTCCCACCCACGCATCGCTTTGCAGCATCCCTTTAAGATGAAGTGCTGGAGTATATTTAACCGGGCTGTGATTGGTCCAAAAGGGGCGTGGTTGAACCACGCCCACTTCTCTCTCTATACAGAGGGGGGGAATTTATATATTGCTCTGGGATGAGTTTTATGTTCTTTCTGCTGGTATTGTACTCTCAGTACGTCTTTTATACTATGAGTGAGTCTAATGTACTTTCATCTCGTATTATATACTCTCGTCTCTTCTTATATACTTTCGTCTCTTTTTATGTACTCTTGTCTCTTCTTATATACTCTCGTCTCTTCTTATATACTCTCGTCTCTTCTTATGTACTCTCGTCTCTTCTTATGTACTCTCGTCTATTCTTATATACTCTCATTACTTATGTTATATCCGTACGTATTCTTTGCCCTTATAATGTCTTTTGTAATTTATTATACTTATAACATATAAATCCGATGAGTACTTTCCATTAAAATCTTATTTAATCTCCTTCATTGAAAAAGACAACACAAACCTTGTTATATTTAAATTCACTTTTATATAACTGTTGAATACGGAATATTTTTTTGTAACAGCTTATGTTCTTTTTGTCTCTTTGTACATCCTTAACTTATTCTTATGAATGATAATTTTTCATTATTATTATGGCAATTCAAGGTTGATGAACAGTTTTGTTTCTATATTGTACTAAAATACTCTTTGTGTATTATTTTATACATTTTGATAGGTCTTCATTCGTATCAGTTGTACGTAGATATGGTATAATCTCTTATCTGATTTCTATTATCAAAGTTGAATCTATGAAATCGTGATCTAAATAAAGTAAAATACTTACTCCAATTAAAACTTAAGTATAACTAAATCCCTTAGTAAACTATCTACTTATTATATACATACATATTTCTTCTCCGTTTGTCACAGCTTCTAATAGAGGATCCATATTTCAAAAATATATATATTTACCCTTCTTAGCTAAATACCTTATCACTGATACAGCCATATTCTATGTACTATCTAATTATTCTTTAGGATATTATAAAATAAATACGCTCAAAGTTTTTTACGTACATTACTTCAATGTCTTATCTACGTAAAGAAATAGAAGTCAAAATAAATCTTTTAATTCAAATCAGGTTTAGAGATATTTAAATAGAATATTAGAAATGTATGAATGAGATCTATGTAAATATAAAAGAGTATATAAGACGAACTTTGAGTATTGTTAATCCATCTGATAATATATGCAACATAATGACATCATACTTGATATCACAGTAGTATAAACTATGAGTTTAAGTTATACTTTACAATCTCTGAATGAAATGATATTTTGGGATAATAATTAACATTCTTATAGTTTTTTCATATTTTTAAAGTATAATATACGAAATTTAAGTATATAAGAAGAGATCAGAGTATATATTACGAGCTGATTGTATATGATACAAGATTGGAGTACATAAGAAAGGATGATATTATATAAGGAGAGGCGAGAGTATATAAGAAGAGACGAGAGTACATAATAAGAGACGAGAGTATATAAGAAGAGACGAGAGTATATAGGAAGAGACGAGAGTATATAAGAAGAGACGAGAGTGTATAAGAAGAGACGAGAGCATATAAGAAGAGACGACAGTATATAATAAGAGACGAGAGTATATTAGAAGAGACGAGAGTATATAAGAAGAGACGAGAGTATATAAGAAGAGACGAGAGTATATAATACGAGATAAAAGCACATAAAACGAGATCAGAATATAAAACGATATAGCAGTTCATTACAAATCATCCCCAATCAGCCATCAAATATTAATCGCAAACTTTAATCCAAATGGAAACCACTTTCCCTTAAGCCTTCAAAACCGACTCTCAGCGTTCTCAACCGCTTCTAAGCGCCCGAACTTCCCCCATCACCCATAATGCATCACTCCACCAATAAATCTTTCCGTGGAAATACGAATGGGCTATAATTATAGGGCACGGAAAAATGTTTTTTTTTTATAAGGAAACAAGGTCAAAGTTGAAATGTGGGCATCTTTAGATGTACGTGAGACAATCCGTGGCATCGCTAAGAATTGTGGGTAATCTACGAGTGGATTAGAGTATAAAAAAGTACGTACTGAATTAAGTTCGTAATTTGGATTAAGAATTTGGATGGAATTGGGCTGAATTAGAATTGATGGGAGGGTGTTAATTAATTTGGGGTTGGTTAGGGGTTTTGGAGGGGTTTGAGGTAAGCTGAGAGTATATAAGACTATCTGAGAGTATATAAGACTATCTGAGAGTATTTAAGACTATCTGAGAGTATTTAAGACAATCTGAGAGTATATAAGACAATCTTAGAGTATATAAGACAATCTGAGAGTATATAAGACACTGTACTTGCATATAAGACAATCTAAGATTATATAAGACAATCTGAGAGTGTATAAGACATTCTGAGAGTATATAAGACAATCTGAGAGCATTTAAGACAATCTGAGAGCATATTAGACAATCTGAGAGTATATAAGACAATCTGAGAGCATATAAGACAATCTGAGAGTATATAAGACTATCTGAGAGTATTTAAGACTATCTGAGAGTATTTAAGACTATCTGAGAGTATTTAAGACTATCTGAGAGTATATAAGACACTCTGAATGTATATAAGACATTCTAAGAGTACATACGTCTTACTTTGACTGATAAAAATTAACAAAACATAAAGTATTACGTAAGATACGAACTAAGTATATAGAAACTATCTTTAGTTTTGAGGAATTATTTTTCCTAAGTAAAAGTATATATTTCGTGAATTGTTAAAGTATTTCAAACAAGGTTATAGACTGATAAAGCTTTTAAAATTATGATAAGTATATTTATGTATGAGTACTAAAGGAAGAATACGAGTTTAATAGAATAACAAGGACGAGTAAATATATATTACGATAATTGTTTGTATAATAGGATTTTTTAGAGTATATTAGAGACTTTAAGAGTATATAAGACTGAAATAGAGAACAAAAAACCTTCTGAGGGCATATAATACAATTTTAGAGTATATAAGTCATATATATATATATATATATAAGACTTACCAAAGTATCTAAGTGTGTGATATCTAAGTGACTAGCAAAAACTGCCTTTAGTTACGAAGTTTATTATGTAAATAATTGAGAATTATTGAAGTATCTCTAACTAGATGAGAGACTGTATAAAAGTTTTAAAAGATGTAAATGTATATAAGAATAAATTTGGATTAATACGATCTTTATTGAATAAAGAAGATGAATATTAATATATTTTACACGATATTTTGTACATGAGAAGAGTATATGTTAGAGTATTTAAGATATTTTAAGAGTATATATGACGAGATGAAAGTATATAATAAGAGAAGAGAGTATATAAGAAGAGACGAGAGTATATAAGAAGAGACGAGAGTATATAAGAAGAGACGAGAGTATATAATAAGAGAGGGGAGTAAATAAGAAGAGACGAGAGTATATAAGAAGAGACGAGAGTGTATAAGAAGAGACGAGAGTATATAAGAAGAGACGAGAGTAAATAAGAAGAGACGAGAGTATATAAGAGTACATAAGAGGAGAGTACATAAGAGACGGGAGTATATAAGACGTACCGAGCCTCTGACATGATCTAAGACAGAGCCAGAAAGAAAGAAACAAAACTTTCTTCTGCCCTATAATTAAGTGCGGCACACCGACCTTTTTCGAAGAAGAATTCCGAGGCAATTTTATCTCTGGAGGTCGATGCATGAGTGCTTTAATCGCTTAGCGAAAGCGTTGACTTCGCTGAGAGATATTTCGTTTCGTCTTTGGATTTTTCGTTGTACCTTAACAACACGTAAGCAGTACGTGTTTTGTCCAGTCCGTACCCGAATTATACTTTTGGTCATAGAATCACTATTATTTGTCATAGAAGCATAGAATTGGATTCAATTTATAGAGAATACTTTCTAGTTTGTATTGATATCTATTTTTTTATGTTTGGTATTTTATTGATGTCATAATTCGTCAAAATCTGTGACGTCATACGCGGTCTTTTTCGAGTAATCTATCCAGGTATTCAATAATACTTTTACTTTGAAATACCATATATTATGGTTATAGAAATATGAATCGCAATTCATTTTAAATTTAAAAGGTTAAGGTTTTTTTAATATTATTATTATTTATGCTAATGTAATGTGAAAGAATTGAATTAATTCAAACATTGTACGAAGTACCTTATATATGTTATACGTATTTAATCCAGTACGCATTCTTACTATACTTTTCGTCATAGTATTACTATTAATTGTCATAGAAACATAGAAACTAATTCAATGGATAGGAAATACTTTCTAGTTTATGGCGATATCAATTTTATTTTGGTTGGAATTCAAGTGATGTCATAATTTCGTGGAAGACTGTGACTTTTGTGATTGTAATTTCCTGGTAACTTTTATCGGTAATCCAATCAGGTTTTTCGTCCTTAAATTTTTATTTATCGCCTAAAAAACGTTAAATTAAATTCTTTAGATAGGACGTCTTTTCTTCTTAATGAGTATAGTTAATTTTTTAATATTTGTTGTAAAGACGTCATAAAAATTGGATAATTATGACGTAACACGCATTCGTTTTCCAAAAAACTTTATCACGCAAATCAATCACAGTTTTGTTATAAAAAAATAATATTTTATTTTCATAAGATGATAAATTATTATTATTTTAAATAATGTTTAATGCTTATTCTTTTAAATTAATTTTTATCGAATATGTAATGCCAAATAGTTGTTTTAATTTTTTAAATTCCATTACGTATTTTAAAGACGGTATATGTATTTTATTCATAACTTATTGTAAAATACTTTTGACATAGAGAAATTATTATTTAATTATACATAATATTATAGATTATCATCATTACCTTTATATTTATATTTTATCATAAGTATAGATTCATATAATAGTAGATATTTCCAAGTTTATGATCACACTTATTATTTCCTATTTTAATTCCAAATTACGTCATAAAACGTGTGAAAGTATGAGCTAATACAATGTCTTACCAAGGTTAACTTTTACCGTATTGGAATTACTTTGTTGCTCATAAAATCATTAATTTTAGACATAGAAACATAAATTATGATTTGTTTTAAAGTTTAATGTTTTTAATTTCTATAAATACTTATTTTTTGTAATTATTGTATCAAAAAATGGGACAAAATTAAAAAATAAATATTCAGTACGCTAACGTATGACTCAGTACGTACTGGAAACTTAAATCTCATCATGTTTTAGGTTATAATAAGATTATTTTTCGTCTTAGAAACTTAAAAATAATTTTATTTGATCTATAAAACTTTAAAATTTATATTCGTACTTATTTATTAATTTTTTAATTTAAAATGATGCCATAAATGGAAAATAACTATGACTATACGGGTATTCCTTTCCAGATAATCCCGTACTGCAATCAGATTTTTTATCATGAAATCATTAATTGAGGTCAAAGGAACAAAGATTATGATTCATTTTAAAGATAAATAATTACTCTTTATATTAATGTTAATTTTTTGTAATTTTTATTCCATATTTATTGTTTAATTTCCAAAAATACTGACATCAAACTTAAAATTCCGTACGTATTTGGCCATAACATTATCATTTATCGTGATAAAAGCATAAATTATACCTTATTTTGTAGATAAATAATTAACCTATATATACATGGTTATACATCTATGCTAATTGTTTATAATTATTATTCCAATTATATTTGTTTAATTAAAAAAAAAAACAATATAGTTACGCACAAACTACCAACCTACTGCAACCTGTTACGTTTTGGGTTGTAAAATCGTTATTTATCGTCATAGAAACATGAATTATACCTTATTTTGTAGTTAAAAGAATAGGCTATACAACCATTATTATATTTTATAATAAATTTATGTAATTTAGGAATAAATCCATAAAATATGAAGTCATACCCAAGCCTAGGCATTATAATTTTTTCCGAAACATGAATCCTATTACAGATTAATTATAAAAAAATCTTACGATCATATTTTACGCTTCGTTTCGAAGACGAATTAAATAAAATCACGTTCTCATACTTTTATTTTTTTCGTATCTTTTTTTTATGGACCCAAAAATTGAAAATCAAAAAAAAAAAAAAAGAAAAAAATTTTCGAAGCACGAGTCTGTCGAATTCCATTTATTATTTTATCTCCATTTTAGATCGCTTTTTGTTTTTCGCTCACGGCTACCACGCCCTCTTCCCTTATCCCATTGTTATCCGCATAGCGTCGCATTCTGATTGATCTCGTATAGCGACGGATTTCTTACGGATTAACATGTGTTAAGAAAGTAATGAAATGATTACTGTACGAGTAGGTTTGTGACGTCATTGTTCGAGGTCGATTTTTGGGGTAATTTTAAAAGATTGTTAAAAAACATTTAAATCATCAGAAAGATCATTCTTTTATCTTTAAAATGAAGTATCATCTATGTTTTTATCACTGTAATTAATGATTTTATGATTAAAAATATAATAGTGTTACAGGGTAAAGTAGCAATAAGAGTGTTGTGATGTCCTTGTTTGAGGTCAATTTTTGGAGTAATTTGATAAGAATGTTATAAAAAATTTATATGATTACAAATTTTATTCTTTTATCTATTAAATAAAGCATAATTTATAATTTTTTAGCTGTAATTAATGATTTTATCACCAAAAGTTTGATTGGATTACATGATAAAGTGAAAATAGGTGTCTAGTGATGTCATCGTACGAACTCAATTTTTTACGTAATTAGATGCGTATGCTATTAAAAAGTAATTATTTTATGGATATTATTCTTTTTTCTTTAAAGTGAATTATAATTTATGTTTCTATTACCAAAAATAAATATTGTATATTCAAATGTTTGATTAGATTACAAGATAAGATCCCAAAATTATATACATTTGACGTCACTGTTTCAAATGTTTATGACATCATTTCAGATGAAAATCATAAATATTATATATAATTATAAAGATGAAAAAATTTTCTATAATATAAATCTACTTTCATCTTTTTATAACTATAATCAATGATTTTATAATTAAAAGTTTGATTGCGCTACAGGATAAAGTTACAGTAGGTGTGTGGTGACGTATTAATTCTAGCCCAATTTTTGACATAATTTGATCTAATCCTCTAAATAAATTCATATTTTTATAAACATTATTCTTTTATCTTTAGAATAAATCATAAGGCATGATTTTATGACCAAAATTACTGATTTTATAGTCAATCGTTTGATTTGAGTACAGGATAAAGTTGCTATTAATAATTCCATGTGACGTCATTATTCAACTAGTTTATGACGTAGGTTGATAATATAATCATAAAAATTATGTATGTTTATAAATTAGACAGTATATTCTATGTAGCAAAACTATATATTCGTTTATATGGTAATAAATGATGAATCTATAATGGAAAATATGATTAGGTAATAGTTATGCCCAAGTGCTGAGGGTTGGGTTTAACCTCATCTAAATATTATATTTTGACGTCATCTGAGATTGAAATCATTAAAAAATTATATGTAATCATTAAGAAGAAAGTATATTCTATTATATAAGTCTATTTTTATGTTTCTATGTCAATAAATAATGAATCTATGACCAATCAGACAATTGGGTTACACTAATGATAATGTTAAAAGTTTAAAGTGTGACGTCATTTGAATTAAAATAATGACGTCATAGGAAATTGTGATCAATAAAATGATACATCATCGTAAAGCGTAACTATTTATCTTTAAAATAACGCATGATTTAAGTTTCTAGGATTAAAAATAGAGAATTTATGATCAAAAACGTAGATAGGGTACAGAATGAATAAAATACGAGTGTGTTTAACAATGGTACTCTCAGACAGTCTGTACATTACTCAGCCACTATATACACAGCTGAAACACTTTTTAATTTTCTCTCAGACATCTAAAGAAACTATGATACACTTTATTCATCTTTTGGGGTCCAGATTTCTGGTCCATTCTCATCATTTTATTAATGGAAATCTGATTCGAGAATCGCGTGCGTTTGATAGGAAAGAAAAACATCTGTCATCTTTTACAGAATCTAAGAGTTACTGATACACGAAGAGGCTATCTGAGACTAGCTGAGAGTGTAAAAGACTATCTGAGAGTATCTGAGACTTATTTATAAAGTCTGATGGAAGGTATGGATACAGTACAGCATCCGTAAGGATCTTTGAACGTCAATAATTCGTAATAGTTCCAGGAATATGTATATAAGCATTATGGACTTTATAAGAATAGATAAGTACGTAAACAGAATATAATGCATGATAATGCACATAAGAGAGTATATAAGGATAGAATAATGTATATAAGACTTTCTGAGGTTATATAAGATGATTAAAAAGTATATAGAACACACGGAAGGTATATATGACAATTTGAGAGTGTAAAAGATAAGCTGAAAGTACAAAAAACTAGCTGAAAGTTTATAAGTCTAGAAGAAAATATATGAAAAATTTAAAGTATATAAGTCTGTCTGAAAGTATATATAACTCTTTTAGAATTTGTAACGACATCTGAGTGTATATAAGAAGAGACGAGAGTATATAAGAAGAGACGAGAGTATATAAGAAGAGACGAGAGTATATAATACAAGACGAGAGTATATAAGAAGAGACGAGAGTATATAAGAAGAGACGAGAGTATATAAGAAGAGACGAGAGTATATAAAAATCTCCCACAGTATCTGAGAGAACCCACTCTACCTGATATCATATAAGAGGTGTCGACTGGGACTCCATCCCTTACAGACGAAGGTATCCGAGGCGAAGCACGTTCGGATCAAAAAAAAAGGTTCCTTTTTTTTCGAAAATGAGCAGAAAATTACAGCCATTTTCTTCCTTGCCTACGGACATCTTTTTCTTTTTTTTTTCTTTCCTTTTTTTCCTCACGAAATCGTATTTCGTTCCATAGATGTTTCTAGGTACGGCCGATTCTGAGATATACACGTGAGGCTGTGTGTCGATGCATAAATTCATGAGACGTGATTTTCTGTTTGTTTTGTATTTTTTTTTGTTTCGATACATTGGTGTGAAGTTCGTTGTTAAGGCGGTTTTGTATCAGATACTTAAGATTTTGTCTTCGTTGCTCACGGCTCTTTATATATACAATATCATCTCGTGTTATGTACCCTCGTCTCTTATTATATACTCTCGTCTTCTATTATATACTCTCGTCCCTTCTTATGTACTCTCTCGTCTCTTCTTATATACTCTCGTCCCTTCTTATATACTCTCATCTCTTCTTATATACTCTCATCTCTTCTTATATACTCTCGTCTCTTCTTATATACTCTCATCTCTTCTTATATACTCTCATCTCTTCTTATATACTCTCGTCTCTTCTTATGTACTCTCGTCTCTTCTTATATACTCTCTCGTCTCTTCTTATATACTCTCGTCTCTTCTTATATACTCTCGTCTCTTCTTATATACTCTCATCTCTTCTTATATACTCTCTTCTCTTCTTATGTACTCTCGTCTCTTCTTATGTACTCTCGTCCCTTCTTATGTACTCTCGTCTCTTCTTATGTACTCTCGTCTCTTCTTATATACTCTCTCGTCTCTTCTTATATACTCTCGTCTCTTCTTATATACTCTCGTCTCTTTTTATGTACTTTCATAGTGTCTTATATACTGGAAGAGTGTCTTATATATTCTCAGAGAGTATTATATACTTTCAGATAATATTACGTACCCTTATAATGTCGTATATATTCTCGTTTCTTATTTAATTTCATATCGTCTCATATACTCTTATATAGTTTCATCTTTTCTTATTAACTCACAGCTAGTTTACTATACTTTCAGATTATTTTTATTCTCTTAGTTCTTTTTTTTATCTATTAGATGATTGAAAACTACCTTATTTACTTTTATAATATCTATGTATATATTAGAGTGTTCAGGCACGTGATTTCTAAATAAGAAACTCATTTATCCGTAGATTTTAAATCACTTTACGTAAGAAAAATATGTTTGTCTCATTCTTCTCCTTCCATTAGATCTAAATAAACTATATATAATAAATAAAAATATAAACGTTTATAGATAATATATATTATTCTCTTCCATATATACTTGCCTCATTCTTTCGTTATTTTTCTAGTTACATTCGCGAAATTTTTATAAGCAATTAATTATCGTATTTTTAATAGGGACTATGAATACACAACGAAATATATTTACAGTTAGTATACAATGCTACATTTCCCTTCATATCTTATTAAAAAACCATACTATACTGAAACAAAAAATGTAATCTTACAGTCAACAAAAGTACAATAATAATGATATAATGTTTGTTTCATTTTGATGATATTTATTGCTAAAGGAAATTCTCAAAAGTTTTCAGATCAAAATACACTTTTTCATACAGTAACTTCACCCTTTGACTCTTTGTATCTGACATTATCCGTTATTATCCCTTAGAACACAGTAATTATTTCAGACATCGTAAAACAAAAAATATGTTGTCATAGTTCATTAAATTTTCTACATAATGACATAAATTTTATTGTTATATGTTTAATAAAGACCTTTAAATTAATTCCTAAAGTTTACCCTACACACAACACAAAAGCAGTTGTAATCTGACAGACTTTGTACCTCATCCCACGTTTTCAATTATTTCTTTCCTAATATTTACAGTACGTATAAACAAAAAATATATTATTATAGATTATTAAATTATCTTTAAAATAAGATAAAAATTATGTTCGTATCTTATATAATATTTACACGATAAATTCTTAAAGTTTGCCCCACAAAGTTTCACTTTCCTAATACAATGGTTTAGCTCACATTACGCTCAGTACCTTGTAACATATTTTCGCTTATATCTCAGCTAATTAAAAATATTACTAAAAACAAAAAATATTGTCTTATAGATTATTAAATTACCTTTTATATGATAGTAAATTTATTTTCGTAACTTGTTTTGTGACGTCACAATAAATTCCCAAAATCGGCAAATCCAAAATCCGCTTTTCCGTATAGAAAACTCTTTCCTTATTCGTCCCATACTAAAGCACAGAAACCTGTTCCCTTCGCGGTAACCGGAAGTTCTTAATTTTCCTCTCTCAGCTGTCTCTCTCAGCCTCTCTCAGCCATTTTATTATGCAAATTGCTTTTAATTCACTTCTCTTTTGTTTTTGTTTCATACTTTTCTTGGAAATGAAGTGACGTTCGTAAAAGGGAGAGATTTTGGTCGACTTCGTAATCTCGGATTCGCGATTTTTTTTTGAGTGATTTTAAAAGGAAATAAATATAAAATATATATGAAATTAAACTTTAATTAATTATCTTTTATACTAAATTTTTTGTTTTGGGATATTGTTTATATTTTCTGAGTTATATTGGAAATTGTAGAGGCTTGCACTGTGAGTGAAAAGGTAGTAGAATTCGTATTCGTGAATTCGCGATTTTTTTGCAGAATTATTTACATGTAAATAATAAAAAAACTTATGTTTAATTAAAGTTTATTTAGTTATCTTTTATAAATTGTTTTTTGTTTTGAGATACTTTGGATGGTTTTTTGATTATTAAGGAAACTGTAGAAGCCTGTACTGGAAGAGACAGTTTGGTTGTTGAATTCGTAATTGTATATTCGCGAATTTTTTGCGAGTACAGTTAAATACCTGAAATTATAAAATTAAATCAGAATTAAGAAAAATTAATTTTCTTTTATGTTGTAATTTTTATTTTACAATATTGTAGGTATTTTTAGAGTTATAAGAGAAAGTATTGAGGTTTGCAGTTGGAATAAAAGCCCTGGTTGTGGTAATCGTATTCGGGAATTCGCAAATTTTTTGCAGATTATTTTGCGAGTAAATAATTATAAAATATATACTAAATTGAAGATAATTTTATTTTATCTTACGTTATATTTTTTGTTTTCGTATATTTTCCAATTTTTAATGAGTAATTAGGAAAAATGTAATACCTTGCATTGGAAGAAAAATGCTGGTTACTTACGAGAAAGAATTACGTACATATGAAAGCATTGATTATATAATTAAGGTTGATAGCTTACGAGTTGTCTAAACGTATTAATAATGTCTTATAGTGTCTTATATTCTTTATCGAGTGACTTAATGTATTGGAAAATGTACACAAGAGTAAAGAAGTGTCTTAAACTGTCTAGGTTTGTCTGAGAGAGTCTAGAATACGTCTAGAAGTGTCTTATATTGTCTATCAGTGTCTAAAAGACAATAGAAGTCTCAGAGAGTTTGTAAAACTGTCTTAAAGTGTCTAGAATCGTACCATACCCTCACAGAAACCCTGAGAGAATCCAAAAAGTCTCTCAGACACTGTGAGAGTGTCTGAGACACCCTGAGATATCTTTCCGATGGATAAATTTCTTCTCTGAGAAGGAAAATCCGTGATATTTCCTTTGACCTCAAAAACAGTACATAATTGTCGCATTCCAATAGAAAAAGGTGTGTTCACGCGATGCAACTTTCGAATCGAATATCTCAATAACCAATCGATAAAAATCAACCAAATTCGATATGTAACATCACTAACAATTTATCTATACTTGTATAAAATTTCATCAAAATCCGACTATTACGAAACCCGGTTTACCCGAAACAAAAACCGGTTTTCGCTCCAAAACTTTCTTGATTTTCATTTTTATTCGTGAAAATGTTTATAAGCGTGTGTATGATTGATCGTTAACATCCACAGACTCCCAAAGGATCTTTGATAATCTTACGGAATCTTTAACGAAACGTATGTAACACGCCTATTGTATTAGAATGGAGGTATACTTGTAAACGTAGGTTTGAAATTACATCATTTCACATTTTTCCTTATAACTCAACCAAATATGAAAGTACTTCAAAACAAAAAATACATTGTTGTAGACAATAAAATAACCTATAATTACATATAATTTCATTGTTCTGTCTTGTTTCATGACGTCACAATAAAATTCTAAATTAGGCCAACATGAACAGAGTACATCACACAATTACACTGAATACATCATGACACATTTTTCCTCATATCTTAATAAATAATAAAGATGCACAAATGTAAAAAATACAAATAAATAGATAATTAAATTACCTACAAATTGATTGTTATTTTATTATTTTATCTTAATTTTTGCTTTCACAATAAATTCCTAAAGTTTACATTTAAAAACCGCACTTACTCATAGTGTTTCGTTACCTACAATACAAGTTAAGTACATGATATAAATACGAGTATATAGTACTATTGCTCATAAAATTACATTAAATTTAGGTTCACTTTGCGAATTAATTTCTCAATAACCAATCAACACATTTCAATAAAATTAGCATCAAATCGTAGATCATAGTTTTATCTATCGGAGCATATTTTTTATTTTGCAATATTATAATAATTAATATAATTTCTGGCGGATTTTGTGAGACCCTACACTTGTCCTAATCCAAGCAGCCGGCGCTCATAAATCCCCGGCAGTTGATGCATCGATTGGCGCCAAAATTATAACCCGTTATGCGCACATTACTAGACGAAACTAGATGTGGAAGAGCTGTATAAAGATGACCATATCTTTAGATATAATTAACATAGACAAATGGGTTTAGCACCGTTGTACAGATTATTGTTTCTTGTTTTGAATTATATTTGTTTTGTTGTTCTACCATTGTTGGTTTGGCGGATATGACGTATTTTGTCGGCTAATGTATCCCGGAAAACTGATTTTGGGATTTTTATCTATCGCAATACTTCCAAACAAATATGCAGATTACTATCGATCTATGAATGATAGAGAAATGATTTAGTCATCAGTATCTAGCTTGGACTTTCTACTTTAGAACAATATTAGATTCCTTTTTGTAGCATTTTTGGTTGAAAAGATATTTTGTGATTTATAAGAAAGGGCATTGTCAAAAACAGGTTTTGATTGTGTGATTTGGGTTAGAAAAATGTTGGTAGCACCGAACAAAATGGCTCATAACTATTGATCTACAAATGATAGAAAAATGACTTTAGCATCATTATCTAGTTTAATCTTTCCACTTTTAAAATATATTTGTTCTTTTTCTGTAACTTTATTAGTTTGGAAGATATTGTGTGTTTTGTAAAAAGGTGCACTGTCAAAAATGAGTGTTGTATGTATGGTTAGGACTAGATTAATGTTATTCTACGGATGTCTAAGATATAGGTAAACATACTGTGAGTTTAAGAGACTATCTGAGACAGGAAGTAACATCCTATGAGAGTCTGTGACACATTATATTTTGCATTTCATTTGTTTTCCCCCACAAAAACCGATTCGTCATTGTGTCCCATGTCGTCGTGATAGAATTGGACGCCCCGTCGACATTTGTGACTTGTCATGAATACGTAATATCGACACTTTGTGTTCTTTTATCGATAGTAATTTGTGAAGGATACGAGTTGAGGATGACTTGGTTTTTGTATTTACTTTCTTTTAATACGGGAATATTGTGTTATTTTGAGAAGTTTGTTTAAATAGTAATATTTATTAAACAATTGGATTTCTTATATATTCGCATCTCGTATTATATACTCTCGTTTCTTCTTATATACTCTCGTCTCTTCTTATATACTCTCGTCTCTTATTATATACTCTCGTCTCTTATTATATACTCTCGTCTCTTCTTATATACTCTCATCTCTTCTTATATACTCTCGTCTCTTCTTATATACTCTCGTCTCTTCTTATATACTCTCGTCTCTTATTATATACTCTCGTCTCTTATTATATACTCTCGTCTCTTCTTATGTACTCTCGTCTCTTCTTATATACTCTCGTCTCTTCTTATATACTCTCGTCTCTTCTTATATACTCTCGTCTCTTATTATATACTCTCGTCTCTTCTTATATACTCTCATCTCTTCTTATATACTCTCATCTCTTCTTATATACTCTCGTCTCTTCTTATATACTCTCGTCTCTTCTTATATACTCTCGTCTCTTATTATATACTCTCGTCTCTTATTATATACTCTCGTCTCTTCTTATGTACTCTCGTCTCTTCTTATATACTCTCGTCTCTTCTTATATACTCTCGTCTCTTATTATATACTCTCGTCTATTCTTATATACTCTCATCTCTTCTTATATACTCTCGTCTCATATTATATACTCTCGTCTCTTATTATGTACTCTCGACTCTTCTTATATACTCTCATCTCTTCTTATGTACTCTCTTCTCTTATTATATACTCTCATCTTCTCTTATATACTTTAGTCTTGTCTTATATACTCTCATATACTCTGAAATCTCAATATTAGTTCTGCAAAACATGTCATAGATCAGTCAAACTTTATGAATAATCTTGCATCCTTACTCACAGCATCCTGGTCCATCAGAGATTAAAATCTTCTCTTAGTACGTGCCAGAGTCGGTTAGCTTATCTTAAAGATTCTTAGTATCTCTCAAGAGTGTCTTAGAGTAATATTTGAGCTTATATACGTGTTTAAGACTGTCTAGAAGTATTTGACACATTCTGGAATCGTTTGATCTATATGTGATCTTTTAATTGTATCATAACTATTTGTACAGTAATCTTAGAGAAATAAATCTGGTATCATTGTTTAGCTTATTGTATGCAATTTCTATTTACATTTATTTTGTTTTAGTTGCGGTATTTTTTGAGCGTTTATGACGCATAATGTCGGCAAGTGTATCTCCATAAAACCGGTACTTGTTAAACTTTCTATTGCAGTACCTCCGAACTAAATAAGTAATAACTATTGATTCAGGAATGATAGAAAAATGAATTTAGTGTCATTATCTAGCTAAGACCTTCTACTTTTGATCAATATTAGATTTTTTCCTGAGGCTGAATTGGTCCAGAATTTATCACCTGTTTTGTATGAAGGTGCATTGTCAAAAATAGGTTGCTTGTTTACGATTTGTGTTAGAAAAATGTTAGCACTACCGAACATAATAGCTAATAACTATTGATCTAAAAATGTTAGGAAAATAATTTAAGCATCATTATGTAGCTTAATCTTTCCACTTTTAATTGATATTTATTTATTTTATATCACTTTATTAGTTGAGAAGATATTACGTGATTAATAAGAAGGTGTAATGTCAGAAATGGGTTTAGGATTGTTGATTTAGCGTACATTACGTATTTTTTATAGGCAAGTGTAATCAATAAAAAGGTACTTCGTACACTAACTTGTATTTGTTTCTGAGAGTGTTTGTAACTGTCTGAGAGCGTTAAAATCATCTCTCAGACTTCCTGAGAGTGATTATAAATAGCTGAGACTTTCTGGAATTACACCTTAATTGTTTAGACCTATCTGTGAGATTTCATCTCTGTTTTAGACATTTTAAGACACTCTGAAGATAGCTTATACTGTCTGATAGTGTCTGAGAGTACCTGAGAGTCTTATAGACACTCTCAGACACCCTGAGACAAGGGTTAAACTCTCTGAGAGTTCCTGAGAGAGATATTTCTTGTCTTAGATATTTTGTGGCTCTTTTAAAGATTTTTGAAGGATTAAAATACTTATAAAAGGTATATTAAAATTTAAATACATACAAGACATATATAAATGAAGCTAATTGTATATATAATAATTAAAATAAGAAATAATTAAATATTACTCACCTTATAATGACTTAACTGAGTCACGTATAAACTTATCCAATCCAATCACGTTTGTAGAAATGCACCTATCACGATAAACAGCACATAAGCACAATCCAATTGTGGTGTTGTATTCAGATCTGTTGTGGAAACACTGTCTTAGATGCACTTTTTTTAACTCCCATAAAAGTCACGAATTCACGTAATTTTTTTGGGTTAAATCACGAATTACGTTTAAAGGAATTGTCAATTTAAAAGTCACTGTTTTTCGTGCAAATTCAGTGCAAAAAAATACGTGTTTTGAGCTATAATTGTTTGCAAATGTATCTAATTTTGGTTTGGAATTGATTTAAATTAAGTCACGAATATTTAAGGATATGTTGTAATGATTGTCACGAATGTAATTGTCACGTTAGGTCACGATTGACAGCTGTTTTTGGTAGGAATTATAAGTGCAAAATAATCCGCGAATATTTGCAAAAATTAGATCAAAATTGCAAGTTATATGTGTGGGTTACATATAAAAGTTTGAATTCACGTTTTCAAAGTCACTTTGACGTGTTCATTTGTTTGTTATTGTCTTATTTACTCTCAGAGTGTCTAGTAAATTGTCTTAGACACTTCAAAACAATTTCAGAATATTTCACATTTACTGTCATATTTTAATACGCAATGAAATAGCATATCAAGTCAATCAATTGAATTCTTATTTCATTAAATTATACCAAACCAATTTAACTTTAAAAAAAACAACAAAAAATATAAAATAAGGTATTTTTTACCAATAATACTGATTCACGTTTTCAAAGTAACTTCTACTTATTGTCACCATTTTAATTGCTAACGAAATACACTATAATTCACGAATAATGAGAGATTGTAATGTATGTGCCAAAATGATGCAAAAATAATGGAATATATGCTTAAAATTCGATTTTAAACTTTGTCAGTCATAAAAGTCACTTTTGATGCACAAAAACGTGACTTTGTCACGAATATATAATGTTTAATATTGTTTATATACGAATTATTAAAAAATATTACGTTTTTATATGCGTAAAAGGTGTATTAAAAATTCCTGTATATTTTTGGATTCACGTATGCACTCAAATGTCACTTTTATGCACGAATAGGTCTCAGGAACTCGCAGCTAGTATAAATATCTCTCAGACAATCCTCAGACACTTTATTTTAATCTCAGACAGTCTATTAAGCTCTCAGCTTGTCTCACAATGTCTTCTATATGTTTATATCCAAATATGTCCAAAGTATTACGTAATTTTTGGGATTTAAATCACGAATTCATTGCTAAATGCACTGAAAGTCACGATTCGTGCACAATACACTCTCAGACAGTCTAAGACACAGTTATTTACTCTCAGACATTGCATTTCACTCTCAGAATGTTTTTTTTAAGTGTTTATATCCCAAAAGTCCAAATTTTATACGTGATTTTTGCTATTTAAATCACGAATTCACACCAAAAATCACTGTCAATCACTGTACATGTACAAACAACTTTCAGACAGCAAAATATTGTCTGAGAAACTTCAATTAAATTCTCAGAACGTTTCAAAGTGTTTTAATACAAAAAAGTATTTTTGTATTAATTAATTATTTTATTAATTATTAATTAATTAATTAATATTTTTGTATTACAAAATTTTACGTAATTTTTACACTTTGAGTCACGAATTCACTTCCAAAGTCACTGACAGTCACTGTCAAAATAAATAAAGCTCTCAAACAGCAAAATCCACTGTCAGACAGTTCAAATCACTCACAGTTAGTCACAGAACCATTCCAAAGCCCAAAACAACACGTAAAAATCACTCAAAGTCACTGCAAATCACGTATTAAAATCACGATGCACTTGTCAAAGTATTTATATAATATAAAGTCTTTAAAAGTAGCAAAGGTTTTAAATGGAAATTCCAATGGGAAGTGCATTGGAAGTGTGTCTACTCTTTGACTGTGGATATGGAAGTGGATTAGGTGTATGGAGGGGGGTGTCAAACTTGGATGGGGAAGGGAGAGAGGGCGTGGCTGGTGGGGGAGGGGTGTGTCAGGCGCTCTCAGCAACTATCTGAGAGTGTTTTTTTGCTCTCAGAGTGTACTGTATACTTATTATAGTCCAATGATAAAGTATGATAGTCTTATATACTCTAATCTATTATTATATACTCTCATGTATTCTTATATACTCTCATCTCTTCTTATATAATCTCGTCTCTTCTTATATACTCTCGTCTCTTCTTATATACTCTCGTCTCTTCTTATATACTCTCGTCTCTTATTATATACTCTCATGTATTCTTATATACTCTCATCTCTTCTTATATAATCTCGTCTCTTCTTATATAATCTCGTCTCTTCTTATATACTCTCGTCTCTTATTATATACTCTCGTCTCTTCTTATATACTCTCGTCTCTTCTTATATACTCTCGTCTCTTCTTATATACTCTACAATAGTCTTATATACTCTCAGAAAATCTCAGAAACTTAGAATATCCAAAAACACCTATAAATTAAAAAACAAAGAAGTTCCAATAACTGTATCCAAGGAGCAAATTTCGTCATATAACGGACGAACTTTCGAATAAATTAATACTTAACGAGAATCGATTTTCTCTTTTTTGATTGGACCAGTTTTTCGCGGCAATTTGAGGAAATTTTGTCTGAGAGAGATTTTTAAGTGTCGATACATTTTGAGGAGAAATTTTACGTTATATTAAGTTCATCTTTTAAGCTTTGATACTACTGAGCTTCTAAGGTATTAATTAGGTATTGTATACTCTCATTTCTTCTTATATACTCTCGTCTCTATTATATACTCTCGTCTCTTATTATATACCTTCGTCTCTTCTTATTTACTCTCGTCTCTTCTTATATACTCTCGTCTCTTCTTATATACTCTCGTCTCTTATTATATACTCTCGTCTCTTATTATATACTCTCGTCTCTTCTTATATACTCTCGTCTCTTATTATATACTCTCGTCTATTCTTATATAAACTCGTTTCTTCTTATATACTCTAATTTATTGTTTCATTATACTTATAAACAGTCATGATCATAATTATTGATTCATTAATGTACTTAGTAAATAACCAATATAAATGCACATAATATTTAAAGGACGAGTTATTAAAAATACTTTATATAACTTCTATAAATCCTAATAAAATTCTACATATGAATAAAATATTTTGCATATTTTGCACAGTTGTGTTTCAAACGCTGGTTGATTCGTTCATATAAATGTATTTTTAAAATGAAATATGTATAAAGAAAGATATAAATAGAATCCAATAGTAAAGAACAGTTCTTTACTTAAACTATATTTAACGTAATAATGTCTTAGCAAATGCAAAAATTAAATTCCGCGATTTGGAAATACATACACAGATATTAAAATAAGTAACTTGTTTCCTTAGAGATTCTTATCTACTATAAGATAGTCTTATATGCCCTCAGAGTGTGTTATATACTTTAGAAGTTACTTATTTACTCTCAAAAAGTCATGTACACTCTTTTATATACCTTCATCTCGTTTTATGCGCATATTCAACGAATCTTAGATTGCTTTAGACACTGTTAAAATATACATAATTATTTATGTAACATTAAAAAAAAACAATACGTAAGATGTTTAAAACTCTACTTCTATATCTTGAATGCATTATATAGTTCTACAAATATTAATGCGAATAATACATAATATGTACCAAAGATGCTGTTTGTAGATTTGGTGTATTACATGCATAGAAGAAATCTATACCTATTGTATTAAATATACTTTTACATATATAATGAATTGTTAAGTTTTTTTTATAAATAATCCCCAATAATAGGAGGGAATTATAATTAGAGATATGAATAAATAAATAAAGATATAATCAATCTAAGTTAGATAATATGCATCCCATAAACTCTGATGCTGTGCAATATAATAATAATATGAAATATATGTACCATTTCATCTTATATATATATAAAACAGTATATATGTTTTTTATGTATTAAATATATAGTATAATAGTTCTCTTTAATTAACATGTGATGTGAACAATAAGAAACTATCCTTGTGTCACTATAAATAACAATTAAAACATATAAATGTATAAACAAAGATTTACGTAACAATAAGAGCATAAAATACGTATAAATTAAGATAAGAGAAGACAATGAATAGATTTTACATCTTTAATATATTTACGTAAAAGGAGTACATAAATAGTATATACTATGTACATAGTATAATAGTATTTAGTTCGTAATATGTATTATTAACAATAAGACGCTATTCTTAAGTATTACATTCGTCATTTGGTCCATAAATTCAAAGAGGGCGTGGCACTTAGAGGATGAGTGTGATGTATGGATCTCGGAGACAGATGCGAAAGGGGCGTGGCCAAATGGATCCATCTCAGGAGAGAGATGAGTCTTATAGGAGAAGAGAAAGGGTCCAATGAAGATGCTGCGAAGGGAAGAGAGTATATTAGGAGAGATGAGAGTATTTAAGATGAGGCTAGAGTATATAAGTAGAGACGAGAGTACATAAGAAGAGTCGAGAGTATATGGAAGAGATGAGAGTACATAAGAAGAGTCGAGAGTATATAAGAAGAGACGAGAGTGTATAATAAGAGACGAGAGTGTATAAGAAAGAGACGAGAGTATATAAGAAGAGACGAGAGTATATAAGAAGAGACGAGAGTATATAAGAAGAGACGATAGTATATAATAAGAGACGAGAGTACATAAGAAGAGACGAGAGTATATAAGAAGAGACGAGAGTACATAAGAAGAGACGATAGTATATAATAAGAGACGAGAGTACATAAGAAGAGACGATAGTATATAATAAGAGACGAGAGTATATAAGAAGAGACGAGAGTATATAATAAGAGACGAGAGTATATAAGAAGAGACGAGAGTATATAAGAAGAGACGAGAGTATATAATAAGAGACGAGAGTATATAAGAAGAGACGATAGTATATAAGAAGAGACGAGAGTATGTAAGAAGAGACGAGAGTACATAAGAAGAGACGAGAGTATATAAGAAGAGACGAGAGTACATAAGATGAGACGAGAGTACATAAGAAGAGACGAGAGTATATAATAAGAGAAGAGAGTATATAAGAAGAGACGAGAGTATATAAGGTGAGACGAGGCTATATAATAAGAGACGAGATTATATTATAAGAGACGACAGTATATAAGAAGAGACGAGAGTATATAAGAAGAGACTAGAGTATATAAGAAGAGACGAGAGTATATAAGAATAGACGAGAGTGTATAATACATGATGAGAGTATATAAGAAGAGACGAGAGTATATAAGAAGAGACTAGAGTATATAAGAAGAGACGAGAGTATATAAGAATAGACGAGAGTGTATAATACATGATGAGAGTATATAAGAAGAGACGAGAGTATATAAGAAGAGACTAGAGTATATAAGAAGAGACGAGAGTATATAAGAATAGACGAGAGTGTATAATACATGATGAGAGTATATAAGAAGAGACGAGAGTATGAAATACGAGACTAGAGTACATATATACTCTCTGAAAGAATTCACTTGTCCCTTTAAATAGCAGAGGACATTGGAGAATATCCGATGACAGATTATAGGCACACCCCCTGCCACACCCCCTTTTAAGGGGAGGTCAGATTCAAAGGGTTAAATGGGGGAGGGAACAAAAGATCGCTTATAGCTAGCGATCTCTTTTAGCGTCACGTATAGGCCGCACTTGTGACCGCACTTCATTTACGAATAACTTACGATAATAAAATTTACGAAGTTTGTAGTTATCGATATTTATGTTTTAAAATAGTTTCTGAGAATGTGTAAGAGTAAATATTATAGTTTGAGAGTAAAAATTAGTGTCTGAGAGTAAAAATTAGTGTCTGATATTTGCTTAAAGTCATCTTATATATATACGATAGTCTTTTTGTCTTCTACTGACATCTATGCAGCTTCCCTAAGAAGCAAAAATATCGTGAAAGTGTATGCTCCTGACATCTGAGCATCTTTTCCAAGAACTACTTAGTGGCGCTAAATTCAAATTTGAATTTTTTTTCTAAATATACTCTAAGATGGAGTTTGGTACTGTAAGAGATGCTGTAAAATGATCTTTACATATATGACATAGTATTACGTAATGTATAGCTGTCTTATTTTTTTTATAACACTTTTTTTGTTCTTTGGCTATTAATTGCTATTATTTTATTTGAATTTGAATATAATTTCCCATATATATACAATACTATATACAATATAGTATATTTGTCTACACTATAAAACAGTTTAATATACTCTTATATATAAATTTTCAACGAGGTATAACACAAAAATACAATATATACTTATTAAATATATATGTGCTATCTATTTATACTTCTATATATTCTATTTCTAATTATATCTTCTCTCAGACACTAAAAGACAGTTAGACACTGTCTTATATATACTTTCAGATAATAGAATATACTCACAGCTATATGAATACACAGCTAGACTGTACATTCTCCTTAAATTTACTTATACTATTAATATATATACTTATTTCTTCTCTTAGACTCTTGTAGGCTCTCTCAGACATTACATGTATATACTTGAGACTTTTATCTACTCTCAGCTTCTCTCAGAGACTTCTCTCAACTCTCAGACACATTTTAAACTCAAATTAAATTAAAATACGTTATATATTTGAATTCAAATGACCGCCATGAGTGTGACGTCACAAGCATCTTCTTAGTACGTATCGTTGTACGATAGATGGAAACCGACTTCACTTTGAACTTATAAATAACGAAATAAATTAAAATAATTAATAATATAATAATATAAATATTGAAAATAGTCCTTATTATATTAATTATTGATTATTATAGTTATATAATTGCTTAAGATAGTTTTATATATTAATTCAATGATTTCCTCTTATTTACGTATACAGACTGAAGTCTTGCGCCATCTTAAGCCTTTACATTAGAACTAAGATGACGTCACATTTACGGCGGGCTTTTTAAAATGATTTAAGTATTTTGATTTAATTTGAGTTTAAAATGTGTCTGAGATCTGAGAGGGGTGTCTGAGAGTAGCTGAGAGTAGATATTAGTGTCTTACATATAGCTTTACTGTCTGAGAGAATCTAAAAGTGTCAGAAAACATGAAAAAATACATAAAACATTCATATAGTACATCTAAATGTATGTAGTATATATAGATAAGTTTTCTACATATATATTTCTGAGTGTTTTTAAATGTCTGACAGTGTCTGAAGAGGCTAGAAGTATCTATGACTAGAATAATGTATATATTAATAGTACATGTACATTATTGTAGTATTATAGTGCTTACTTGCGTATGTATTTAGCTTAAATTACTTTAGTGCTTGGTTATGTATGTAAAGAGTTTAAAGTACATAGAAGTGAGTAAAAGTATATATGAAATAGTTTATATGTGTTTTATAGTGTCTAAGAGATAATGGTATTGTCTGTGTAAAGAAAAAGTACATATTTTAATTGTATATGTTTATTTAACGAAGATACTTCTTAGCTGTGTATATGTATAGTACATAGTACAGTATATATATATATATATACACAGACGATATATATATATATATATATATATATATATATATATATATATATATATATATATATATATCCATAGAACTACCCTAGCCCTATCTTATGTCATTATATAGTTCTTAAAAGTAGTTAAAACTATTATATATATATATACGAAATAGTGAAAGTAAATAACGAAACATTAACTTAATTTACAGAACTTAACGAACAGTGCTCTGAATATTTTCTCAAATAACTCAAAATATCTGAATGACTGTAAAAATAAAAATATTACATGATAGATGGTAAAAATATCTTTAATTTGATATCATTTTTATTATTATTTATTCGTAAATTGATCCGCAAAAAAATTGCGAAGACAAGGATCTTAATTCCAGTGCTTTTTTCTCGAAGTGTAGACCTCTATATATTTTCTAATAACTCAAAAAGTATTGGAAGTATCTTAAAATTAAAAATAAATCCTAAAAGATAATTAAATTTTCTTTAATATAATATATATTTTATTTTACAATAATCGTATGTTAATCTGCAAAAAAATCGCGAACTTACAAGAATATACTTAAAAATATTACGTTACGTTATTTCTATAAGAGAAAAACATTGAATTAGTAAGAATATCATTTAAACCAATTATATACACATAATAATCAATAATTAATATGTTAACAACTATTTTTGATATTTATTTTATTATATAATCAATTATTTTAATTTATTTCATTATTAATAAGTTCAAAGTGAAGTCGGTTTCCATCTATCGTACAAAGATACGTACTAAGAAGACGCTTGTGACGTCACACTCATGGCGGTCATTTGAATTCAAACATATAACGTATTTTGATTTAATTTGAGTTTAAAATGTGTCTGATAGCTGAGAGAAGTCTCTGAGAGTAGCTGAGAGTGAATAGGAGTCTTAGTTATATACGTATAGTCTTTCAGAGACAGTAAAATGTCTGAGATCAGAAAATAAGTATATATATATTAATACTACATGTACATTTTAGGAGAATGTACAGCCTAGTTTTCTATCAATATAGTTGAGAGTATATTTTAGTGTCTGAGAGTATGTATGCGATAGTAAAAAAGTGTCTTATACTGTCTGAGAGATGCTTTAAGTGTCTGAGAGTAGATATGATTAGAATTAGAATATATAGAAGTATAAATTAATAGTACATATATATGTAAGGAGTGTATACTGTATTGTTGCGTATTTATCTAGTTGAAAGAATATATAAAAGACAATAAGGCATATATATAAATATATATATATAATACAGTAATATAATATAATACATAATACATAATATATCGCATACAATTATAATAAGCATATATTTATTAATATATAATGTACATTAAAGGATTATATTCTGCTAAGTTATGTATGTAGTAAGTTTAAAGTATATAGTTTTGTCTGGGAGTATATAAGAAAGAGTATATAAATGTTTAATATGTTTTGCGAGTATATATATATAAGTTAAAAATACACCTATAGTAATACATAGCTAAAGAACAAACATATATGTATAACTATCATGTAAAAGCCTAGATAATTGTACGTAATACTGTTTCATATATGTAAAGATCATATTGCAGCATCTCTTACTGTACCAAACTCCATCTTATAGTATATTTAGAAATGTAATGATTCAATTTTAAATTTAGCGCTTCAAAGTGGTTCCAGCCAAAGTTGTACAGATGTCAGTACAGATCTACTTTACGATGTTTTTGCTTCTGTGGGAAGCTGTATAGATGTCAGGAGGATGCAGAAAGAGGTTTAGAAAAATTATATATGAATGTTTTTTAAGTTTTTTTATATATTAATAATTAATATAATTCTTTCTTATGTACTTTGTTTTGGGATAAATTGGTCCAAGACTGTCTTATGTATTCTAATATAGTCTTATATACATTGAAACGCTTTTATCTCGTTTTACATATTCGCATCTCGTATTATATACTTTCTTCTCTTCTTATGTATTCCCATTTACTATAAACTATGAAATATAGAAATAGACGTATATAATAGAATTGTTAATTACCTTTATTGTAATTATTTTTCGTATATTTAGGTATCTTTCTTTATTTTAATTATTTATTTCCATATTGCTTTTCATCATCAAGTGGATGTACTGTAGACTTTAATTTATACATTTTTAAACCTATAGTTCTATACATTTATAATTTATGTACTATTCATATATAACTCTATTATTTATCAATTATATTAAAGCTATAACATATATATATACGTATATTTTGAAATGAATAAACAAAAAATAATCAGTAGAAATATAATTTATTATTATATTAAATACATAAATTTCACCTATATATATCATAGTTTATTGCAGAAAAATCGTCATTATTAGCTATTTTAAACTTTCATTAACCGTAATTAATTTCTGTAATAAATATTTAGATTTGCAGTAGATAAAATACTTTAAGATAGAGTTCTTAAGTATATAAGATGCGATGAGGGTATATAACAAGATATGGGAAACTATTCTATTATATTCACAAGTTTCATTATGCTCTGATTCATTGTTTATAGCAGATGATAGTACATAAGAAGATATGAGAGTATATAAGAAGAGATGAGACTGTCTATAAGTTTCAAAGACTATCTTACAGTATTTAAGACTGTATTAGTTTTTATTTATCAAAGAAAAACATTTAGGAAACTATAGTTAATGCATAATTCGTAACAAAAGTAAGCTAGCAAACTTTTACTCGTATTCTAAATCTACGATAGAGAGAAAGCCAAAATTTAATAAGTATGATATAGAATTATGAATTAACTTTATTAGGGTACATTTTTGTTCACCTATGTCTTCTAGTTGTTTTTATGATGGACCAACGATGGCGTATTTTTTAAATGAATCATTTAATGACAAGAATAGGAGAATTTCAGACTTTTATTTATAATTTTTTGTAGCCAAATTATGATTGGTAAAAAGCTGAAATTTGAGTATGTAATACCAATATATATTACCTTTATTATCATATTTTTATTTATCTAGATCTCACAGTTTATTGTCGTTGATAGTTTAGGAATTTCGTACGTTGCCCTAATGAATTTGTTTACGATTAGAATAGAGGAATGGTAGTTTCGTATCTATGATTTTTTCCAGCATAAACTATGATAGTTGGAAGGCTGAAATTTAATTTCCTAATAGAAAAATAGATGAACTTTATAACAATATTTTTTTCGTTTATCTATCTTTCCTAGTTACTTATCCATTAAAGATCAAAGATGACTCCAAAAAATGTTTTCAGATAATAATTGCATAGCAACAATAATAGTTATTTGGTAGGCTTTAATATCTAATTTTCTTTAGCAAAAACTATTATAAATAGAAATCTAAAAATTAAGGGCAGAATAGAAAAATGTATTACCTCTATTTCAATATTTTTTCTGTTGATCTAGCTCTCCTAGTTACCAATCTATATTAGATCAAATATGACGATTGCAAATAATTACGTAGCAACAATAGTATAGGTATAATAGACTTTTGTTTATCATTTTTTCTAGCCAAAACTATTACAGATAGAAATCTAAAAATTTAATACAAAATAGACAAATATATAACCTCTATTTCTATATTTATTTTGTTTATCTAGCTTTGCTAGTTTTTTGTCTATAATAGATCAAAGAAGACGTAATTTTAAAAATTGACGAGAAGTTCGTAGCAACAAGAGAAGATTAACAATAGCCATTTGAAAATACTTTGTCTAGTCAAAACTATGATAAATAAGACTCCAAAATTTTTATACATATATAAGGTGTAACATATGAAGTGTCTTAGACAAGTTTTAAGCGTCTGATAGTGAATTTAATAAGCTTATACCATCTATAGGCTGTGATATGGAACCAACTGTAGATACATCTGCAGGTGTCGACCTCATACGACGGACAGAATAACTGCTTTTGATACGTCATATAAAGGCGCCAAATTTGAATATAGTATTCTTGAGACTTATGTACTCTCAGATACTCTCAGGTTGTCTCTGAGACTTATAAGTACCATTTGAGGACTTCAGAGTGTCTCAGGTATTGCTATCTTCTCTCCAAAAAGAGCTGAGAGTACCTGAGATTGATTAACATATGCATCCTTACGATTAAACATTAATATTTATGCATACGTATCATCTGGACCAATGATTATTGATAATAGATCTGAGATATATTTGGTTGTATCTCCATTATTATTGGCTTTAGAGAAAAATGTTAAATTATAAACTTATAGATTAATTCTTTATCTACAACTTTTGTATTAAACATTTTTTGATTGGTCCAATAATTATTGATCTGTGGTCCAATTTCGCAATCGATACATCCAATAGAAGAACTGATTGATTATCGACAACCAGTCAATAATATGTCTTAACTCTTTTAATTTTGATCTTAGATGAAATTTTTA
Organism: Pantala flavescens; assembly: GCA_020796165.1. Classification (NCBI taxonomy): domain Eukaryota; kingdom Metazoa; phylum Arthropoda; class Insecta; order Odonata; family Libellulidae; genus Pantala; species Pantala flavescens. The sequence goes on from CM036880.1 coordinate 58,613,423, forward strand.
AATGACAAATTTGTTGTAAATTAACTGTTCTACAACTTTGTAATTTAAACTTTTTCGATTAATGCAAAAATTATCGACTTATCTTGCAAATTGCCAAAAGATGTAACCGTCCGATAGCCAATCGATGTATAGATCGCGCGTTGACTTGATCATAATTTATTTGTTAATTAAGTTACAACAAATATGCAAATTACGATTTTGTAGATAAATTAATTATCTACAACTTTTTAATTAATAGTTTTACAATTGCTCCAATAGTTTTGAAATTATGGTCCATTGTCCCAGCATCTACAATTTCCTCGATCGATAAAAAAAATCAATAATCCTTCATTAATTCAATCACAACTAACTAATTATCGATCCTACAACAAAAAAGTAAATTACAAACTTGTAAGACAACCTTTTATCTACAACTTTTGTATTAAACATTTTTCGATAGGACCAATAATTCCGGAACTACGGCCATAATCGCAAATCGATGCAACCCGAAATTTCCACGCACATCCGGTCAATCAAACAAAGAAGCATCTTAAAAAGGTTCCCCTCCCCTACTTCCCCCCCGCACGGCTCCCCTCCCCAAGTAGTTAACACGTGTATTACATAAAACAAGACCCCTTCCCCTCAAAAAGTAGGGGAGGTAGATTCTTATAATGATCCTTAAGGGATGCTGGATAAAACAAGGGTTCACCAGAATTTGGACCCGCATATCTCGCTTGTTTGAAGAGATGCAAGGATGGTTTAAATTTAAAAGTTGTAGGGAATTTTGTTGTTTATAACTTTTGTTCGAGGTTATTTTTGATTGGAGGATTGGTTTTTGAGATATTCGATGGTTTGTGTAATTAGGTTTTTTTGCTGACAGAATTTTGCGTAATTATATAAACTCATCTCATGTTATATACTTCTTATATACTCTCATCTCTTCTTATGTACCATCGTCTCTTCTTATATACTCTCGTCTCTTCTTATATACTCTCGTCTCTTCTTATATACTTTCGTCTCTTCTTATATACTCTCGTCTCTTATTATATACTCTCGTCTCTTAATATATACTCTCGTCTCTTCTTATATACTCTCGTCTCTTCTTATATACTCTCGTCTCTTCTTATGTACTTCTAAATCGTCTATTGTTTTTCTCATTTACTTTGAACACTTGATACATGGCACTTTGTTTCGTATGTATTATTAATACGTATGTTTTATATACTTTTTACGTATATATTAGCTCCAAGGCAAAGTTATATATACTGTTAGAAACTTTCGGTATGTCTTTTGTATTCTCAACTTATATATACATATATATATATTATAAATTTTAATATCAATATTCTTACGTATTATAAACTTATGAAATATATACTCACGTATTATATATTTACCTCAGGTTGCTCTCACATGTAACTTGAACTCTCATCTTCTCTCAGAAGTCGCTTACACTCTCAGGGTCTCTCAGATAGTAGAAATCTCTCTCAGAGAGTATATCATTGTTTAACTTATTCGATATATATACGTAAATTTTATTTATATTTCATCATCCATTTCTATGGAAATACACTAAGTTTAGAAGGTCATAAATTATTTATTTTTAATAATATGAACACGAAAAAAATAGTGTAGATTAATTATTTTATAATCTATAATCGATGCAAATTTTATTTTAATTAAAGTTCTAGTTTTGCCAAAAAAAATTCATACGCAAAAGCTTGCAAATTCGTGAAACTATCACATAAATTCTGCGACATAATAAAACATTTTGACCCATAACTTTTTAACCATTAAATTTTAAACAAAAGTTTAAATACAAATCTTGTAGAGAATACGATTCCCTACAACTTTGCTCTTTGAGCATTTCCGGTAAAACCGGAAACGGGCGAGTTATCCGGCATTTTAGCATCACGTGATCGCACTCATTACGGAGTCAATTTTTGGCGTATTTTCGCGAATTTTTTTTTCCGGATGCTGTTATAAATATCTGTTAATTGGTCCAGCATCTGCCCAATCGACTCTTTAATGGATGGACCCATTAAACGCGGACACCTGTAAATTAGGCGTCATAAACATGTCTTTCTTTTCCACGAGCTCCCCAACCACCCCTATTACAGATCGATAATTCGGGTCCAACATGGCCGCCGCGCGTTTTTAATTACCGTAAGGTTTTTCATTTCCCCTTGTGCAGGGTTTGGTTTGAGAGATAGAAGAATGAAAACCTAGGATATCATACATAAAAGTATGTAATTTCTTACTAAAGCGTTACTTTTTCGTTTGCTATCATAGTTTATTTTCTATGAATTTTTAAAGTTGGCGATTTTTCCCGTGGGAAATGGCCGTATCCTAGAAAAATAATGCGGTTTTTTGATTATTTTTTCTAGGATTAACTATGATAGATAGAGCAATAAAACTTATGTATATTGTAGAAGCATAATTATAGTTTAGAAGTATATATTTATTTTTCTTATAGCTTTCACTATATAATTTCTATTACATTTTAAAGTTGAGCATTTTTTCCGCTAGAATTTTGCGTCGTCCTTTATTGAGGCTTTTTTTACTTTTTCTAGGAAGAACTATGATAGATGTAAAATTAAAGCTTATATATAATAGTTTATTCTTTTTATTTTCTAACTATTATTTTATTTCCCATTTATCTATTCTAAATTTGTTTCTACGATTTTTTCAAGTTGAAGTCCGTTTACGTATATATTTACGAAACAATAAAACGATAGATTTTTTTAACAGCTTATCTAGGATGAAGTATGATAGAAAGGCAATTAATATTTATATAGGTAATAGATAAATGTTTTATTGTACCTGATACGGTTTTATTTCACTTAATTATTTAAAATAGTGGTAAATATGATTTTTTTTATTTGAGTAATTTTTCGTTAGAGTTTACGCTGACATAGAAAAAGCAGTTTTATATCTTCAATTATCTAGGATTAACTATGATATATAGGAATCTAAAACTCATGCATATAATAGATAAATGATTATATTTTACTGATGTGAGATTATATTTTCAATATATATCTTATAGATTTCAATTTATCGTTTTTATAACACCAGAAGTTTTTCTGTTAGAACTGCAGGCTACCTAGAAAAAAGAAGATATATTTCATTAATTTATCTAGGGTAAACTATGATAGATTGAAACATAATTTTTAGGAAGGTAATAGAAAAGTATTTTAAGTTTGTAATTATGCTTCTAGTTTTTTTCTATATATCTTTACATTTCATTGCTATTTTTCTAAAGTCCAGGAACGTATGCATAAGAATTTAAAAGCCATATAAACAACATGGTATATAATTGCGTATCTAGGGTAAACTATGATAGATATAGTCCCTAAAAATTAAGGATATCATAGGCAGTGTTTGATTGTTTGTTGCTGAGTGTTTTATGTTGTTTAAAATTACCTAGATTTTGTTTTTCATTTTTTTTTAAGTCGGAAATTTTTGTAATTAATTTCTATGGTAGTGTGCGATTTTATAGTAAAACGGGTATGTTTGTATAATTTATCTAGGAATGGCTATTAAAGATAGGAATTTAAAATTAATACATAATGTAGAAAAATATTTAAGGTTTATGAAAATATTTTTACTTTCTTTCTACGCATCTAATATTTTCTTCTATGATTTTATTAAAGTTAGAGATTATATCCGCTTGGAAACAGTATAAATACATATAAAAATGACAGGCTCTTTTATAAATTTTTTTCTAGGATTAAATATCATAGATAGGCTTCTATAATTCATGTATATTATAGATGTATGTCTATGATTTTATAATATGATTTAAGATTCTTTCTATGTTTGATAGATATGATTCTATGATTCCTTGACTTTGGGAAATGCTTTTATTAATAACAGACAAAAGTAAGAATTTTTCACCATTTATAAACAAGCAAAAAGTTTTAAAATACGTACATAAACGTTAAGTATAACATATGGATTCATAGATACATTCTTATTCCTGTTTTTTATAACTTTATTTTACTTTCATATGTATTATATTTTACTATATACTATTTAATTCATCTAGGATTTTTTATATTTCTTAAAAACATAAAATGTATATGTATCATGAAGAAAAGTTTATAGGCCGTATTCCTGGCTTGAGTTACTTTATGTGATTCAATTATTATTAATAATAACTTCATGGTATATTGTATAGTTTAACTTTTTGTCTTATTTTACGATAAAAAAGGTACATTATTTCTAGGATTAACTAAGAAAGTATATAGATTAAATGTTGAAATATAATACAGAAATGTTTTTTATCCAATTAAATACATTCCATAATTATTTTGTCTCTCCTGGGTACATATCCGTAATATTCCGTGTTAAACGAAGTATTACGCAGTTATGACAGGCTTTCCTTTAGGATTTTTTAAACGAGATACTAAACTATATAGGAAGCTAAAATTTAAGAAAGTAATAGATAAATATATTAACTTCATCTCGTTAATTTTTTATTAATCTAACTCTTTTAGTATTATGTCTAAATTAGATGAAACATAGCGTATGTCGGGAATTGAATTCCGTTGCGATGTTAGACTATATGAATCCAAGTTCATTATTTATAATATTTCGTAGCTTTAAATATAAGGAGTTATAAATTTGCATATATAACACGTCAATAATTTTAATTAATTCCTTAAAGTATATAAGACGAGACGAGAGTATATAAGAAAAGACGAGAGTATATAATAAGAGACGAGAGTATGTAAGAAGAGACGAGAGTATATAAAAAGAGACGATTGTATATAAGAAGAGACGAGAGTATATAATAAGAGACGAGTGTATATAAGAAGAGACGAGAGTATATAATACGAGACGAGAGTATATAAGAAGAGACGAGAGTATATAAGAAGAGACGAGAATATATAATAAGAAACGAGAGTATATAATAATAGACGAGAGTATATAAGAAGAGACGAGAGTATATAAGAAGAGACGACAGTATATAATAAGAGACGAGAGTACATAAGAAGAGACGAGAGTATATAATAAGAGACGAGAGTATATAAGAAGAAACGGGAGTATATAAGAAGAGACGAGAGTATATGAGAAGAGACGAGAGTATATAATAAGAGACGAGAGTATATAATAAGAGACGAGAGTATATAAGAAGAGATGAGAGTAAATAAGAAGAGACGAGAGTATATAAGAAGAGACGAGAGTATATAAGAATAGACGGAAGTATATAAGAAGAGACGAGAGTATATAAAAAGAGACGAGAGTATATAAGAAGAGACGAGAGTATATAATAAGAGACGAGAGTATATAATAAGAGACGAGAGTATATAAAAAGAGACGAGTGTATATAAGAAGAGACGAGAGTATATAAGAAGAGACGAGAGTACATAAGAAGAGACGAGAGTACATAATAAGAGACGAGAGTATATAAGAAGAGACAAGAGTATATAAGACAATCTGAGAGTACATAACACGAGCTCTGATCTTCATTTCCAATCCAATAACCCCCTTAATTCGAATGAGGAGAGCACTTCATAGATTTTAAAACCCAACTAGACGCACTTTTAACACCATCGCACTTCCTGAACCTCTCGCAGTAGAGATTATCTATAGAAGGAAAACCCTTTCTGGAGCGGTCCATCATCTGGAGCAGATAAAGCTTAGACGTTCCACTCCAGATTTATACCTCTTCCTGGAAAAACCTCAATCAGTGGAGTTGGCCCAATCACAGATAAGCTTTGACTTATGGGTATGATTTGTGTTAATTACCAAAACTATGGTGCAAGTGGTTCTAATTGGGAGATTAAAAGGGGACAATTTATGACTCTACACTGTTCCAGATGATTTAAGAGGTTTGTATAAGGGATGGAAGTTATGTTTGAGACTATAAAGGTTCTGGACAGTGGGTTGGGTATGGACACTGAGTTAATACCCAAAGTCGTTCTTATGTAGAAATGGTATTCTGAGAAGTTATGATGGATTTGGATGCTGTAGAATGGACCAGAAGAGCATGATGGACTCCAATCGTCTTATATATAGTCTTCTCGCGTCTTATGTACTCTTAGAATGTCTTATATACTATCGGAGTGTCTTATTTACTCTTAGTTTGTCTTATATACTCTCAGATTGTCTTATGTACTCTTAGAATGTCTTATATACTCTCAGATTGTTTTATATACTCTCAGACTGTCTTATATACTCTCAGATTGTCTTATTTACTCTCAGACAGTCTTATATACTATCAAAGTGTCTTATTTACTCTTAGAATGTCTTATATACTCTCAGATTGTCTTATATACTCTCAGATTGTCTTATATACTCTTAGATTGTCTTATATACTCTTAGATTGTCTTATATACTCTCAGACAGTCTTATATACTTTCAGATTGTCTTATGTACTCTTAGAATGTCTTATATACTATCGGAATATTTAATATACTTTCATTACAGTTAATAGACTTTCAGGGTATAGTGTATACTATATCAGAATCTTTTTTACTTATATTCGTCATTTATAGTCAAAGAATGTCTTATATACAGTTTTGCAGAGTTTTTTATACTTTTTCAGAGAATATTATATAGTTTAAATTAGCATTGAAAGATTCTAAAAAATCAGTATTACTGGTACGTATTTTATTAATCTTAGAATTCGTCTAATCTTTCCTGTATTTCATTGTGAAAGAAGTTTCACAGGATGCATTAGTGTATAGTATATATTCTCAGGATATCTCAGAAACTATCAGAGATGCATAAATTCTCTCAGAGCTATTGACATTGTCTAAGATTGTGTTTTATACTCTCAGGCAGTCCCAGATGATATAATAACACTTGTGTTTTAAAAGAGTTTGAAATTAACCCATTAAAAGAATATGACTTCTAATTTTTCTATGGGACTATAGGGAACACTTGATACACACAAGAGTGAACTAAAAAGTACCAAATCAAACTTTCACGCCCCATTACCAATCCGATACGTAAATTCCCCATAATTCAGTTCGTCTTTTCCAATAAATTCCCCATCTCAATAACAATCAATTAAAAACTCTATAAGCGATAAAATTTGAGCAAATTTACTCTTGCGTTTAATAAGAAGAATTCAAATTCGCATTATTCAAACTGAAAAAGGGTTCCTTTTTCCAAAAGGCACACCTGGGGCCATGAAAATCAAACTTACACCTTTGGAAACTAATAAAAGGTGTTTAATTCCCTTTGAAAACAGAATGATCCGGAATTGGTACGATAAATTATGAGGGAATGATACGTAAGAGTGTTTGATGGCATTATAGAAGAGATGAGACTGTATTCTTCTTCTTCTGATAGAAACTGAGAGTATATAATAAGAGACGAGAGATTGTAATACGAGACGAGAGTATATAAGAAGAGACGAGAGTATATAAGAAGAGACGAGAGTATATAACTGAGAGTATATAATAAGAGACGAGAGTATATAAGAAGAGACGAGAGTATATAAGAAGAGACGAGAGTATATAACTGAGAGTATATAATAAGAGACGAGAGATTGTAATACGAGACGAGAGTATATAAGAAGAGACGAGAGTATATAAGAAGAGACGAGAGTATATAAGAAGAGACGAGAGTACATAAGAAGAGAAGAGAGTATATAAGAAGAGACGAGAGTATGTAAGAATAGCCGAGAGTATGTAAGAAGAGACGAGAGTATATAAGAAGAGACGATAGTATATAATAAGAGACGAGAGTATATAAGAAGAGACGAGAGTATATAAGAAGAGACGAGAGTATATAAGAAGAGACGAGAGTATATAACTGAGAGTATATAATAAGAGACGAGAGATTGTAATACGAGACGAGAGTACATAAGAAGAGATGAGAGTATATAATAAGAGACGAGAGTATATAAGAAGAGACGAGAGTATATAAGAAGAGACGAGAGTACATAAGACACTGTGTGAGTATCGGAGACAAACGGAATTCCCGATTCCTCCCAATAAATGATGCTATATTAATGATGCCATTAAATTGGATGGACCATAAACAAGTTGTTAAATGGAAGGGAAATTCCTCGGAGCGGAAATTATGCGAATTCGGGTTTTGATTTCTTCGGAGATAAGAAGCTCTGTGGGAGGGGTCCAGAAGATCGCAGGAGTAAATAAGAACCTCTTAGGGATGCTGCAAAGTATCTGAGAAGTCGTGAGAGTAGAAAATTTTGATTAAGAGCAGCTGAGAGCAGATATGGAAGATCTGAGAGTCGACAGTACTCACTTCTCTTATTATATACTCTCGTCTCTTATTATATACTCTCGTCTCTTCTTATGTACTCTCGTCTCTTCTTATATACTCTCGTCTATTCTTATATACTCTCGTCTCTTCTTATATACTCTCGTCTCTTCTTATATACTCTCGTCTCTTCTTATGTACTCTCGTCTCTTCTTATATACTCTCGTCTCTTCTTATATACTCTCGTCTCTTCTTATATACTCTCGTCTCTTCTTATACACTCTCGTCTCTTCTTATACACTCTCGTCTCTTCTTATATACTCTCGTCTCTTCTTATATACTCTCGTCTCTTCTTATATACTCTCGTCTCGTATTATATACTCTCGTCTCTTCTTATATACTCTCGTCTCTTCTTATATACTCTCGTGTCTTCTTATATACTCTCGTCTCTTATTATATACTTTCGTCTCTTCTTTTATACTCTCATCTCGTCTTATATACTCTCGTATTATATACTTCTATCTTCTCTTAGATACTGTATTCTCCACAATACGTATAAACCAATTAACCTATCCTTTTATTACGTCACATTATGACGAATTCATATTTTGATTGATGGGGTGAATCCAATGGGAGGCATCAGTCAACTTCATATCAGCAAATCTTTTGCGATTTTTTGGCAAGAATTAATTCAGTTAGGAGTCTGAAAAAATGCTGAAGCATAGGTTAAATATTGCTTTATTTAAATTTAATTTCGGTTTGTTCAAATCTAAATTAGTTTTTTCTAAATAAATGTTTATTCATACATGTATAAACGTATCATGTACTTAGTTTTCTCACACTGCTATTGGCTTTTTGTATGGTTATATTTGAGAATTTTTTTTAAATAGTTAAGATATTTATCTATTCATATTTGCTCCACCAATAGTTTTTATCTAACTGATACAATGTACGGATAACAATATGCAGCGCCTTTTTCATTGTTTAAAGTTTGGGAAATTTTAAATATAGACTCTACTTAAATTGTATTATTTCGTGTAGAAATATTCATTGCAGTTCTTTGCAAAAATTTACAGACGCAGGTTAAACATTAAGCTCATCATATCTGAATTTAATTTCATAATGCTATCTTTAGTTTCTTTGCAAAAATTCGGTTTTGAATTAACCTTTTCCAGTTACCATTTTATTCAGTATTATACGCAAGTGATAAAAATGTAGTTTTTACATTAGAATTTTTTTTCCCTAAAAATTGATAAATTTAGGAGCTAAAAAATATATATAGTTAGTGTAAACATTTATCTATGTACATATATTTTTAGTTTTGATGATTTATTAAGATTCTTTGAGAAAAAAATTCTTTTGTATAGATAACACACTTTCGCATCTTCCTGGATGAATTGCGTGAATATTTAAAAGTGTAGACATTTAGTATTTTTTATGGACAAGAATCATTCTATCTAGGTCTTTGAAAAAATTACGAATGTAGAGTAATATAATTATCTATTGGAATATAATTTTCAATACTCTTATCTATGATTAGTTTGTCTGCAAAAAAATATTTTGTAGAGTGATCATTTTCCATCTTCATTCTTTTGGCGTCATATCTGTTTTAGGTAGACTTAACTGAAGGAATTATTTTGCGTATGAACATTATTATAAAAGAACTTTACAGAAATATACAGAGACATAATATTTATAGTTCTCTGTCCATTTAAAGTATTTCATTAAAAGAGTTCTTAATACATATCGTACGTGTATAAATTCATATTGTAGATCCTTGTTTTAGCATACTTTTTCACGCAGATGTTTTTACTCTAGGGCTTTGATAAAATAGGTTTCGATAGAGTATTAAAATACCTATTTAAGTATGTTTTTAAATTGCTGAAGTACAATTACTTTCCGATTAAAAAAATATTTAATGCGATTTCATTTCAGTGGCCATTTTTGTATGTAATAAGCGTATGAAATCGATACTGTAGACTTTCTTTCAATGATTTTTTTTTATAGTTAAATATTCATAAAAGAACATTCAGAAAAATTACAGACATAGAATAAGTACTCATCTATCCACACCTATTTTTATTTTTTCATTTTGCATTAAATTCTATAAAAAAAATTCATTTGTGAAGTAAAGATTTTCCGTCAAAATATCCTGATGTCTCGTATTTGAAAGTTTACGTAAAATCAATTTAAAGTATTTAATTTCTTTCATAAAGTATTGTAATACAACTAATATTCCATCACATTTATTTATGTAAAACACGTGAAAATACGCAATGTAGGCCTTAGTTTCGTATATATTTTCTCATATAAATAATTAATTTATGGTTCTGAAAAAATTCATAAATATACAGCATAATTCAACCTATTATAAACATATTCAGTTATGTTGTTTTATCAATAATTTAGCATAAAAAGATTAGATTTTGAAGAGAATTATTTTACATTACCTTAATTCACGCCTGTATACGTAAAAATTTGCGTTGCAGGCATTATTTCCGTAATTTTTTTCACGCTTAAATAATTAATTTAGGATTTCAAAAAAATTCATAGACATAGAGTAATATTTGATCTATTAAAATATTTGTCTAGTTTTCTTGTTCTCTTAGTAATGTTTCCGCAGAAAATTATTGTGTGAAGAGGATTATTTTCCTTCGTCAGTTTGTTAAATACGTAAAAATTTGCGATGTAGACTTCGTTTTATTAATTTTTTTCGCATATTAAAAAATACTTCAGGGTTTCAAAAAAATTCATAGACATAAAGTAATATTAGATCTACTCAAATCTATTTTTATTTTTTCTAAATTATTAATACTTTTAGAGAAAAAAATTCTCATCTGTGACACATCTCCCATCTTCCATCCCAGCCCCACAATCCCAAAACCAAAAAAAGAAAACCCGTCCGCTATTAAAAATAACGAAAAAGATCAAATGGGGTGGGGTTAATTCCGTGTAAAATGCATCTCAAAAGGAGATAATCGATTGGTCCATCGCAGCATCCAAAATGGCGACGGTTAATTGCTTCATCTCCCCTTTTGTACCCATTAAGACCATAACAATAATTCCAACCTCCCCTTCGCCTTTTTATTATATACACCACTTCACATTCAAAGCACCTGTGACGAGAAACGATAGCAAACACGGTCTCTTGTGTCGAGAGACGATGTGGGATGTTCTGAGAGTATTTAGGGTGTGTCTGACAGAGGTTGAGAGTAGATAGAAATGTCTAACAGAAGTTGAGAGTGATTTGGAAGGGTTTAAAGTATATAAAGAGATATCTGAGAGTAAATAAGACTATCTGAGAGTATATAAGACTATCTGAGAGTATATAAGACAATCTGAGAGTATATAAGACACTCTGAGAGTATATAAGACACTTTGAGAGTAAATAAGACAATCTGAGAGTATATAAGACAATCTGAGAGTATATAAGACATTCTGAAAGTATATAAGACTATCTGAGAGTATATAAGACATTCTGATAGTATATAAGTCTATCTGAGAGTAAATAAGACAACCTGAGAGTATATAAGACAATCTGAGAGTATATAAGACTATCTGAGAGTATATAAGACAATCTGAGAGCATATAAGACACTCTGAGAGTAAATAAGACTATCTGAGAGTATATAGGACTATCTGAGAGTATATAAGACACTCTGAGAGTATATAAGACTATCTGAGAGTAAATAAGACACTTTGAGAGTATCAGACATCCTTAGACAGGGTCTCCTGAAACATATGCAAGAGATTATGGACCACAGCATCTTTCTAAGCATAAGATGCAGGGGACTAGGGAGATGTTTTCTAGCATCTCATCGTACTCAGAGATCGTCTATTCGAACGTAAATTCACTCAGTTACTATTAAATATCAGTTAATTATTCTATATAACTCTTTTAAAAAATTACGTCTTTAATAGAACACGTATGTATCCTTATACAATCCTTAAGTATATCAGATAGTGTTATATACAACTTAATTAATAATTTATATATATACATATATATATTCTAAGGGAATATATACTCTTATATATATAATTAGTGTCTCAGATACTGTCAGGAAGTCTACACTTAAATAAAAGATCAATTACAGAAAATAAGTAAAAATCAATAAAGATTAATACGAGATAAAATCTCTGCTCCATTTTACGTATAATCTTAAAGTCACTTGTATCTTTAGTCTGTTGCAACATTAGTATTGTTTACTTAACAACAAAGCTATGTCCTAGAGATTATAAGTAAATAAAAACTCGTAAAATTGTAATAATACAATGATTATATATTATAGCATTTATCATATATTAAAAAATATTATAATACTTTAAGTTTATGGCGATAATTTTTTAAAAGTTGGTAAAACAGACTTATTTTTCTAATTGAATTCCCATGCGATATAGGAGTATATGAATGTCGATATTTTATTTATAATTTTACTTAGCTTAAACTATGAGAAATTAAATATTGACGCTTGCATTAATAATAGAATATGTAAAATACAAATAGTTCCAGATAATATATAAAACGATTTTAAAGTTAACAAGAAGAAAGGATAGTATATAAGAAGAGACGAGAGTATATAATAAGAGACGAGAGTATATAAAAAGAGACGAGAGTATATAAAAAGAGACGAGAGTATATAAAAAGAGACGAGAGTATATAATAAGAGAGGAGAGTATATAAGAAGAGAGGAGAGTATATAAGAAGAGACGAGAGTATATAAGAAGAGACGAGAGTATATAAGAAGAGAAGAGAGTATATAATACCATCTGATAGCATATATTCTACTCTTAGACACTAATTTCTCCTCTCATAATTAACTCCACTTTAAAAAAAAACATCGCAACAACACAATTAAAACAAAATCAACCAACTCAAAAACTTCCCCTCATAAAAATTCATCAGCGATCATAAAAAAAACTCCTCTTTCAAAAAATTCGAACCCAACTAAGCGTATCCAACGTAAATAAATCGGCTGCGAACGTAAATTGCGCTCGGCGATTGTGTTGTGTTTATTTGTAGTGTGTGAAACCGACGGCAGATGGAGCAGAAGTCTTTTGATCCAATAAATTTGACGACAGTTGCGTCCAATTGCTTTTCTCCCCCCACTTTTGTTATCTTCTTATCGATTCGCGAATGTTTTGAACGGATAAAGATGTCTACTTTGCTCACTTGTCGACTTTCAGATGCTCATCCGTGTTCGTTGTTGTTCATTGTTGCTTTCAGAAGGTGTTATTTACTGTCATTTGCTCTGAATTGCTCTCAGGTTGTCATGGCTTGTCTCAGAAGGTATATCAGGTTTTTATATGCTCTTAGTTGCTCATTTGTGCTCACTACTGCTCTCAAAAGATGTTGTCTGCTCTCAGTTTGTCTTAATTGCTCTCAGGTTGCCATGGCTTGTCTCAGAAGGTATATCAGGTTTTTATATGCTCTTAGCTGCTCATTTGTGCTCACTGTTAATCTCAGAAGGTTTTATATGCTCTTAGATGCTCATTTGTGCTCACTGTTAATCTCAGAAGGTGTTGTCTGCTCTCAGTTTGTCTGAATTGCCCTCAGGTTGCCATATTTTGTCTCATAAGGTGTCAATAGTGTTTTATATGCTCTTAGCTGCTCATTTGTGCTCATGGTAGATCTAGAGTGCTCACTACTGCTCACAGAAGGTTCCTGAGTCAGGCAGAGGTTCTTAGTTACTAATTGTTGATCTATGATACTTTTGGATACATTCAAATGATGTCAGAAGCTGTCATGTGCTCGTATTTGCTCACTATTATTCACTGATCATCTCAATTGCTCCTGAGGGCTATCAGAATGTCCCAGAGGCTGTCAGTAGCTTTACAGTAGTGTTGTAGGGTTATAATGGTATCTCAGTTTGTTTCAACGTATACGAACTGCTGTTATGGTAACGTAAATGCATTCCAAAGCTAATTAATACTCTGAAGGTGCTACTGATTTGAATACAGTCCATCAGATACTAATCAGGGCTGCAAACTACATCCAGCCTGAACTTAAAGTACTTAAGTAGGTAAAATTTCGCTTACTTCGCTCATATAGTTCATTAGTTGCTTAACAGTATGTTATAATTTTTGCAGGCATTTCTTTTAGCTTCAGGATGTCTGAAAAGTTTCTTTTAGGTATATCTGATAATTTTTAATTTATTCTCAGTTTCTATGATGTAATCTCATTAGGTCATTACTTAACGCATTTACTCATTTTACGTCATATAAATTTATAATCAAAAATTAAAAAGGGTATGTACTCTTAAACTTAATTTTATATACATTCAGAAAGTATATCATACTATCAAACGATTGTTTTTACTCTAAGAAAACTGACAGTGTCCTATGTACTTTAAATTTATCGTATATAATTTCAGTTCGTCTTATATACTCTCGTCTCTTCTTATATACTCTCGTCTCTTCTTATATACCCTCATCTCTTCTTATATACTCTCGTCTCTTCTTATATACTCTCATCTCTTCTTATATACTCTCGTCTCTTCTTATATACTCTCATCTCTTCTTATAGACTTCTATATACCATATCTTATACATATATACATACTCAACTCGTATTATATACTTTCATTTTCTCACAACTTCTTCTGATCATCCCCAATAATTCCCTTTTAATCGAGAATATATATCTAATCTCCTCAAATCAGCAATAAATCATATTAATCTCTAATCTAATCAAATGGACCAATCAAATCGAAATAAGGAGATGACGTAACGGATCGATTAAAAAGGAATCAATCACATTCCAATCAAATAGTTGGAATCCAATCAATTGGACACATTTTCCCAATTTCGCTTTAATTAACATTCCTTAGGTTCCCCGTCTCGGATGGACCTTTTTATACGAAAGGATCTGAGACGAGTCGGTTTGATCGTATATAAGACATTCTGGGAGTACATAAGAAGAGACGAAAGTATATAAGAATTGACGAGAGTACATAAGAATAGACGAGAGTATATAAGAAGAGACGAGAGTATATAAGAAGAGAAGAGAGTATATAAGGAGAGACGAGAGTATATAAGAAGAGATGAGAGTATATAATAAGAGACGAGAGTATATAATACGAGACGTGAGTATATAAGAAGAGACGAGAGTATATAATAATAGACTAGAATATATAAGACAATCTGAAAGTATATAGGATATTCTAAGAGATCATTTTAAATAACACATTTGAATATATATTAGACTAATGAGCTTTTAGTCAGTATAATACGATGTTAAAGTACATAAGACGTAGAGTATATTTAAGAAATTTGAGTAAATAAGATACTGTAAGGTTGTTAATAAATATGTGAAAGTAAAGAAGATAAAGTCCGGCGAGTAATTCTATTTATGTACTAGTTTCGAGTACATAACACTTTTTAAAAGCAGTAAAATAGAGTTAAGAACATAGAAGAGTATATAAGATAGGATTATATAAAATCGAATTTATATATACCACACGATACGAAAGTATATAAAACCTTTGAGGAGTTTATAGCAAAATCTTTGAGTATATAAGGGACTAAGTATGTATTATAATTTCTGAAAATATATACGACAAGGCAAACGATATTTATCAAGGTTTATATGTAACAAGCCTTATATACTTCCTAGTATAATGTATAATACACGTAGGAAACTATAAAAATAGAGTTAAAATAATATAAAACTCTGCTAGTATATAAGAGTGTGTATAAGACATGCTTGTAGTATCTTAAACATTCTGAGACTATATAAGACTTTCTGAGAGTAAATAAGACCAGACAAGTATGTATAAAACAATCTGTACCACATATAAGACACCCATTGTATTTACTATCTTACGAAAGTATATAAAAAGAAAAGAGTATATAATAGATAGAATATAAAAGTATATATTAGCATTCCTCAAACCCTGACACACACACAGACCAAATCCTTAGAGATTTCCACACCATCTGAGAGTTCTAGACACTCTCAAAGACAAACGGACACATCCACACCTTTAGCATTTCCAAGTCTTTGATTCCCTTCGCAGTGACTGAGGGCAGATCTGACTTTGGAAGGAATTGACAAGGTGCAAAATCGATTTCCTGAAATTCCTCAGAGACACCCCCCTCCATACACCTTTTAATTGGGCGGTTTTAATTGGATTCCTGAACCGTCTTCGGGTCCATTTATATTGTTTATTTTGGGTCCTCTATCCTCTACGTCGTTTGGGGTTTGAATTAAACTGATGTTGATTTGTTTATAATAAATCGATTTGTTGTGTGCTAATGTTTAAAGTTTAAGGTATGTGTTATTAGTTAAAATATGTTGTTGCATTAGATTTATTATTTAATTATATTAAGGGTATGTAATGAGAGATGAGAGTACATAAGAAGAGACGAGAGTATATAAGAAGAGACGAGAGTATATAAGAAGAGACGAGAGTATATAATAAGAGACGAGAGTATATAAGAAGAGATGAAAGTATATAAGAAGAGACGAGAGTATATAAGAAGAGAAGAGAGTATATAAGAAGAGACGAGAGTATATAAGAAGAGAAGAGAGTATATAAGAAGAGACGAGAGTATATAAGAAGAGACGAGAGTATATAAGAAGAGAAGAGAGTATATAAGAAGAGATGAGAGTATATAAGAAGAAATAGGAGTAAATAAGAAGAGACGAGACTACATAAGAAGAGACGAGAGTATATAATACGAGACGAGACTACATAAGAAGAGACGAGAGTATATAATACGAGACGAGACTACATAAGAAGAGACGAGAGTATACAAGAAGAGAAGAGAGTATATAAGAAGAGATGAGAGTATATAAGAAGAAATAGGAGTATATAAGAAGAGACGAGAGTATATAAGAAGAGACGAGAGTATATAAGAAGAGACGAGAGTATATAAGAAGAGACGAGAATATATAATAAGAGACGAGAGTATATAAGAAGAGACGAGAGTATATAAGAAGAGACGAGAGTAAATAAGAAGAGACGAGAGTATATAGTAAGAGACGAGAGTATATAAGAAGAGACGAGAGTATATAAGAAGAGATGAGAGTATATAATATGAGATGAGAGTACATATAAACGAACCGATAGCATCTGAAACACGTCGGCACAGTATCTCTTCCATAAAATCGTCCTTTTCAAAACTTAAAACGTCTAACAAATCGTGTTAGAAAATCTGTGTAATAGACGTTAGCCGTAAAGATGCCCTAAACAATCCCTGATTGGTCCTTTAAGAACGTCTTCCCGCGCCCTGATTGGCTCCCCTAAATTACAAAGGGTTCCAAATTACCCAGCATTCCCTTCTACTTCCGTTTAATCGCTCTGTACCAAGTATTTCATCCGATAATGTGACGGTGCGGGATGGGGATGCAGGGTTGTCTTTCAGAATTTTTTTGGGCATATTAATGTTAAGTTAGGGGCTTGGAATTTTATGTGGTTATAGAGAAAGGGTTGAGGTATAATAAGGTATAATTTGTTTTGGGTTATGATGATGGATTGAATTAATATTGATTTTTGAAGTCTGGTGTCAAAATTGCTTGGAATACTATGGCTGTTCTTGGATGATTTTGAATATGTTCTGTTATTAAGACCTATTATTTATATAAATTAATCTTTTTCATTCAAAGTATTTTGTATACAGAATTTTATTTACGTTAGTTTACGTAATATATATTCTTAGTACGTCTTATTTACTCTCATCTCTTCTTATATACTCTTATTTTATTCTATATACTCTTATATACTCTCATTTTCTTCAAAATATTAAATAATATTAAAAATATACGTATTTTAACTTCATGACGTATATATTTCGTAGAATGACGTAATAAAATTCTTTTGCGTATTATATTGTCGTCATATTCAGATTATCCGTCTTTTGAATGGAGTTCAATAAGATCTTATAAATGTCCATATATAAAGGTGTGATATACTGACAGTACCTGATAGCATCTCATTGCATAATATACGAGATGAGAGTAGAAATTGACAAAATTATATTTCAAATAAATAAATATATATTAAGAACAATTGACAATATATAGAGATAACCATATTTCATTTAATGTACGTAACATGTATTGTTACGTATGATTTTAAAATATCGTAACCGGAAGTAATTTACAGGTATTCAACATTAATTAACGTGTTTTTCATTGATAATGATTGGCATATCATTAAAGTTAATATTAATCCTATAACTTTTGATTAACGTAAAGTTTTAATTGTCATAGGAACGAATAATATTTATTGAGTATTGTTATTCATAATTTAGCCTTTTTTGTCCTATTATTACATTAAATAGGGTATATCAATATATTGTGACGTGTTTCAAATACGTATTTCAATGTTATTATAAAATTTTGGATAATGTACGATAACTTCTTATTCTTGTGTATTCTTATTACGTGTTTGATTAATCATTAAGATATCATTTTTAAGGAGGCTATACTTTCTTAGGTAATTCAACATAAGAGTATATAAGTAGAGATAATAGTATATAAGAAGAGACGAGAGTACATAAGCAGAGACGAGAATATATAAGAAGAGACGAGAGTACATAAGAAGAGACGAGAGTATATAAGAAGAGACGAGAGTATATAAGAAGAGACGAGAGTATATAAGAAGAGACGAGAGTATATAAGAAGAGACGAGAGTATATAAGAAGAGACGAGAGTATATAAGAAGAGACGAGACTACATAAGAAGAGACGAGAGTATATAAGAAGAGACGAGAGTATATAAGAAGAGAAGAGAGTATATAAGAAGAGACGAGAGTATATAGTAAGAGACGAGAGTATATAAGAAGAGACGAGAGTATATAAGAAGAGACGAGAGTATATAAGAAGAGACGAGAGTATATAAGAAGAGACGAGAGTACATAAGAAGAGACGAAAGTATATAAGAAGAGACGAGAGTATATAGTAAGAGACGAGAGTACATAAGAAGAGACGAGAGTATATAATATGAATTGAGTACATAAAATCATTCTTATAGAATACCAGATAGATCATAGAACAGTTTCAGACACTAATTATCATAAATAGGTTCGAAGTACACACTTCAAACATCAGTCATTCGTTTATAAAGACGTAACAAGAGCATCCCATACGTGTGGACACCTTCTGAGATATTCTGACATTCTCTGAGAGACAAAAAGGACATCTGAGAGCAGCTAAAAGTATCTGAGAGATATTTGTATCTCTAATTCCCAACTGTGTCTCGTCCGAATCATAAACTTCTCCTTAACGACTTTAACCCCACCTCCTGCTCTCTCAGGGATGCTGCTGGTCGATGGTCCAGCACTTCCTCTTCTAATTGTACGGAATATTTGGTCTCACAGACTTTGCACCTATCAGAGCTACTCTTATATACATTCTGAGACAATTATTTTACTCTCAGATCGTCTTATGTACTTTCTTTTTGTCCTATCTACTTTCATTTCCTTTTATTTACTTTCATCTCGTATTATATACTCTCGTCTCTTCTCATATACTCTCGTTTCTTCTTATATACTCTCGTCTCTTCTTATGTACTCTCGTCTCTTCTTATATACTCTCGTCTCTTCTTATATACTCTCGTCTCTTCTTATGTACTCTCGTCTCTTCTTATATACTCTCATCTCTTATTATATACTCTCGTCTCTTATTATATACTCTCGTCTCTTCTTAAATACTCTCGTCTCTTCTTATGTACTCTCGTCTCTTCTTATATACTCTCGTCTCTTATTATATACTCTCGTCTATTCTTATATACTCTCGTCTATTCATATATATTCTCGTGTCTTCTTATGTACTCTCGTCTCTTCTTATATACCCTCGTCTCTTCTTATGTACTCTCGTCTGTTCTTATATACTTTCGTCTCTTCTTATATACTCTCGTCTATTCATATATATTCTCGTGTCTTCTTATGTACTCTCGTCTCTTCTTATAAACTCTCGTCTCTTATTATGTACTCTCGTCTGTTCTTATATACTTTCGTCTCTTCTTATACACTCTCGTCTCTTCTTATACACTCTCGTCTCTTCTTATATACTCTCGTCTCTTATTATATACTCTCACTATATCTCAAAACTCATATTCGTATATATTTCGACTTCAATATAAATACCGATCGATATATTCAATTGAAGTGTTTTTTTAATAAAATCGAATTCAATTTTTACGTTTCAAATTTATAAGTTTCGTATAGTGAATCCAATATAAGGTCCTGGAAATTCTATTCTGCTCCCAGAAGTAAATATATTTTGCACGAAATATCTGATATATATATAACTATATACCAATTTATGTGTATATACTTAAGAGTAATATATTTACGTAATATATATATATATATATATATATATATATATATATATATATATATATATATATATATATATATCTGCGATAAGTGCGATTTATTACATATATAGACATTGTCCCACTTGAAGAAATGTTAGGATATTATATATAAGAATCTGAAATAGCTTCTAAATAGTTTATATTCTAAGACAGTTTATCATTCTCTTAGAGTTTTTTTTCTTATTCCTCAGATGCTTATAACTGTCTCTCAGACACAGCTAGACATTATTAATTCGTGTCTGATTATTTTACGTATTTTTAAGTTCATACTTCGCAATATTAGATCTTAATTTACTAACCGTATAAAATGTCACTTGGTTAAGATGACTAACGAATAATTAAGTCTAGAAATACTGTCCTAGACACTTTCTTATTAACTGTGATGATGTCAGCTTGTGTCAGAAGTTTAGTTCGTCTGTCTGAGATACGATTTTTTCTATCAGCTTCTCGTTAACACAAAAAATTGGTCTTAGACTCTTGTCTTATCATAAATTAACTCATTTTATATATTCTCATTAAGTATTATATGCTCTCAGATTGTCTTATATACTCTCAGATTGTCTTATATACTCTCAGACTGTCTTTTATACTCTCAGATTGTCTTATATGCTCTCAGATTGTCTTACATGCTCTCAAATTGTCTAATGTACTCTCAGTGTGTCTTATATACTCTCAGATTGTCTTATATACTCTCAGATTGTCTTATATACTCTCAGAATGTCTTATATACTCTCAGATAGTCTTATATGCTCTCAGATTGTCTTATATACTCTCAGATTGTCTTTAATACTCTTAAATAGTCTTATATACTCTCAGATAGTCTTATATACTCTCAGAACCTCATGCAAACACTCTCAGAGCACCCAAAACTCTCTCAGTACACCCCTTCACATCTCAGGACTTTTCATACAGCATCCCACCTGGTCCATGACACCCCCTCTCTTCTCTAGAACATCTCATATCCAAGATAAGTTTAATACAATACAATATAAGAAGGGAGAACTCTGACCTGCTTACAAATAGTCACATCTCCACTCCCCTTTTATCTCAACAGATCGAATCTGTGTTAGAGATGATGATATCTACGGATACGGGGATGTGCTGTAGATCGATGCTGGGTGCAGAAATTTACTTAAAAATAAAGAACTAGAATTTTAAGCGTATTAGACTTATTTTAAAGCTGTGAATGTAAAGTATTAGAATTTAAACGGTTATAGACTTATTACTTATAGTTTTTGCATATTAGAGATGAAATTTGGTATCTGAGAGTTTCGAAATGGTCCTTTGTGATGCTGTTTAGTAAACTAGATCATATATACGTATCTAAGAACGAAATGTAAAGCTTTATGTACGAGTGAATTTACGTAAGAACTAAAGAATTAGAATTTAAACCGTTATAGAGTTATTACTCACATTATATGTATATGAGAGATGAAATTAGGTATATGATTGTTAGAGAATGGTCCTTAGAGATGCTGTGCAGTATCATTTAAAAGATATACTTGTGGAAGTACGAAAAGTAAAGCTTTAGGTACGAGTGAATTTACGTAAGAAATAAAGAATTAGAATTTAAACCGTTATAGAGTTATTACTTATAGTATATGTATATGAGAGATGAAATTAGGTTTCTGAGAGTTAGGTAATGGTCCTTAGAGATGCTGTGCTGCAACATAGACAAGATATACGTATCTAGGTACGAAATGTTTAGACACAGTTACGTACGAATTAAAGAATCAGAATTTAAACCATTTTAGAATTATTATGAATAAGTATCTAAGAGGTAAATTTAGGTATCTAAGACATTCAAAATGATCCTTAGAGATGCTGTGCTGTATTATCATTTAAATTATATACGTATTTGAGTAAAAAGTAAAGATTAACAGTATAACATACTAAAATGAAAAATTAAACGATTCTAATCTCAGAAAGTATATTTCAGATTGATCCTTAGAGAGGCTGTGAGCATAGATTAGATTTACGTGTTTATAATTAGAAAGGTAAATTCGATTCCCTAAAAGTTTACGTAAAATTTAAAGAATTGGAATATAAACCGTTTTAAACCTATTATTTGTATTTGAGATTATATTAGATATAAAATTAGGTATATGATGAATTACATGTGTAATGTAGAAACGTAAAAAATGTAGTTTCTTAAAAAATCTATTTTGCTAGTTTAAATCTCTTATCAATATATAAATATATATTTATTATATAAGATATATCTATACTGTACGAAACACTTAAGAAAAGATCCTTTCAGATGCTGCGAGCATTTAAGACGAGACGAGAGTAGATGACACAATAGTACCCATCATATTACGTCATATTTACGTAAAAATCGATATTCTAAACTTTAATCAATAGCCAACCCTTCCTTTGTTAAATGGAAAACGTGATTACGTCCCTTTGAAAAGCTTAAGGTACTCAAAAGTACCAAAAATGCGTGTGTTTCGTGGAAAATGACATTCGTAAGTCATAACTCATAGATGGTCCACGGGGAAGCTGCGAGATGGCTCTGGTGTTCCCGATTCGAGGTGGTCGATATCACAGGGCGGGAGTTCGAAATGAGATGCGAATACGTGTGGAAGGAATGGTCCAGGGAGGGATGCTGTGGTATGTATTAGATGAAGGGAGAGTATATAGGAGAAGATGAGAGTATCTAAGAAGAGACGAGAGTATATATGAAGAGATGAGAGTATATAAGAAGAGACGAGAGTATATAAGAAGAGACGAGAGTATATAAGAAGAGACGATAGTATATAAGAAGAGACGATAGTATATAAGAAGAGACGAGAGTATATAATACGAGACGAGAGTATATAAGAAGAGACGAGAGTATATAAGAAGAGACGAGAGTATATAAGAAGAGACGAGAGTACATAAGAAGAGACGAGAGTATATAATAAGAGACGAGAGTATATAAGAAGAGACGAGAGTATATAATACGAGACGAGAGTATATAATACGAGACGAGAGCACAATATAGCTTCTGACAGTAATTTAACAGAAGCTGAGAGTGTATTCGTGTTTCTGAGAGTATATAATTCTGCCTGAGAGTAAATATGTAATAAACTCGTATATTTTCAAAAAGTCTTACATACTTTTGTCTCGTATTATATCCTCTTAGAAATTACGTATACTTTATAAATATTACGTAAATTTATAGCGAGTATATGAGATGTCTATACGTATATATAGGTAACTATCTGAGAGTATTTAAGACGCATTGAGAGTAATTATTACTATCTGATAGTACGTAAAAATACGAGCTGAGAGCACGGAATACGTTCTGACAGTAAATTAACAGAAGCTGAAAGTTGATACGTCTTTCTGAGAGTGTATAAGCCACTCTGAGAGTACATACAACTGTCTGATACTAACCTATACCCACTTAGAATACCCTTAAGCATCCTATGTACGTAATTTTCTCGTGACACACCTTGACAGCACTCGACACACCCTGAGATCGCATCACAGCATCCGAAAGGAGCAAAGAAAGACGTCAGTGGAGTTATCAATCCAAGATGGCCCCTGACAACATCTGGACACCCATAACAACACAACGGAGCAGAGAGAAATCGTAAATAAACCGTTGCCATGGCGACGCAGACATGAATGGCTGTAATAAAGTCTGGCGCATGCGCACAAAGGACTTCTTGCATTGACCCGAAACAAGGGTTTTTACTGGAATTCTTTTCTTCTCTTCTTTGATTGATTTTTTTGGGATGAGTTGACTAAATGGACAGAATTAGATACGGAATTAAATAGATATGTATTTAGAGCAATTTAGTATGTTTAATTAACGCAATGGTTTTGTTTAATGCGAGTTTTTTTACGTACGTATTTCTGAAACTTCGTAGTTGTAAAAGCTTGACAGCTATTAAGGATTAATTTATGTGCTTATTACTAAATGGGCAATACTAAATACAGAATTAAATAAATATATATAAAAACGAATGGCGATATATAAAAAATACTCTGCTTGTATTATAGAAGTCTTTTTACGTACGAGTTTTGAAATGTAGGACTAGTTTATACTTGACAGCTATGAAGACTAAATTTACGCGTTAATTATTTATTGACAATAGTTATTGACATTAGATTTTTTAAAAAATACTTAATATTAAATATGAATGTTATTACTTACGTACACTTTTTTAAATATCGTAGTATGTATGCTGGTATTAAAAATTAAATAAAGTGTTGATTATATTATATATGTTAGGTCAACATTGATACTGCCTTAATATTTATTTCATAAAGTATATAGGACTTAAAATTTTAATTGCTATTATTGTAAGTACTATTAATTCAGATTCCTTAAATATAATTGAGTGTTTATTAGTCTTATAATAACATTAAGTAAGGATATGATAATAACATTTGACGTACTTCAGAACAAACTATTACTATAGTAAGTAATTGACAGCTATTAAAAATAAAGTAACGTATTCATATTGCTAATTCAAAATAAAATTACGTGAATTTTACTCTTATAAGGTATTGATAACTTAAAGTTTGAATTGTTATAATTATAAGTAATATATATTGGGAATTGTGATGCATTGTATATATAAGACTAGATGAGAGTACGTAAGACGAGACAAGAGTATATAAGAAGAGACGAGAGTATATAATAAGAGACGAGAGTATATAAGAAGAGACGATAGTATATAAGAAGAGACGAGAGTACATAAGAAGATACGAGAGTATATAAGAAGAGACGAGAGTATATAATAAGAGACGAGAGTATATAATAAGAGACGAGAGTATATAATAAGAGACGAGAGTATATAAGAAGAGACGAGAGTGCATAAGAAGAGATGAGAGTATATAAGAAGAGATTAGAGTATATGAGTAGAGACGAGAGTATATAATAAGAGACGAGAGTATATAAGAAGAGATGAGAGTATATAATAAGAGACGAGAGTATATAATAAGAGACGAGAGTATATAAGAAGAGACGAGAGTATATAATAAGAGACGAGAGTATATAAAAAGAGACGAGAGTACATAAGAAGAGATGAGAGTATATAAGAAGGGATTAGAGTATATGAGTAAAAACGAGAGTATATAATAAGAGACAAGAGTACATAATAAGAGACGAGAGTATATAAGAAGAGACGAGAGTATATAAGAAGAGACGAGAGTATATAAGAAGAGACGAGAGTATATAATAAGAGACGAGAGTATATAAGAAGAGACGAGAGTATATAATAAGATACGAGAGTATATAAGAAGAGACGAGAGTATATAAGAAGAGACGAGAGTATATAAGAATAGACGAGAGTATATAAGAAGAGACGAGAGTATATAATAAGATACGAGAGTATATAAGAAGAGACGAGAGTATATAAGAAGAGACGAGAGTATATAAGAATAGACGAGAGTATATAATAAGAGACGAGAGTACATAAGAAGAGACGAGAGTATATAAGAAGAGACGAGAGTATATAATAAGAGACGAGAGTATTTAATAAGAGACGAGAGTATATAAGAAGAGACGAGAGTATATAATAAAATACGAGAGTACATAAGAAGCTACGAGAGTATATAAGAAGAGACGAGAGTATATAATAAAATACGAGAGTACATAAGAAGCTACGAGAGTATATAAGAAGAGACGAGAGTATATAATAAAAGACGAGAGTATATAAGAAGAGACGAGAGTATATAAGAATAGACGAGAGTATATAAGAAGAGACGAGAGTATATAATAAGATACGAGAGTATATAAGAAGAGACGAGAGTATATAAGAAGAGACGAGAGTATATAAGAATAGACGAGAGT
Source organism: Pantala flavescens (assembly GCA_020796165.1). Taxonomy (NCBI): domain Eukaryota; kingdom Metazoa; phylum Arthropoda; class Insecta; order Odonata; family Libellulidae; genus Pantala; species Pantala flavescens. Next base: position 58,639,704 of record CM036880.1, read on the forward strand.
ATATAATAAGAGACGAGAGTACATAAGAAGAGACGAGAGTATATAATAAGAGACGAGAGTATTTAATAAGAGACGAGAGTATATAAGAAGAGACGAGAGTATATAATAAAATACGAGAGTACATAAGAAGCTACGAGAGTATATAAGAAGAGACGAGATTATATAATAAAAGACGAGAGTATATAAGGAGAGATGAGAGTATAGAATACGAGACGAGAGTATATAAGAAGAGACGAGAGTACATAAGACGAGATGAGAGCATAAAATGCCTTCCTCTGTGAGTAGCCAACACTCATATTTAAATAATAAATTAAAAAACATCTCTTTTAACCGTTGCCATGGCAACCGATTCCCTTTTCAGTTGGGATTAAGTCATATGCGTATCTAAGGACCTTTAATTCTCGAGACGGCCGCTGTGGGATCAAATGGGATTCGAATAGGAGGCGCCACAGAGAAAAGAATTGTGGATTTGCATACATAATAGGTCTTAATTCTGTGTCTTTTATCCCCACCCTTTTGCACATATCGATCGATATCTCGAAAAGCGGAGGTCCGATTTCGATACGACAAAGTGCGTCTTGAAGATGAAACTGTGGACTACAATTGTACGCTTTTTTATTATTGTCAAAGTCCTTGGTTCGATTCTAATAACCTTTTAAATAACACTTACGTAAAAGTGCATTTTGATACATGTGTAGGCTTTTGTTTATGGATCTATATATCAAAAAGTTATCAATTGATTTTAATAACATTTATGTTCCTTGTAGATAATATATTGATAGATCTACGTATCGATTTTTGTACTTATATATCAATTAGTTTTGATACTAGAGAGAGTCAAATTCAACTATTATGATTGTCTTGTTCGTCCATGTTTCCAAGTTTAACTCATCTTTTTTATTTATTTACTTTAACTATATATGTATTTTATTTATTTACTTTACTTTATATATTTAATGAAAGGATATATGATTCTATTAAGAGTTAAATACAATCAATGAAATAGAGTTATCCAGCCAAATTGTACTTGTCTATCTCAGGATCATTAGATCAAAAAGTATTAACTTACGTTCAATCAAATTACATTTATATATAGATAAAGTACATATATATTTTTATATAAAGTTTTATATCTATAGAATAAAAAGATTTGATTATAAAGGCTGTCAAACTTAGCTTGGAGTAGGCAAACTTGAGTTATCCCTGTGCATAGGTGCATGTGTCCCTTCAGGATCAATAATTCAAAAAGTATTAATTACGATTCAATGAAATTACATAAATACACAGATAAAGTACATATAAATACGAATATGAAGTTTTACGTGTATAACTATAATAGTTTTGATTATAGAGCCTTACAAAGTAGCACTTAAAAATAGCTTTTTTCTAAGTGTTTTTGGTTATCTAAGGAAAGAATAAGTGTCAGAAATAAAGACGCGTACATCTGAGACCCACTGAGAGTATCCGAAACCATTCTTTCGCACACCTTTATCATCTCTCGGACACTTATTTGCCTCTCAAAGCTTTTCTTGTGTTCAAAAAGGGCTGTCGGCACATTAAGATGGTATTAAATGGGTGCCGAGGATTAGCTGCTCTCTGATTGGTCAAAGGGAATGGGCAATGACGTCATATTTGCTCCTTAGGGAGTCTGTGTCACAAAAGGAGATTATTTAATATTGATTAAAGGAATTGTCTCTCTCAGGTGCTATCAGGTGATATCTGAGACTCGTATATATACTCTTAGAAGGTGTTATATACTTTCATCTCTTATTATATACTCTAATCTCTTCTTATATACTCCCATCGCGTCTTATATACTCTCGTCTCTTCTTATATACTCTCGTCTCTTCTTATGTACTCTCGTCTCTTCTTATGTACTCTCGTCTCTTCTTATGTACTCTCGTCTCTTCTTATGTACTCTCGTCTCTTCTTATGTACTCTCGTCTCTTCTTATGTACTCTCGTCTCTTCTTATATACTCTCGTCTCTTCTTATGTACTCTCGTCTCTTCTTATGTACTCTCGTCTCTTCTTATGTACTCTCGTCTCTTCTTATATACTCTCGTCTCTTCTTATGTATTCTCGTCTCTTCTTACATACTCTCGTCTCTTCTTATATACTCTCGTCTCTTCTTATGTATTCTCGTCTCTTCTTACATACTCTCGTCTCTTCTTATATACTCTCGTCTCTTCTTATATACTCTCGTCCCTTCTTATATACTCTCGTCCCTTCTTATATACTCTCTTCTCGTATTATATACTTTCGTCCCTTCTTATATACTCTCGTCCCTTCTTATATACTCTCTTCTCGTATTATATACTTTCGTCTCGTATATATATCTTGTACATACTCAATTTTCACAAATATACGTATTACATTTCGAATCAAAATAAATGTTCTTATACTCTTTTGTAAGGAACAGAAAGTTTCTTTCTTTCGGCTCAGAAATTCAACTCGTTTCATTTCGTCTTGTACACCCTAATCTCTTCCCTTGATACATTTTTTTCCTCTCAGATATACTCACCTTCTCTCAGAGGTACAACTTAAACTGTCACATTAAAATTTCCCTAAACGCTTCAAAATATAATCCCACTGCCTTTTGTGTTACGAACTAATTTCTTATTCACTTTGATCTTTTGATATTCATTCCGTAATTATGTGAGAGTATCCGAGACGAGTTAAGACTGTATCTATGAGATGGTAAGGCTGTCAGGGAATATCTGAGATGTGTTTTAAGGATATCAGGATGTGTCTAAGACATGGTAGTACTGTTGTGCGAACTTTTATAAGGTTTTGGTCTATTTAAGACGATATGAATGTGTACCATAAGTCTATCTGAGTGTATATAAGACGTTCTTACCGTATATAAGACTATTTGAGAGTATATAAGTCTATCTGAGAGTATATAAGACACTCTGGGAGTATATAAGACAATCTAAGATTCTATAAGACTGTCTTAGAATACATATAAGAGAATTTGAGAGTATATAAGACTATCTGAGAGCATATAAGACAATCTGAAAGTATATAAGACAATTTGAGAGTATATAAGACTATCTAAGAGTGTATAAGACAATCTGAGAGTATATAAGACAATCTGAGAGTATATAAGACAATCTGAGAGTATATAAGACAATCTAAGAGTATATAAGACAATCTGAGAGCATATAAGACTGTCTGAGAGTATATAAGACTTTTTTAGAGTATTTAAGACAATTTTAGACTCTTAAATTTTGTTTAATAGTTGATTGTACTCTCAGATATATCTTCAAACTGCCTAAAGTATATTAGCAAGATCTGAGAGTGCCCAAAACTTCTTACTGTTTTTGTATAACCCTTTGATTATATAAAACGAGTTTTAGTAAGTAAGTTTAAGTCTAGATAATATTTGAGAGAGATTTCATGTATCTCAGACACAGCTGATAGTAACTGAGAGACATTTCAAATGTCTGAGAGTTTCTGAGAGATGTTTGAACTGTCAAAGACAATCTTATGAAAGCTAAAAAATTTAAATCAAAAACCAGACGATAGAACATTAAAAAAGTTGTTTATACGAGATAATAGTTACCAAAAATATCTGAGACTATCTGAGAGTATTTTAGACTATCTGAGAGTATATATTGATATTGTTACACTCATCGTCTCTCAGGTACTCTCAGATAGTCCCGAATACTCTCAGATAGTCTCAGCTTTCGTTTAATGAATAACTAATAATCACTCTGTACGAAGGTGTCCCCCAAAGTATCGATCTCTGACCACTTAAGTGTTCTTATTAATAACTCACGTAAATATCGCGTAAGAAGCTGAGAGACACTCTCGAGAGGTTCTATGTACTCTCAGCGTGTCTCAGATACTCACAACTACTCTCAGATAGTCTCATTAGAATATTAGTTTGACCCTTTAGACTCCGTATCGATCGAAGATGCTCTGTTTCTTATTTTAATCTTTCATTGGATTAATAAAGGTGAACACGTCTTTGGATTCTTCTGAGAGGACTTTTTCTTCTGTCAGACACTGGAAAATACTCTCAGACATTCTTAATAACTCTCAGAGATCGTCAACTACTCTCAGGTATACTTTTCATCTATCAAAATCTATATGAATATTTTAATTACTTCGAAATCGTATTTTACAATACGTAAAATTGTTACGAACTTAAAATTTATCTCAGATGCTCTCAGACAGTCAAAATTTTATCTCAAGCACTCTCAGCTTGTCTAAAACACTCTCAGACACTCCTATACACTCTCAACTTCTCTCAGATACTTCTGCATACTTTCATAAGCTCCTTTGATCCATTTACGAACTAATTTTACGTAAATTTAAAACTATAATTTTTTGCTAAAACTCTCTTGTTGTTCAAAATACTCTCTAACCATTATACATTATCTCAGACACATAAAACGTGTGTATGACACTATTATATACTCAGCATATAATAAACTATACGTATGAACTCTTATCTAATGTATTTATATCGTATATTAATACATATCGAACGTATAGAGACAATTATTGTCAATGAGTAAATACTTAGGTATTTATAGTTGAAGACTAACACCCTCACCATACTACCATCTTCTATCGATGATCTAGCTCTATCAGGGTTTCTCATCATTTCTTAGGATCTCCAATCGTTCCTCAATGGACCAACAGCATCTCTATGTACCACGCAGCATCTTTCATCTCCGCCAATGTCCTCTATATTCTATTATATCCCTGACAAATGCAAATAGTTCTATAATAAATATTATAAAATATATTAGTTATTAATTAATGTATCACAGCTTCATTGAATGTACCACAGCATCTCTCAGAACCTCAATTCATCTCTAAATGGACCACAGCATCTCTATGGATCTACAATAGTCTTCCTTCTATTCTTAATATCATAAACGATTAATGATCATCTCTAAGCTTGTCGCAAACTCTCACAGGATCTCCAATTATTCCTCAATGGACCAACAGCATCTCTATGTACCACGCAGCATCTTTTATCTTCTTCCATCTCATTTATTATATATATTAATTCTCATTCAAATGAAATGGTTCGAAAACAAGTATTATATTATATATTAGTTATAAATTAATGGACCACAGCATCATTTAATGAACCACAGCATCTATTAGGATCTCAATTCATCTCTAAATGGACCACAGCATCTCTATGGATCTAAAATAGTCTTCCTTCTATTCTTAATATTCTTAAAATCATCAAGGATATATAATCATCTTTCAGCTTGTCTCAAACAGTCTCAGGAACTCTCAACTTCTCTCAGGACGTACTATCATCTTTCAATGTACCCCTGCATCCCACTGTACAACACAGCATCCTTCATCTCCTCTCCATCACTTCCCAATCAAATGCAAATAGTTCAAAAACAAACAGAAGCGATTAGCGGAAGATTTATTCGAAAGAAAAGCTATAAATTCGCAACAAAAGATATAAATTTGGGTGAAAAGAAAATGTTTTCTTCTCAAAGAGAATTTATGCGAATCAATACATCGCATTTATCGAACTGTTCGATTTATGTGCTCTTAAAACGTCGTTGGTACTCACAAGTCGTCTTATTTACCCTCGGAGATTTTTCTAGGTACTTCTAAGTCTCGTTATGTATTGAAGAATGCCCTAGGTACTAATATTTGTCTAATATATTAGTCTTATATTCTTTTAGAGTTTCTAGGTACTTTAAAGTTGTGTTATATACTCTCTATAGAATGTACTTGGTACTTTTTAGTCGTCTTATGTACTTCCCATGTGTCGGAGGTACTTCAAAGTAACTCATATATGGTCCAAGAAGTTCATTGGTACTTTTTAGTTGTCTTATATACTCTCAGGGTGTTCTAGGTACCTTTAAGTCTACTTATTGTGGTATCTTATACACTTTTAAGTGTATAAGTCAAGTAATATGGTCTCAGAATATCTTAGGTACTTTTCAGTCACTTAATGTACTCTTGAAGTAAATGAGGTACTCTGTAGTACCATGAAATAATGTAAGAACATCCTAGCTACTTTCAGGTGGTTTTAATTATTATCAACGTGTTAGAAGTACTATGAAGTCCATAAATAGACTCTAAGAACATCTTAGGTACTTTCTAGTCTCATCATATACTCTGAATATACTCCCAAGTACCTGAAAATGCTGTCAAAAACTCCTAGGTACTATAAAGTCATCTTAATTATTCTTAGAGTGTTTTAAGTCTATTAATATTCTCTCAGAAGGTATTAGGTACCTACAAGTCAAGTAATATAATCTCAGAAAGTATAAAAGGTACTCCAAAGTACCTCAAAATACCCTCAATCCATTCACAACTCTTTCATTGTTTCATAATAAGAATATACATCCTTTTATAATAAAAGAGACAATTCTTAACTTTGAATCTCTTATAGTTACTCTGACAATGCCCATTCTTACAAAAATACTCTCGTATCCTTAGCTAAATCTCATCTCCCTGCTCCACGCAGCATCACATAATCTCACCCCTTTCGAAATGGTACTCAAAGTCGTTGCTCATTCCTAATCTTCAAATGAATCATTGGGAATTATTCTTAAGATGTATTTTAATCCAAATTTGTGATGTATGCTTTCCACCCTCCTCACCCAGCAAAAGTGTCACCGATCGCAAATTTATGTCTTTGTATCGATTAATGGGAAAGTGGAGTTTTATGAGAGAAATATATACTCTCAGATATCGTGAGAGATGAATTTTGGTCCATTTGGAAGCTGTGAGTGCTCTCATCTCGTCTTGGATGCTCTCGTCGCTTCTTATGTACTCTCGTCTCGTATTATATACTCTCGTCTCTTCTTATATACTCTCGTCTCTTCTTATATACTCTCGTTTCTTCTTATATACTCTAATCTTCTCTTATATACTTTAGTCTTGTCTTATATACTCTCGTCTCGTCTTGGATGCTCTCGTCTCTTCTTATGTACTTTCGTCCGTTCTTATGTATTCTCGTCTCTTCTTATGTACTCTCGTCTCGTATTATATACTCTCGTCTCTTCTTATATACTCTCGTCTCTTCTTATATACTCTCGTCTCTTCTTATATACTCTCGTTTCTTCTTATATACTCTAATCTTCTCTTATATACTTTAGTCTTGTCTTATATACTCTCGTCTCGTCTTGGATACTCTCGTCTCTTCTTATGTACTTTTGTCGATTCTTATGTACTCTCGTCTCTTTTTATATGCTCTCATCTCTTCTTATATACTCTCGTCTTTTCCTATATACTCTCGTCTCTTCTTATATACTCTCGTCTTTTCTTATATACTTTAGTCTATTCTTATATAGTGTCGTCTCTTATTATATACTCTCGTCTCTTCTTATTTACTCTCGTCTTTTCTTATATACTCTCGTCTCTTCTTATATACTCTTATATATGTTATAAGGTAAATAAATAACTAAAAATAATTAAACCTCATTTGGATATATAATGCGTTTGTGTAAAGTATAAGTAAATTTTCCGTATTATACGTATACGTAAATAAATAAACAATTAAATCTTATTTATATAATAAATACGTAGGTTGAGTTAAAGTACATTAACTTTTAACTATTAAATATTATCAACATGAGTATATTGATATTGATTTGGATATTATAAACTTTAAAATTACCATTTATCGTTTAACATGTGCATCATAAGTATAGATTCATAATTAATTAAATCAAAGAACAGCATAAATATACAGCTAATGTAGGAAGTAAATAATAGTATATACGATTAATATAATTATAGTATATAATATATAAATAGTATAGGTCAATTAATAAAAATCATTAAACTCTATTTTTCACACGTATTGAAATCTAATTGAATCCAACAATCGTAAATAATGGAATTCAATTCTATCAATAATGGAATAAGTAAATAATTATAAGTAAAAAATCTATTATATAATAAAAATAAATAAATACAATCTCATTTGATTAATGAATATGTTCGTAAATATATATTAATTCGTAAATGTTTTATCAATAAAAGAATACGTAACATAATGAGAATACGTAAAACCTTATTTGAATGTTTAATTCGTGTTTACAATCTAATAGAACAATTTAATGCGTAACCATAGGTACAATTACGATTAAAATATAACAGTAGTGTCTTAAAAAGTCTTAAGTACCCTCAAACCATCTTTCAGACCCCAAAATTAGTTTCAGACGCATTTAAAAAGAAACCACCCACCCATTCAGCGAAGATTACGTATTTCTCCGGAAAACGGAAGTGACGCATAAATAAAAAAACCGACTTCCGGTGGCGGGAAATACAAAATGGTGCGCGAGAGTTATGCCCCGAAATCGGAAATTCCCTTTTGATTGATTTTGGGGAAAGAAAAAAGAAATTTGTGAGGAAAACATAAATAACTGCTAATGATTTTTGTATTAAAAGTTGTTATCCGATTTCAGGATGTCTTATGTACACTCAGAGTGTCTTATATACATACATATAGTACATAATCGTCCCTTAAGAACTACCAAAATATCACTGCATACGTACTATCATTGTCACAGATCATTTTCCCATCATCACAGCATCTTTAAGATGGACCAAAAACAAAAAAGATCATATGTACCTATTTCTTGTACATTTATCCCATATTATACACTTATATTATCTAACAATATTTAAATTAACTTTTTAATTGTCATATTACACTAGAATACTATTGTTTATTGTTCCCATCATCACAGCATCCCTTAGATGGACCAAAAACAACAAAGATCATATGTACCTATTTTTTATACATTTATCCCATATTATACACTTATATTATCCCACAATATTTAAATTAACTTTTTTATTATGAATTTACACTAGAATACTATTGTTAATTGTTTATTGTCTATTAATGAATTTATATATAGAAAATCAATTAGATTATTACATCCTTAGATACTCTTTACATCTTTTATCTATTACTATCCCTACATACCTACAGCATACTATCATTGTCAGAGATCAACATTGCAGCATCCCAAAATGGACCAAATTTCCCAAAGATTGTATGTACGTATTTTTCTTTGGTTCATCTCTTCTTATACACTTAGATTGACCCTAGAATATTCAATATTATCTAATATATATATATATATATATATATATATATATATATATATATATATATATATATATATATATATATATATATATGAAGGTAAATAACACTAGAGTAATGGTTTTATAAATACTATATACATCAATATATATAATCAAATAGATCATTTTTATTCTTTGTTACTTTTAGCATCTTTACATTTGATACATCCATCACATCCCAGCTTCTCTTCGTAACGATCTTTTGTAAAATTCCCTTCTTAAAAAAAGTCCCGAAACGAGTGAATAACGATGCGCATCTGACGACATATTTATGAGTGAGGCAGTGTATCTTGTGAAGTACGATTTGCCATCTAAGAAATGTTTCCTACGTAAGATTTAATCCCTTTTTTTTAATCTTCTTTAATCTCCTTCCTTAATCCAGAAAAGAATAAATAAGCGGAAGAAGTCTTTTGTTTTGCGAATAAATTTATTGTTTTGGAAATTTGAATACGTAATTCGGAAGGAAATGTGAGTATATAAGAAGAGAGGAGAGTATATAAGACGATATAGAAGTATATAAGAATAAATTAGATTATATAAGACGTTCTGAAAGTATATAAGAATAGACGAGAGTATATAATAAGAGACGAGAGTATATAAGAAGTGACGAGAGTATATAAGAAGAGACGAGAGTATATAAGAAGAGACGAGAGTATATAAGAAGAGACGAGAGTAAATAAGAAGAGATGAGAGTATATAAGAAGAGACGAGAGTATATAAAAAGAGACGAGAGTATATAAGAAGAGACGAGAGTATATAAGAAGAGACGAGAGTATATTAGAAGTGACGAGAGTATATAAGACGAGATGAAAGTATATAACACCTTCTGAGAGTATATATACGAGTCTCAGATATCACCTGATATCACCTGAGAGAGACAATTCCTTTAATCAATATTAAATAATCTCCTTTTGTGACACAGACTCCCTAAGGAGCAAATATGACGTCATTGCCCATTCCCTTTGACCAATCAGAGAGCAGCTAATCCTCGGCACCCATTTAATACCATCTTAATGTGCCGACAGCCCTTTTTGAACACAAGAAAAGCTTTGAGAGGCAAATAAGTGTCCGAGAGATGATAAAGGTGTGCGAAAGAATGGTTTCGGATACTCTCAGATGGTCTCAGATGTACGCGTCTTTATATCTGACACTTATTCTTTCCTTAGATATCCAAAAACACTTAGAAAAAACGTAGTTTTAAGTGCTACTTTGTATGGCTCTAAAATCAAATCCATTACAGTTATAATTACAAAACTTTATAAGATCATATATAAGTACTTTATCTGTGTATATATGCAATTTCATTCAATTGTAATTAATACTTTTTGATTTATTGACCCTGTGATGGACAGGTACAATTATGGCTTTGGATAACTCTATATCATTGGCGGTATGTTACAATCAAATGAATTGTATATGTATATAATCGTATCAATTAATATCGTATTATATATATAATATAATAATAAATAATAGTTATTATTTTACAGTATATAATCTATCGTTTTACTAATTTTATTTATATTTATTTTCATTTAATTGTATAGGTGTCATGAGTTCGATTCCAGAGAGATCCATAATCTTAATTTATCACGTAAGAAATACTTGGTCTAGATTTTCGATAATTTTTAAAAAATATTTACTCATTACATAGAAGGTTTACATTTCTTACGTCTATAGAAAGGTACTATCTTTATATTTAGCTTTCGTAATATAGTTGTAAATGTTTGGAGGTTCAATTCTAGTTGTCATTAACTACATCTCCATAAGAAATGCATAGGGAAAATATGCATACTTTTGAGGCACTTCAGTAATATATTTTGCTGTGTAATCTGTATAGTTTATAGAGACGACAATGAAAATGCGACCCAGTGCTTGTTTTGCAATCAGTCGTTTTATATAAATCAAAGAATAAATCAATGAAAGATTTATGCAAGAATTCTACATTAATTGACATTTTGTCTGTATATTCTAAAATTGTTCGATTCCCATGCATTTCTTATGGAAGCTATTTTTCCTTCCCGGGCATCGAAGCAAGGATATTCTAAGCAAAAAACTTCATCATCAGCATAAGTATCATAAGCATTATAAGTACTCCAAATTTCACAGCAAAATACATTAAAGAAGTGCCTCAAAATGAATTCTTATTTCCCTATGCATTCCTTATGGAGATACACCTAGATTTGAAACAATGAATAATGTATATAAAACCAATGTGAAAAGATGTGTATATATTGGATATATGTCGTATATATTTACATGTATATACATCTTCAAAGCATCTATATATAATAGATTCTTTTATATTATATATTAATACAATTCAATTAGATTTTACAATACATTTTAAGGTAGAAATATAAGGTTTAAATACGTATGAGATATTAATATAGTGTCCCATAGCAGTACAGTATGTGAGATGGTATATGATTTTCTTTGAGAGACGTTTAAAGTCCCTGAGAGTAGATAATAGTGTCAGACATAAGTTATGTGTGTCTGAGATAAGATATAAGTATATGAGAGTATTTAAAACAATATATAAGCTTTTGAATTAAAATAAGACTTTTTTATTACGTAAAATTAGTTCGTAAATGCATCAATGGAGGTTATGAAAGTATACAGAAGTATCTGAGAGAAGTTGAGAGTGTATAGGAGTGTCTGAGAGTGTTTTAGACAAGCTGAGAGTGCTTGAGATAAAAATTTGACTGTCTGAGAGCATCTGAGATAAATTTTAAGTTCGTAAAAACTTTACACATCGTACAATACGATTTCCAAGTAATTAAAATATTCGTATAGATTTTGATAGATCAAAAGTATATCTGAGAGTAGTTGACGATCTCTGAGAGTAATTAAGAATGTCTGAGAGTATATTCCAGTGTCTGAGAGAAGAAAAAGTCCTCTCAGAAGAATCCAAAGACGTGTTCACCTTTATTAATCCAATGAAAGATTAAAATAAGAAACAGAGCATCTTCGATCGATACGGAGTCTAAAGGGTCAAAATAATATTCTAATGAGACTATCTGAGAGTAGTTGTGAGTATCTGAGACACGCTGAGAGTTATTTAGGTCCTCTCGAGAGTGTCTCTCAGCTTCTTACGCGATATTTACGTGAGTTATTAATAAGAACACTTAAGTGGTCAGAGATCGATACTTTGGGGGACACCTTCGTACAGAGTGATTATTAGTTATTCATTAGACGAAAGCTGAGACTATCTGAGAGTATTTGGGACTATCTGAGAGTACCTGAGAGACGATGAGCGTAACAATATCTCTCTCAGATAGTCTCAAATACTCTCAGGTAGTCTCAGATATTACTAGAAACTCTCAGCTCGTATAAACAACTTTTTTAATTTCCTTTTTTTTCTCTTTTTATAACTTAATTTTCTTCTTTATTTAAACAATGTTGCTATTATATTTAACTAGATTAATATATAATGAACTCTCAGCTTGTCTCAATATATTTCAGACACTTTCTGATAGTCTAATATTTAGAATCGTATATACTCTAAGAAGCAAAAGAATTATATGCTCGTAATATCAATTTTTTAATATTTTTATATCTTATTTTAATTATCAATGTTGACTTTTATAAATAACTTTATCGTTGTGACAGATATCTTATATCACTTTCATATACTGTCAACTGTACCTGACCTGACAGTAGCAATTAAATGTCGACAATAAATAAAAGTATATGACACCATTTAAGAGTAAAATAGGAATAATTATAGTATTTTCAAGTTCCATGCATTATTATAGATATTTTTCTATATCTGTAAAAAAATTACGAATTCCTGAGATTCAAAATTGATATCTGATAGCTTCCGAGAGTATATAAGACTATTTGAGAGTATATAAGACAATCTGAGAGTATATAAGACAATCTGAGAGTATATAAGACAATCTGAGAGTATATAAGACAATCTGAGAGTATATAAGACAATCTGAGAGTATAAAAGACAATCTGAGAGTATAAAAGACAATCTGAGAGTATATAAGACAATCTGAGAGTATATAAGACAATCTGAGAGTATAAAAGACAATCTGAGAGTATAAAAGACAATCTGAGAGTATATAAGACAATCTGAGAGTATATAAGACAATCTGAGAGTATAAAAGACAATCTGAGAGTATAAAAGACTATCTGAGAGTATATAAGACAATCTGAGAGTAAATAAGACAATCTGAGAGTAAATAAGACTGTTTTAGAGTATATAAGACAATCTGAGACTAAATAAGACACTCTGAGACTAAATAAGACACTCTGAGACTAAGTAAGACACTCTGAGACTAAATAAGACACTCTGAGAGTATATAAGACTACCTGAGAGCAAATAAGACAATCTGAGAGTATATAAGACACTCTGAGAGTATATAAGACTATTTGAGAGTATATAAGACAATCTGAGAGTATATAAGACAATCTGAGAGTATATAAGACAATTTGAAAGTACATAAGACTATCTGAGAGTAGATTCTTCTGTCTGAGAGTACATACGTGTTTCTGAGAGCGTTTCTTAAAGTTGAAAAGGTAAAAAGACAAATCAGATGGTGGCTAATTTCGGAAGACAGTGCTAAAGAGTTTATTTAAGACCCCCAAAGGATCGAAGACACATTCGGGAACAATATCTCATTTCTAATGCTCCTTAATAAATCCTTATTGTGGTCACTCGTCCTTTGGGATGCTGGGCTGGACCACAAATTCTAAGGGACACACCCCTTTTAAGGATACAATATGGAAGGAGTTTGGACGCTTTCTAATGTAGATAAAGATTTGAAATTTGGTCCACGTGAAGATCGATATTCAGGCTCCAGATGTGTCGATTTTTGGGTTTGTGAAGTACTTGGTTCGAGTCCCTGAAATGGTTTAGAATTGATGTTACTAAGGATGCTTTTTTTGAGGTTTTGGATGCTGTGTTGAGATGAGAGATGAGGAGAATATATAAGAAGGTATAAAATTAGTGTTTTAAGTATATGATAGTTCGTTAGAGATATTGATTAAATAAGAGACGTGACTATATAATAAGAGACGAGAGTATATAAGAAGAGACGAGAGTATATAAAAAGAGACGAGAGTATATAAGAAGAGACGAGAGTAAATAAGAAGAGACGAAAGTATATAATAAGAGACGAGAGTATATAAGAAGAGACGAGAGTATATAAGAAGAGACGAGAGTACATAAGAAGAGACGAGAGTATATAAGAAGAGACGAGAGTATATAAGAAGAGACGAGAGTATATAAGAATAGACGAGAGTACATAAGAATAGACGAGAGTATATAAGAAGAGACGAGAGTATATAATAAGAGACGAGAGTATATAAGAAGAGACGAGAGTATATAAGAAGAGACGAGAGTATATAAGAAGAGAAGAGAATATATAAGGAAAAACGAGAGTATAAAGGAGAGACGAGAGTAAATAAGAAGAGACGAGAGTATATAAAACGAGACGAGAGTATATAAGAAGAGACGAGAGTATATGAGAAGAGACGAAAGTATATAATAAGAGACGAGAGTATATAAGAAGAGACGAGAGTATATAATACAATTTTAGTGTCAAATTAAAAATCTTTAATTATAATACAATCTTTTATCGTAAAATCAAACTGATAGTATCAGGTTTAGTCTCATATAGTCTCAGATGATCTCAGCATGTCTCAGAGACTCCCAACTGCTCTCAAAAACCCCTTTTTGTGTCTCAGGTACTATCACCTTGCATCCAATTAATATATGATCACCCATTAGAGAAGGGTGTCCTCATATGTATCGATTTTGGACCAGCACAGTCTTTACTTTCGTTCCACACCTGAGATATGGAATAATGATCTGAGAGATGCTCTCAGGAAGTTGTGTTTTCTCTCAGAGGGTGTTGGATATACTCTCAGAGCTTTTTATAAGTTCTCAGCTTGTGTCAGGATATGATTATTCATATAAGAAATAATAAAAGGTCTTAAGTTAGACTCAAATTGTTTTAAACTGATAATTCTCTCAGTATGTTTTTTTATGCTCTCAGCATATCTCTGACACATAAATCTGCTCTCAGATGCTATCAGCTTCTATCAGACATTGTAACGTACTCTCTGACACTTATTTTATCTCTTAAGATTTGTTATATTAAGTTAGATACTTCTGAATAATTGTAGATACATTCATGAGTGTTATCTATATTTTTATACTCTTATATTCTCTCATATACTCTCAGCTAGTATCAGACACTATTTTAAGCATTCTGAGACATTTATATACTCTCAGACTAGCTTATTTATACATTCATAAAACTTTTGTTCTGTTCGTATTCATATATTGATTAACCACACAACCACACTTAGACACATAAAGAACAATTAAATATTACGTAATAAGTTACATATTTACGTAAAAAAGTCTCAGACAGTATTAAAAAGCTATTAGACACAAATTAACACTCTCAGATGATACTAAAACGATTGAGACATTCATAATTATCTCTCAGACACATTTTGAAACATTCTGAGAGCTTTATTTACTTTCAGACAGAATATTTTTAGACATTAAAAAACATTAGTTATATTCGTAAAAACTTATTCTCTAACTTAATTCACGTAAATTGTCTCAGATAGTACTTGACTCTCAGAGATTCTTCTAGGTTTTCTTAGACACTTCTAGACACACTAAGACACATCTAGTCTCTCTCAGACATTTTTAAAACAGTCTTAGACACTTTTAAAACACTCTTAGACATTTTTAGACACCCTAAGATACTTCTAGACACCCTAAGACACATCTAGTCTCTCTCAGACATTTTTAAAACAATCTTAGACACTTTTAGACACCCTAAGAAACATCTAGACACTCTCAGACACTTCTAGACACTCTCAGACGATTCTAGACACTTCTAGACACTCTCAGACGCTTCTAGACACTTCTAGACACTCTCAGACGCTTCTAGACACTTCTAGACACTCTCAGACAATTCTAGACACTTCTAGACACTCTCAGACAATTCTAGACACTTCTAGACACTCTCAGACAATTCTAGACACTTCTAGACACTCTCAGACAATTCTAGACACTTCTAGACACTCTCAGACGATTCTAGACACTTCTAGACACTCTCAGACGCTTCTAGACACTTCTAGACACTCTCAGACGCTTCTAGACACTCTCAGACGCTTCTAGACACTTCTAGACACTCTCAGACACTTCTACACACCCTAAGACACTTCTAGACACTATAAGCCACTTCTAAAACGTTAGATATATCCATTAAAACCACCAAAATTCACATAAAGAGTGTCAGCAACTTCTAAAACACTCTCAGACAGTATTAAAAGACTATCAGACAGTAATTAACACTCTCTTATAATTATTTAACACCTCCAGACATTGATAAACATCCATCAGACACAATGGTTGCAGCATCAGATCTTCTTAAACGCAATTAAAACTCTCGTAAAACACAAAAACCTTTTAAAAAAAAAGGTATAATAAACTCGAAAAGATGCTCTTTTCTTAGGAATTTCCGCAGAAACAACTGCAATCGAATTTCCATCAAAAGTTGATTAAAATCCGTTTTTCTTTTGATCTTCTCTGAGACGCGAATGTCGATATTTCTTATCTCTCAAAAGATGTTTATTATTTGGAGGATTTTAACCACAGGGGACGTTAAGGTAATCTTGTGTTGGAAAAGACTCTCTCAGATGAAACAGGAGTGTCTGAGAGACGGAGTTTGATTATCTGAGAGTATCTGAGAGTATATAAGACAATCTGAGAGTATTTAAGACTATCTGAGAGTATATAAGACACTCCGAGGGTGTATAAGACAGTCTGAGAGTATATAAGACACTTTGAGAGTATATAAGACACTATGAGAGTGTATAAGACTGTCTGAGAGTATATAAGACATTCTGAGAGTATGTAAGACAATCTGAGAGTAAATAAGTCAATCTGAGAGTATATAAGACAATCTGAGAGTATATAAGACAATCTGAGAGTATATAAGACACTGTGAGAGTGTATAAGACACTCTGATAGTATATAAGACATTTTGAGGGTATTTAAGACAGTCTGAGAGCATATTGGAGTGTGGGAAAGAGTGTAGAAATATACTGAGAGCGTCTAACAGTGTCTGAGAGTGTCTAGAAGCGTCTGAGAGAAAGAAACTGATGTTCTGAGAGTTGATAGGAGTAATAATACGATAGAAGTGTATGCGAGATACCTAAAATGTCTGGAATAGTCTATATGTGTCTGAAATAGTCTAGATGTGTCTGAAATTGTCTACCAAGTGTCTATGATAGCCTAGAAGTGTGTGATAGACGTTTTTAAAAGTATCACAGACACTCTGAGAGAATACGCAACTTCTTTTGAGAGTGTATCTCGTATTCAATACGTGCTATTTTACGTGAGTTATTAAAACGAAAACATCTGTGGTCCAAAATCGATACTTTGGTGCACACCTTCATAAAAGGATGACCGATTATTAATTAATGAGACCTGAGAGTACCTGACAGAGGATGGGGATGTCTGAGAGAAGAATAAAGTAGGTGAGAGTCATATTTACATTCTTAAACTAATTGTGAGTGCATTAGAAGAGAAAAATTTGGTTTTAAAGTGAAACATAGTTCGTGAGAGTCATTAGAATAATAGCTTTAAGTATCTGAGAGTAAATAAGACACTCTGAGAGTATATAAGACAATCTGAGAGTATATAAGACAATCTGAGAGTATATAAGACAATCTGAGAGTACATAAGACAATCTGAGAGTACATAAGACAATCTGAGTGTATATAAGACAATCTGAGAGTATATAAGACAATCTGAGAGTATATAAGACAATCTGAGAGTATATAAGACACTCTGAGAGTATAATACGACTATCTGAGAGTATATAAGACGATCTGAGAGTATATAAGACAATGTGAGAGTATATAAGACAATGTGAGAGTATATAAGACAATTTGAATGTATAAAAGACATTCTGAGAGTATATAAGACACTCTGAGAGTATATAAGACAATCTGAGAGTATATAAGACAATCTGAGAGTAAATAAGACAATCTGAGAGTATATAAGACAATCTGAGAGTATATAAGACAATCTGAGAGTAAATGAGTCAATTTAAGAGTAAATAAGACACACTGATAGTATATAAGACAATCTGAGAGTATATAAGACAATCTGAGAGTATATACAACTGTCTGAGAGTATATAAGACACACCAAAATAGCCATAAACGTAAGAGACAGTTTATCAGCCCTAAAAAGTGTCGGACACAATCTGATACAACTCAAAATGTCCGAGAGAAATAAATCTCGCGTTTATCCGAAGAATAATTTAGACTCTCAGCCAGTCTCAGAGACAGCGACACATCCCAAAGGATCTTTTTATTTAATTTCCCAAAAGACGTCCTTTGTTTTCATTTCGAAGAATCGTTTCCTTCCCTCAAATGTCGTTATTTTCAATCTTTTCTCGTCTCTAATTCGGTCCATCACAACGGATGAAAACTCTCTTTTTTGGTTGGTCTGTTTCGGACGCTATTTTATGTCCATTTAGACATTACTTATAAGTTTAACGTAAGATTTCTTATGAGTTACGTAAATATTATTAGGAGTTTTACATAGTTACGTAAGGATAAAAGATGCTTTTTTGAAGATAAGTACAATTACTTAAGTTTATCGTAAGATTTTTATTGATTACGTAAAATTAGTACGAGTTTTACGTAGTTACGTAAGAATATACGTAAGATGCTCATTTGAAGATTAAGACAGTTTTTATGTATTTAATTATATTTAAAAGAGTTTTATATACTCTCAGATTGTCTCATATACTCTCAGATTGTCTTATATACTCTCAGATTGTCTTATATACTCTCAGATTGTCTTATATACTCTCAGATTGTCTTATATACTCTCATATTGTCTTATATACTCTCAGATTGTCTTATTTACATTCGAGTAAATTATATTTTCCTTTTTGTTAAAAATCTGTTGATATATCTTAGCTTTTCTGCATTCAACTGCATCAAACGAAAGTTATTTGGTCTTATAAAACGGTTTCCAATGCGTATAAAAACTTAGTGAAAGTACTTGATTAATTACACAAATAAAACTATATACTATGTACTACATAATTCTTTAAAAATCCTTCAAATTATGCTGTTATTTTAAATTCTTAAATGTTTCGGATACTTTTTTTATGTCCATCTGACTTTACTTAAGTTTATCGTAAGATTTCTTATGAGTTACGTAAACTTAGTACGAGTTTTAAGTGGTTATGTTAGAATATACGTAAGATGCATATTTGAAGATTAAGACAGTTTCTGTGTATTTATTAATAATAAAAAGAGTTTCAGATACTCTCAAAGTGTAGTCAAATATTTTCTCTAAACAATTTCGTATTTAGAAATATTATATGTTTAATCCTCGTAAAGTTATTAAATAAAACTTGAATGAATAATGTTAAGAATTAATTGCATTAGTTAAGCATTTGTTTAGAATACATTGATATATACGTATTTGGTCCATAGAGATGCTGTACTCTTATAGAAGATGATTTTGCGATCATTTTACTTACGTATCTAATCTTTCTTATATACATAGGTTATATAATATTTATACTATAATATATATGTATCTATAATATATATGTATGTATCTAAAACATATTTATATACATTGTTATATAGTAAATGGAACGGTTTTAAAGTAAATGGAAGGTAGTGAATGTGTATAGAAAAATGTTTACGAAATATTTACGTATTAAAGGTCTGTGAATGTATATAATAATATCTCTACATAGAATGAGTATATTTTAATATATTAAGGTATAAATTAACTAGCTGACAGCTGATATATGTATTTGAGAGTATATATTAGTTTTAGAGTATATATTGTGTGATCTGATAGTATTGTACGTGAGTATGAATATATATGACTTGTATTTAATATTACGATTAACTACCATTTAAACAATTAACACTGTGCAATTAAATTCATCATTACTCCATTACTATAGCAACCAGAGAAAAACAAAAATTATCTTTCTAAAGCTCAATGATTAAAGTTTATAACCACGAAATTTCAAGAAAATCATAATTTAGCGCACAAGAAATTAATGTGTGTCATCATTAATATCTTGCGTACACATTTGTAATACGCGTTTGATCTTGTTCTGTAGGCTGAAAAGATTAAGGCAGGGGTTGTCCAAAGATTAGCTGAGAGTCAAATATACGCATTGAAAAGCCATCTGAGAGAGTGTGTTATGTATGGGAGTATGTAAAGAATAGAATGAGGTATATAAGAATTTACGAGAGTATATAAGAAGAGACGAGAGTATATGAAAAGAGACGAGAGTAAATGAGAAGAGACGAGAGTATATAAGAAGAGACGAGAGTGTATAAGAAGAGACGAGAGTATATAAGAAGAGACGAGAGTATATAATAAGAGACGAGAGTATATAAGAAGAGACGAGAGTATATGAAAAGAGACGAGAGTAAATGAGAAGAGACGAGAGTATATAATAAGAGACGAGAGTATATAATAAGAGACGAGAATATATAAGAAGAGACGAGAGTACAAAATAAGAGACGAGAGTATATAAGAAGAGAAGGGAGTACTTAGGAAGAGACGAGAGTACATAAGAAGAGACGAGAGTATATAAGAGAAGACGAGAGTATATAAGAAGATACGAGAGTATTTAACAAAAGATGAATGTCTTATGTAATCAGATGGGCCCAAAATCTCTAACAGCCAAACTTACTAACTTTGGATGCGATATATCGAATGGAAAATCGTAAATTAATATCGAATTATCGATTCATGGGAATGATTTATCGAAATCGGAGTTTCCGATGTAAGTTTACAATTTATGAGCTTTGTTCCGATTCTGAGGAAGTCTCAGGTGCTTTGTGACACTATTATATATACTCTCATCTCTTCTTATGTACTCGCAGCTTCCCAAAGGACCAATTATCATTACTATGCTAATGTACAAAAATGCATCGTTTTACATAAACAACCGTAACTATGTTATAAATAATAGTACGTACGTAATAAAAGTACCCATTTGAAGGTAATATTTTAATCTTCAAGACGAGATCATTAAATCATCTTAATTGTCAGAAACAAAGGAGCATCAGCTTCCGGTATGCAGATCTCTACGAATGGACCTCTGAAATCCTTTTTGGGGTTCAGATGACCCCTTTCGAAGATTAAAAGGAGGAATTAATGGCATAAATCAAACCCTTGTTATCCTTATATATGTCTCCTGGATACTTCTACTCAGGTACACTCAAATCGTATTTTATGCTCTCATCTCGTTTTATATACTTTCCTCTCTTCTTATATACTCTCGTCTCTTCTTATATACTCTCGTCTCTTCTTATATACTCTCGTCTCTTCTTATATACTCTCGTCTCGTATTATATACTCTCGTCTCTTCTTATGTACTCTCGTCTCTTCTTATGTACTCTCGTCTCTTCTTATATACTCTCGTCTCTTCTTATATACTCTCGTCTCTTCTTATATACTCTCGTCTCTTTTTATATACTCTCGTCTCTTCTTATGTACTATCGTCTCTTCTTATGTACTCTCGTCTCTTCTTATATACTCTCGTCTCTTCTTATATACTCTTATCTTTCCTTATATACCTAGGATATCTTAATTTACATATTTATATAGAAGAAACCTTTAGCTTTCAATTAGTACTTAAACATTGAGGATATACTCTTATACTCAGAATATTTGGACCTAAATTTGATGCTGTGTAGCATTAAAGTAGTCCTAATTTATCTTGTGTTTCTTATGGAGAATGCTTCCCAGTATCGAACTTATGATCTAATGCGTTATATTTGTTTTCTTATATAATTTAATTGCTATCTTAACCCAAAGTTATAGCTGCCCATATTTGAAATAAATAAATAAAAAAATTATTCAAATAAAAAAAAGCTTCCCATGTATTTTAAATGGCGCAATTTCTAATGAGCCTGGCATCGAACATATGACTATAGCAAACAATAAATAGCAGTTTTATATACTACTAATATGTATACATATATGTATGATTTTATAATCTTCTATATACTTTATAAATATTTTTAAAAAATAATTGAAAATCAGGCCCATGCACTCTTACGAGGGAAAGTATAAATTTTGGGGCTTCCTAGAATCGAACCCGTGATACGTAAGGTTGGTTTCCTATTATTTCTCGTATCAGTTAAAGGGGGCTAGTACGTAAAAAATAAGCGTGCCCGTAGCCCCCGTAGTTTAGACTATATACCCTATTAATATATATAGATATATATAGACAAATATCCCCTCCAAATAGTTATATGTTATAGATACAATAACACAATGCAAACCTAATGCAGTAATGCAATGAAATGGCGATATAATTCCCTTTACTTTTCATTTAATATCTCATCTAATTTCAAACGTAGAAAAAGATAAATTACATCATCATTTAGAGAAAATCTTTAGCTTTAAATAAATATTAATATCTGCTCCAGCCTTTTATTAAATCTTGAGATATGGACCAAAACGTGAAGCTGTGCATCTGTATCCCAAAAGTAGGTTGTATTACTCTCATCTATTAAAAGACACCAAAATATGATCTCAGATGGGTTTAAATTAATGTAAGCTACATCATACGGATGCTGTGATGTCCAGGAACATCCTCATAGATGCACACATGGTCCAGATCTCTCTCAGGGATGCTGTGAAAGCTGGAAGATAACAATTCATATGTGACGATTACAAGGCCTTACCTTTGGATTCAATAGGACAAAAGAGATGATAAATCTTAGCTAAGACAAAAGAAGATCGTAAAGGTCGATTTATGGACCAAATTGAAAAGGTGGGATTTGAACTATTGATTCGGTTTAATTAGTTTGTAACAATTGGAATGTTACGAGAGAATTTCTCGACCTGGGTGTCCCAAAATGCCTTTTATTTGAAAATGGGATTTGTTCTTTTGGCTGGACACTCTCAGAGGGTAGGATATGCTCTCAGATTGTCTTATATACTCTCAGATTGTCTTATATACTCTCAGATTGTCTTATATACTCTCAGATTGTCTTATATACTCTCAGATTGTCTTATGTACTCTCAGATTGCCTTATATACTCTCAGATTGTCTTATGTACTCTCAGATTGTCTTATATACTCTCAGATTGTCTTATATACTATTAAGGTGTCTTATGTACTCTCGGATAATCTTATATACCCTCAGTACGTCATGTACATACTCTCAATACATAATATATAGTCTTTGTACGTAATATTTATTTTCAGTGCGTATGAATTAATCTAAGACATATCTACCATCAGATAATTTTATTTACTTTAAATACACTCAGAATATAAGATAAGTATGATATACTCTCTGTACGTAATTTTAACACTCATATATACCGTCAGATTGTTATATTGGCTTTAGTACATATTATAAACTACTATACGTATATATATATATATATATATATATATATATATATATGTGCCTCTATATATATTAATTGCTATAAAAATGTATGCTTTTTTATTCACGCAAATGGATAAAGACCTTTATGTACAATTTTGCAAATTTTACGTAATACGTACTGAGAGTCAATATTAATTTTAGACAGTAGATATAAGGTTTTCGATATTATTAAATATTAGATATTAAATAATAAAGCATAAATTAGGAATCTGATATTTAGTATTACTATGTGAGAGAATATATTGCGTATCGAGAGTATATTTATTACGTATTGTGACTGTATACATATATGTATATGAGAAAATATAATACTAATATATGAGAGCAAATATCATCCCAAAAACAACCAAAACCAAACCCAACCCCCTAACAACCACACCCTCAAACCCAACCAACCATCTCATTGCAGCCTCCCTGGTCCATACGATTCAAACATCCCGCTTTCGTAACCAAGAGGAACCCTCTAATACTATGTATTTAAACTAGTATATAATATAGTAAATGGTACATAAATAGTATATAATATATATAATACCTTCCGAGTATACATACTAATCTCCAAGACAATTAAAAAACACCCTGAAAACAATACAAAGCAAAACCAACCCATCACCAACACACTCAAACCCAACCAACAAATGCAACCCAGCATCACTGGTCCATAACATTAATATTAATTGTTTATATCACCTCTAAAAGTAAATATGTATATAAACTAGTACGTAATATAGTAAATAGTACATGATAGTATAAAATACATTCCGAGAATACATTCTACATCTAATGTATCATCTCTAAGGCTAGCAGAAACACCCTTGAAACATAACAAGCAAACCCAAACCCAACCAAGCATCTCAACGCAGCATCCCTGGTCCATGCCATTCAAACCTCCCGCTTTAGGAGCCAAGAGAGGAACCCCCTATCAGAAAACACGCTAATCTCCCAAGACGAAAAAAAACACACTCGAATCACAAGAGCGAAGCAGTTTTGTTCGCTGACGTAGGATGGCTCTGGAGTAGGATTCATCTTCTCATAGGAGGGGGAGGTAAAGGGGAAGTAGGAGAGGTAAAAAGAGGGGAGGGGAGGGCAAGGAGGGAGGGTAAGGAGGGAGGGTAAGGTTGTAAAAGGGGCGTGTCCAAGTACGATTTATGAATGGGATAGGAACACATGTGCTCTCACAAGAGACGGTGGTGTGGGGCGCAGAAGAGGTTGGACGGAGATGAATTTTTGGTCCTGTGAGAGGCTGCGACGGAACTGTCTCCTTGGAAAGATGTGTGACGACTTGAGACGAGCTGAGAGTTGTTTATAGACTATCTGAGAGTGTTTGTAGGACGGGCTGAGAGTGGGTGAGAGACGATATCTGAGAGTGGATGCACGTATCTGAGATTTGATACGAGTTTGTGATGCTATAGTATGACGTCTTTCTAAGGACGAATACGTCACTCTGAGAGTATATATAAGACTATCTGAGAGTAAGTACAACTGTCTGAGAGTATATAAGAAGAGACGAGAGTATATAAAAAGACGAGAGTATATAAGAAGAGACGAGAGTATATAAGAAGAGACGAGAGTATATAAGAAGAGACGAGAGTATATAAGAAGAGACGAGAGTATATAAGAAGAGACGAGAGTACATAATAAGAGACGAGAGTATATAATACGAGATGAAAGTACATAAGACTATCTGAGAGTATGTAAAAATCTCTGACAGTATATAACAGTACATGAGACTATATACTACTCTTTGACATTATTTACTCCACTCTTAACACCAAAAAACCAACTCTTATAGTAACATTAGCGCAATTAAAACATTCCCTGACAGCATTTCTAAAAGTCGGTGTATCCAGGCAACGAAGCGATGCTATCCCTGAGATATAAAGCATCATTATTGGAGGGGGATCCGTCCTTTATGTAGACCCTTTGGGAAAGATGAAGAAAGCGTACGCGTCATCTGTAAATCATTTTTATTACCTGTATTTGCATTCGGAGGGTACAGCTCTGAATCCACCTAAACTCTCCCTTCAGTTTATTCTGCGATTAAAAGCAAGAGGGAGTTTTACATGTTCTGTGAGAGTTGTGTGTGCCCTCTGATAGTCTTATGTATACTCTCAGCTTGTGTTATGTACTCTCAGAGTGTTCTGTGTACTTCTAGGGTCTCTTATGTACTTTCGTCTCTTCTTATATACTTTCGTCTCTTCTTATATACTCTCGTTTCTTCTTATATACTCTCGTCTTTTATTATATACTCTAGTCTTTTCTTATGTACTCTCGTCTCTTATTATATACTCTCGTCTCCTCTTATATACTCTCGTCTCTTATTACATTCTCTCGTCTCTTCTTATATACTCTCGTCTCTTCTTATATACTCTCGTCTCTTCTTATATACTCTCGTCTCTTTTTATTTACTCTCGTCTCTTCTTATATACTCTCGTCTCTTATTATATACTCTCGTCTCTTCTTATATACTCTCATCTCTTCTTATATACTCTCGTCTCTTCTTATATACTCTCGTCTCTTCTTATATACTCTCGTCTCTTCTTATATACTCTCGTCTCTTCTTATATGCTTTTATCTCTTATTATGTACATTAATTATTCTTATATTGTATTCATGTCGCATTATTTACTATCAGGACCTAATATACAATCTATGTTCGTAAATATATATGCTCAAGTAGACAGTATAGTAGATATATATCAAAAAATAGTTTAATCTCTAAATTCGTATTATGTTCTTTAATGTTATATTATTTACCTTCAGAACGTCATGTATTTTTACAATAGGTAATACGTATAATGAAATAGAAAGTAAACTATGTACTCTCACCTAGTTTAATGTTCTTTCGTCTTTTTTTATATTCCGCAATCCTTTTTACGTATTTACATTGCGTTTAGTATACTCTTATTGTTATCATATACTATCGTCTAGTGTTATATACTCTATTATGCATAATTAATGTACTTACGTAAAAGCACGAGTACTTATTTTTTTTAGTGTGATGTATATACACCTAGTAATAAAAAAATAGTCTATTGAAGAAAGTATATACTTTCAATATTTAATATATACTTTCATTCTGTGTTATGTTTACTTTCAGGTTATTATATACTTTCACAACCTAATATATATATACCCTCAGAAAGCCTTATGTATTTCCAAAAAGTATTTTATACTTTCAGAAAATTTCTTATTTAACATTTGAACAATTGATATACTTTCAGATTGTCTTATATATACTCTCAGTGTGTCTTATATACTCTCAGATTGTCTTATATACTCTCAGATTGTCTTATATACTCTCAGATTGTCTTATATACTCTCAGATTGTCTTATATACTGTCAGATTGTCTTATATACTATCAGATTGTCTTATATACTCTCAGAATCTCTTAATTACTCTCAGATTGTCTTATATACTCTCAGATTGTCTTATATACTCTCAGATTGTCTTATATACTCTCAGATTGTCTTATATACTCTCAGATTGTCTTATATACTCTCAGATTGTCTTATATACTCTCAGATTGTCTTATATACTCTTAGATTGTCTTATTTACTCTCAGATTGTCTTATATGGTCTAAGATTGTCTTATATACTCTCAGATTGTCTTATATTCTGTTAGATTGTCTTATATACTCTCAGACTGTGTTATATACTCTCAGATTGTCTTATATGCTCTCAGATTGTCTTATATACTCTCAGATTGTCTTATATACTCTCAGATTGTCTTATATACTCTCAGATTGTCTTATATACTCTCAGATTGTCTTATGTACTCTCTTATATACTTCTTTTCTTATCCCTACCTATAAAGATAAATGTACATAACCCTACGTTATTTGTCTATCAAATACAATAGAATTTCATAGCTATGTACTTATGTCTCTCAGCTCATCTCAGGTCTTGCAAATCTCTCTCAGACACACCATAAACATGTCTCAGACACTCCCTCAAAGTCTCAGATACTCATCTTGAAGTGCGTCTTAAAGACTTAAATGGGTTTTAACTTTAGATGGATTAAGTGGATTAAACATAGTCCTTGGATTAACAGATTAAAATGGGATTCCAAAAGATAAATCGATGTTTTGTCTTTTGATTGTTTAATTAAGTTCTGTTGTGTCAGGGATTGGATTTGTGTGTCTGAGAGAATTTGAAAGTATATATGTGTAAATGAGAGTATATAAGAAGAGACGAGAGTACATAAGAAGAGACGAGAGTATATAAGAAGAGACGAGAGTAAATAAGAAGAGACGAGAGTATATAAGAAAAAACGAGAGTATATAAGAAGAGACGAGAGTATATAATAAGAGACGAGAGTATATAAGAAGAGACGAGAGTATATAAGAATAGACGAGAGTATATAAGAAGAGACGAGAGTATATAAGAAGAGACGAGAGTATATAAGAAGAGACGAGAGTACATAAGAAGAGACGAGAGTACATAAGAAGAGACGAGAGTATATAAGAAGAGACGAGAGTACATAAGAAGAGACGAGAGTATATAAGAAAAGACGATAGTATATATTAAGAGACGATAGTATATGAGAATAGACGAGAGTATATAAGAAAAGACGAGAGTATATAAGAAGACACGAGAGTACATAAGAAGAGACGAGAGTATATAAGAAGAGACGAGATTATATAATAAGAGACGAGAGTATATAAGAAGAGACGAGAGTACATAAGAAGAGACGAGAGTATATAACAAGAGACGAGAGTATATAATAAGAGACGAGAGTATATAATACGAGACGAGAGTACATAAGAAGAGACGAGAGTATATAATAAGAGACGAGAGTATATAAGAAGAGACGAGAGTATATAAGAAGAGACGAGAGTATATAAGAAGAGACGAGAGTATATAAGAAGAGACGAGAGTATATTACACAATAAGAGTTTTTTTTAACAGAATTTAAGAACATACTATATGTTCTTGTACTATGTATATATCAATGTATATACAACTGTAAGACTATACATATTTCGTGTTAATATTAAATATTACGTTCCTAGAGTGTATATTGAGTTTTGGGAGAAGTAAATATAACGCAAAAATGATGTAAAGTATATATTCTGTTCATAGTAGACTAACAAAAAGTATATATATTTAAAACAGTATATATTTAATGCTGTGAGTATATAATACTATATAAGAATATATATATCAACTCCTGCATGTAAATATTATGGACTGAGTGTATATTATGCTTGACATAAGTATAAACAATGCACTTAACATATATATTATATGGGATACGAGTATTAAATACGAGATTAGAGTAATACATACCTGTTTTTGTAGAGGAAAAACATACCTATATATTTTGGTCCATATCTTCTGATCTAATCAGAATTTACGAATGATTCTAACTGTTTTAGAAAGCTAAATGTTTATTTTAAATCAACAGTAAGTTTAAATGTCCTTGGTTTCATATTTGAAAAGATATGAATTAAAATGTAACGGTCATACATTACCTTTCTCTTTCATTAGATAGGCATATAATGTATGTATGTGTGTATATTACTAAAGATAGTTTTTGGTCCATTTGGGATTTTATATTTTGGTCCATATCTCTAGATGTAGCAATAATTAAATGATGATTTAAACACTTATAAAAAGCTAAACGTTTTTTCTAACTAATGCTGTAATATAAAAGTCCTTGGTTTGATTCCCGGGAAGATATTAAATAAAATATAAGCTAAGAACTAAAATATATAGCTAAAGAAATAATTATATACTTTATCATTATTACATATAACTCGCATATATATAAATATATACATTATATATATACATCAAATTGTAGCTTATACTTTCTTCTATATAGGACAGTCATCCATTAGAACATGGGTTCAATACCCGAAAAGTTATAAAGTAAAACGTAAGCAAAGGTCATGGAAAGTTTATAAGTCCTAAAAGAAATCCAGACATACGGATTCTTAACTCAGATGTTTTAACTGGAATTTCCGGATATTCAAATGTCACATTAAAAGGTTACGATTCCATCTTTAGAGAAACATTATAGAGTTTTATTTACTTTGAAGACGTATATATTATGTGGTGAGAGTATATAAGAGTGTATATAAATAGGGACGAGAGTATATAAGAAGAGACGAGAGTATATAAGAAGAGATGAGAGTATGTAAGAAGAGACGAGAGTACATAAGAAGAGACGAGAGTAAATAAGAAGAGACGAGAGTACATAAGAAGAGACGAGAGCATATAAGAAGAGACGAGAGTATATAATACGAGACGAGAGTATTAAATACTAGACGAGAGTATATATTTACCCAATTATAGTATAGTTACGTAAATTTGGTACATAATATTGTATGGCAGTATAAAAAACTTTCTGATAGTATATATCAGTTTATGAGACTATATAAAACTGTATTTAATACGACCTGAGAGTATATAAGATGCAATGAAAGTATATAAAACGAACGGACAGTATATATTATGAGCTAATAGTAAATAGAAC
Source organism: Pantala flavescens (assembly GCA_020796165.1). NCBI lineage: Eukaryota > Metazoa > Arthropoda > Insecta > Odonata > Libellulidae > Pantala > Pantala flavescens. The sequence continues at coordinate 58,669,747 of CM036880.1, forward strand.
CATCTATGAGTAAATATTATGTAATGTCAGAGTATATTATGCCATTAGAGTAGACATAATAAGATTATGTATCATGTTATAAGAGTATATAAGTCTATCAGAGAGTATATAATACAACCTATGTTTACATAAGACGATAAGAGTATATATATGTACTGAAGGTGAATAATATTACGTAAATATGGTACATAACACACCCAAAAAGTACATAAGTCCAGATGCTGGTAAAAACGACACCTCAACTGTACATATCACGTAATACAAGAACATAACACACCTTAAAAGTACATAACACACCATAAAAAGTACATAACACACCTTAAAAAGTACATAAGACCGCGTAATATTTAAAATACACCTTTTTATAACACACGCGTATGTTCTTTGGCATTCCATACCTTCTAAAACCTCTCGAAAAAGCTGGTACAGCGTCTGAGAGCGTCTCTAGACTACCTTTCCATGTGTCAGACAGTTTGACAAGTGAGTGACGGCCTTCAATTATTGTGACGTGGAGGGGCTGTTGCCATGGTTACGAGGGGGTGGGGCCCTGAAGGGGGGGTGGGGTCCAGGGGCCCCGAGGGGGGCGGGTGACGGGAAGATGTGAAATTGACGAAAACGGAAAAGGTGTTGTGAGTCCAAGGGAGTGGGAGGACGAGACAAATGTATCGATTAATCAATCAATAGTAAACCGATTGGGGATGTGAAAGATGTTTATGAAAGAGGAAATTGTGGGCTTTAATAGGGTGTTTTTGGTTTTTGCGAATTTGGAAAGATGGGGAAGTTATGGGGGGATTTGTGTAGCGGTGTTTTTGGGGTTTTGTGGTTTTTTGGGCTGGCCTTGGGGGACGTTTTGGGGGATAGCTTTCCGGGAATCGAACCTAGGAACACCAAAATGAGCTACCTATATACTTAAAGCACTAAGCTATCATTCAACGTTTAAATCTCCCAAAAATTCCAACAAACACCTGAGTTATGGGTCAAAACGTACCCACACATTTGTTAATTCTTCAACTTTTACTGTTGTCCCAGGTTCAGGTTTTGCGTCATAAGTTTCCGGGTTTCGAACCCGGAGTCTCCGGGATGATTGGCCTATATAAAACAACTCTTTAGCTTCCAAAAGGTGTGACGTTCTGCCAGGAATTCTTCTAAACAGCTGAGTTCCGGCCCGGAATATGTGGCTGGGTTTTTTTTGGGTCTTGATGCGTATTCGCGTTATAGGTTGACGTGTTTATTTATATCTTTCCGGGGTTCGAACCTACGAAGCTCGGAATACATATATAATATAGCTAATATATTTAGCTAAATATAGACATAAAGATAACCCGGAAATTCCGGTAAACTCCGGAGATATAGGTCAATAAGTGAAGACGTATCAATTTCTTGAGCGCGAATTGTTCATGTAATAGTTTAACCTTTTATTGCATAACTTTCCGGGCATCAAACCTATGATACATTGGATGCGTTTACTATATATGTAATAGATTAAGGTACATATATATGTAAAATATTTAAGATATTTTTGTAAGCTTCAGAGATATAAGTAAATATGTAAAAATTAATCATTTAATTATTCATGGATTATTCTGGTCATAGGCTAACGTTTTATTTTATAACTCTCCGGGTATTGAACCTATGATCTACTAGGTACATTTACTATATATATAATATATTAATCTAAATATATATGTAGTATATAATGGATATATAATTAAATGTTGAAAATATAAGACTAATTGTGAAAATATTTCAGTTAAAATTTTCATAGATTTTTATGAGTTATAAGCTCACATTTCATTTTATAACTTTCAAAGTATCAAACATATGATCAAATAAATGCATGTAATATATATGTGGTATATTTAGCTAAATAAATATGTAATATTTTTCCGGGAATTCCAGTAAATTCGGAAGTTATAGTTCAAAATATATAGCTATTACATTTATTTTTTCATGGATTTTCCATGCCATAGGTTCACGTATAATTTCATAACTTTTCGGGAATCGAACCCAGGATATTTTAGTAACATGAACTATATAGAAAACAGTATAAGCTTTAAATAGATGCAAAAATTATGCGAATATTCCGGTTAATAATTGAGATATAAGCAAAAATGTAAATATGTATTCTTATTATTGTTAAGATTATTATTTTATTTGATATAGTTATATATATATAGACACAGCATCCTTATCAGGATCAGGGATGCTCTCAGATTGTACTATATACTCTCAGACAGTCTTATATACTTCCAAAATACACTCTCAGACACCATAGTCTACTATCAGCATCTCTCAGATACCTTCTGATGCAAAAGATCTTAAAACATAAGACACAGCTTCCCTAAGGACCAAAACGCCAGGAGATGTAAAGTAAATTTGCATCTCAGGATTTAAAGAAAGGGATTTAAGAAGGAAGTGGGAAATAAAACGACCGAAAAGGGATAAATAATTGAAGATGGACCAATGGATGCAAATAAGACATCTTTATGTGTCGTGGTCCATTTGAAAGATGCTGGAAGTAAATAAGAAGATACGAGAGTATATAAAAAGAGACGAGAGTGTATAAGAAGAGACGAGAGTATATAATACGAGACGAGAGTATATAATAAGAGACGAGAGTATATAATACGAGACGAGAGTATATAATACGAGACGAGAGTATATAAGAAGAGAGTATATAATACGAGACGAGAGTATAAAATGAGAGACGAGATTATATAAGAAGAGACGAGAGTACATATGAAGAGACGATAGTATATAAGAAGAGACGAGAGTATATAAGAAGAGACGAGAGTACATAAGAAGAGACGAGAGTATATAAGAAGAGAAGAGAGTATATAATAATAGACGAGAGTATATAATAATAGACGAGAGTACATAAGAAGAGACGAGAGTATATAAGAAGAGACGAGAGTACATAAGAAGAGACGAGAGTACATAAGAATAGACGAGAGTACATAAGAATAGCTGAAGTGTATAATACTAGCCCTATAAACCATTCCCACCTATTTAATTCCGAATTCAATAAAACAATATGGCCACAGAGCGCACGTTTTTTATAAACGGAAAAACAAAAAGGGAACGAAAAGAGAAAAAAATCGCATTTTTTTACGCTTTCATCGGCCGCGAAATCCGCTCAACTGTTTCGCCACAACTCAGCGCTAAAAAAAAAACACGATCGTATAAAAAAAGCGATTGATACGTCAATACGGTCCGCAAATGGACACGGCGTTCGTCTCTTGTTTCCAAATACGCTCAGCGAAATAAACAGACGACAAACATATTCTAAACCTATTCTAAGCCATAATTTAGGTAAATATATACATAAATAAACATAATTATGTATATAAACGAATTTACGTAGTCTCTTTCGTTTCCAATCGTTTCTAAGCGTAATGTAAACGTTATTGTTTTGTTATTTACGTGGTTGAATCGTTGCTAAGGTATTTCTAAGCGGTTTAATCGGTTTCTAAGCGGTTTTGAAGCATAAACTAAGGCTAATAGAGTAAAATATATATAAAGCTTTGTTTAGCGTTGTTTTATCGGTTACTAAGCGTAAAATAAGCGGCTGTTTTTGGTTGTTACGTTATTCAATTGTTTGTTACGCGTTTCTAAGCAGCTTAAGCCTATTGTTAGCGGTTCTGAAGCGTAAATTAAAGATAATAGAGTAAAGAATATATAAAACTGTGTTTCTTAGTGTTGTTTAAGCGGTTATAAGCATTAACTTAGCCTTTTTTTATTGTTTATACACGGAAACTTACTGTAAACATCGGAATATAAATAGATTGTTATTAAGTTTTAACCTTCTCTTTCATTGTTTATACTTGTACGCTTAGGTATTTTCGTCTCTCACTTGTTTCATTTTCAACCGAATTACTTAAATTTTATTGTATAGGTACGTTAAAGTCTCATCTTCATTATGATGCTTTTATTTTTTGTATATCTTTAATAGTTTTTTGTTTATAGCCTTTTAAAGTTGAACCATTTTTTTATTGTTTATAATGGCAGAGTTATACGTACTTACGATGCGATTACGATTTTACGAAACATTGGTTTCTAAGCGACGTGAGCGTAAACACAACGGTTTCTAAGCACATTCTAAGCGTAAATAAAAGAAAAAATAAATAAATTCGTTTCTAAGTGTAAACTAAGTGCGATTTTTATCGTCTTGTGTACTGAACCGTTGCTATGGTATTTCTGAGCGGTTTTAAGCATAAACTAAGCGGAATTTAAGCGTGTTCAGCTGTACTAAAAGGTGCTTAACATAATAAGCGATCTTTTAAGCATAATATAAACAGTTATTAACCATAAACAAACCTTAAAACGAACTATGAATAAATGAAATCGTTGCTAAGAGAAAACGAGTCGGTTTCTAAGCATAAACTAATCGGTTTTTAACTTTAAAAAAATACAATTTATTAAGCATAAACTAACCATAAACTAAGCGGAAACTAATGAGTTATTAATCATAAACTTAGCATAAAGTTAGCGGTGACTAAACAGATGTAAATAAAAACCTAAGCATATTTAACTAAGTAAGAAAAACATTAACTAAACATTTAAATGAAACATAATCACGTATTTAGTGGTAACTAAACGCATATTTAACATAAACTCAGCTTAAACTTATGTAACTAAGCATATTAACTAAGCATTTAACTATAATTAAACAGTTACAAAGCATAAAAAAAAACAACTTAAACGAAAAAAAAAACATCGCAAACTCGTAATAACAAAAAAAGCGCGAAATAATAAAAAAAACGAGCCAATCAAAAGGCAGCGAAAGAAACAAACGACCAATAGAAAAAGAGAGAAAAAAAGTGAAGAGAATCGATTTGAAAGACCGCATTGGCGATGTTCATTTGTCTCCGAATTTATCGCTCTTCTTTTTTTTTGTTTCGCGGATTATGAAGTCAAAAATGGCGTTGATTTAAACGCATTGTCCCTCTGATTGGATCGCTTAGTTTACGATGAGTACGCTGAGTGAGTTGTCGCTGCAATATCGCTTTATTTTCGCTTAACAACGGCTGATTAAGAGCTAAGCAACCGATTAAGCGTGTTTATAGTTCTTGTTTTGTTTCTTTTCCGCTTAGTTACCGCTTAGTATGTGCTTAGAAACAGCTTAGTTAACCCTTAGCAACGATATGTATATTGTTTACGCTTAACAAGCACTGATTCATAGCTTAGTAACTAATAAACAACCGTTTAATTACTTTTTAGTTACCCTTTTGTTTGTTTCCGCTTAGTTACCGCTTAGAAACGGCTTAGTTTACGCTCGCAACGCTGAGAAATAACTTAGCAACAATCCAACAATTATATATAATAAAGAACTACGATTGCTTTTTGCTAACTCTAACAATACAGTACAATTAAACGCTTCATAAGTTAAGATACTTTCAAAACCGCTTAGTTCGCTTACATTTTGCTTAAAACGCTCATAGAAATACGTAAGCAACGATTCAAAATAAAACATTTAACTAGAATTGCGATTGATTTACGCTTAATCCGATTAGTATGGGTTGTTAAGCGAACTAAGCGTAACTAAGCAACTATTCCATATCTTAAAAAGCACGTTTTTACAATTTTTTACGTTTAAATTCGTTTCTAAGCATTAAAAACTGCCTCTAAGCGAACCAATCGGTCTCTAAGCGTACTAAACGGTCTCTAGGCGTACTAAACGGTCTCTAAGCGACCTCATCAACATTCTCAGCGAACTCAGCGTAACTTGGCAGCAGTTAAATACCTTAAAAAAACACTTTTTAATACCAATATTACATCGAAATTCGTGTCTAAGCATTCAAAACGGTATCTAAGCGAACTGAACCAACTCTAAGCGAACTGAGCGCTCTCTCAGCATACTCAGCAGTCACTAAGCGACCTTAGCACCCTTCTAAGCGAACTCAGCGTACCTAAGCAACTCACCTTTACCCAAACCATACCTAAACCAATCCTATAGTAGACCAGTTTTAAAAACACGTAACTCCATACGTAAAAACTCAGCGAACTCAGCGCTCTCTCAGCGGACAGTAAGCGAACTAATCACCAACGCAACCCAACCCACAAAAGACATAAAAGTCCTTCAACACCGAAGGGGAACATTATTTATTCCCTAAAAAGCAATTACACTATATCACCCCCTGCCATCCACCCCTCCGAATGCCCCTCCCCCCCACTACAGGACGGCTGTCCATCAAATGTGTCAGACCACGACGTTGTCATGGGAACAAGAATTTCGCCCTAAGATCGAACTCGTCTCAGACATCTCTCGGACATTTTAGCTCTCTCAGGCCTATGAACTACCTTATATACTCGTCTTATGTACTCTTATGTACTCTTATATACTCTCGTCTCTTCTTATGTACTCTCGTCTATTCTTATATATTCTCGTCTCTTCTTATATACACTTATATATACTCTGAATATAAGATAAATAAGTATATATTACAAGATATATAAGTATATAAGAAGAGACGAGAGTATATAAGAATAGACGAGAGTATATATGTACAGAGGAGAGTATATAGGAAGAGACGAGAGTATATAAGAAGAGACGAGAGTATATAAGAAGAGACGAGAGTATATAAGAAGAGACGAGAGTATATAATAAGAGACGAGAGTATATAATACGAGACGAGAGTATATAAGAAGAGACGAGAGTATATAATACGAGACGAGAGTATATAATAAGAGACGAGAGTATATGAGAAGAAACGAGAGTATATAATAAGAGACGAGAGTATATAAGAAGAGACGAGAGTATATAAGAAGAGACGAGAGTATATAAGAATAGACGAGAGTATATAATAAGAGACGAGAGTATATAAGAAGAGACGATAGTATATAAGAAGAGACGAGAGTATATAATAAGAGACGAGAGTATATAAGAAGAGACGAGAGTATATAAGAAGAGACGAGAGTATATAAGAATAGACGAGAGTATATAAGAATAGACGAGAGTATATAATAAGAGACGAGAGTATATAAGAAGAGATGAGAGTACATAATAAGAGACGAGAGTATATAATAAGAGACGATAGTATATAAGAAGAGACGAGAGTATATAATAAGAGACGAGAGTATATAAGAAGAGACGAGAGTATATAAGAAGAGACGAGAGTATATAATAAGAGACGAGAGTATATAAGAAGAGACGAGAGTATATAAGAATAGACGAGAGTATATAATAAGAGACGAGAGTATATAAGAAGAGATGAGAGTACATAATAAGAGACGAGAGTATATAATAAGAGACGATAGTATATAAGAAGAGACGAGAGTATATAATAAGAGACGAGAGTATATAATAAGAGACGATAGTATATAAGAAGAGACGAGAGTATATAAGAAGAGACGAGAGTATATAAGAATAGACGAGAGTATATAATAAGAGACGAGAGTATATAAGAAGAGACGATAGTATATAATAAGAGACGAGAGTATATAAGAAGAGACGATAGTATATAAGAAGAGACGAGAGTATATAAGAAGAGACGAGAGTATATAAGAAGAGACGAGGGTATATAAGAAGATATGATAGTATATAAGAAGAGACGAGAGTATATAAGAAGGGACGGGAGTATATAAGAGCACATAATACACTTATATATTACTTAACACGAGTATATGTATATAACAAGAGTATATAAGATTAGTATTAAGGTTTATAAGCCGAGTTAATATACCCTTATCTACATTTATCTCGTATTATATACTCTCATCTCGTATTATATACTCTCAGAGTGTCTTATGTACTCTCAGATAGTCTTATATACTCTCAGATAGTCTTATATACTCTCAGTGTGTCTTATGTACTCTCATCTCGTATTATATACTCTCAGAGTGTCTCATGTACTCTCAGATAGTCTTATATACTCTCAGATAGTCTTATATACTCTCAGACAGTCTTATATACTCTCAAAGTGTCTTATATACTCTCAGACAGTCTTATATACTCTCAAAGTGTCTTATATACTCTCAGATTGTCTTATATACTCTCATCTCGTATTATTTACTCTCAGATTGTCTTATATACTCTCAGAGTTTCTTATATACTCTCAGATTGTCTTATATACTCTCAGATAGTCTTATATACTCTCAGACAGTCTTATATACTCTCAGATAGTCTTATATACTCTCAGATAGTCTTATATACTCTCAGTGTGTCTTATATACTCTCAGATTGTCTTATATACTCTCATCTCGTATTATATACTCTCAGAGTGTCTCATGTACTCTCAGATAGTCTTATATACTCTCAGATAGTCTTATATACTCTCAGAGTGTCTTATATACTCTCAGATTGTCTTATGTACTCTCATCTCGTATTATATACTCTCAGATTGTCTTATGTACTCTCAGATAGTCTTATATACTCTCAGACAGTCTTATATACTCTCAGATAGTCTTATATACTCTCAGAGTGTCTTATATACTCTCAGATTGTCTTATATACTCTCAGATAGTCTTATATACTCTCATCTCGTATTATATACTCTCAGATAGTCTTATATACTCTCAGAGTGTCTTATATACTCTCAGATAGTCTTATATACTCTCAGATAGTCTTATATACTCTCAGACAGTCTTATATACTCTCATCTCGTATTATATACTCTCAGATAGTCTTATATACTCTCAGATAGTCTTATATACTCTCAGAGTGTCTTATATACTCTCAGACAGTCTTATATACTCTCAGACAGTCTTATATACTCTCAGATAGTCTTATTTACTCTCAGACAGTCTTATATACTCTCAGATAGTCTTATATACTCTCAGATAGTGTCTTTGGCGTTGAAGCTCCGTTCTCTTGGACATGTTCCGGGGGACAGCTGTCACTCATGGCTGTCGCACAAACTAATCGAAGACGGGTCCGAATCTTTTCTAACTCGTTTTTGAACGTCTTATTATACTCCGATATTAATAAGACATACGTCATTTTAAAGCTTATGAAGAGAACTTTCTAATGATATCAGTTTTAATTATCTATCTCAAGTATGACTTGCGATAATAAGCAATAATTAACATTGTTGCAATGAATTAGCAACAAAATCCCAGTCGTTTATGACTTGCAGCATCTTTCGTTAACTCAATTTTGGAAAACTAATTATATATGTATTCGCAATTAAAAGATATGCTATTAAAGCTAAAAGAATGTATTTTAATACGATATAATTGCTATCTTTTTATGTGTATTACTTCTTTTGCAATCAGCACCTAAATGCACGAAAGTAATTTTGCATTAGTTACTGTTTAGCTGTTTCGCAATACATTTTTCTAATTAGTTTTTGGTTACCTTTATATTAATATATATACAAAGTAAAATATCTGTTTGAAAGCTATTAAATTAAAGTTTAATTTAATAACAATTTTATTACTGCACCATTTCTAATCTCCTCTCAAAATGGTGCTAAATGACACCTATACAATACGTCGATAACTTCACTTTGTAATTTTGGGCACTGCAACACTTTTTTCTAAGCTCATTTTTAAATAGTTAATATAAACTTACATAAAAACTAAAGACATTTTCTTAAAGGTTATAAAATGTACTTTCGAATGACACCAAGTTTGTCACTGTTGTCACCATAGCTTTTTTAGTTCGTACAGAAATTAGCACCAAAATACACCAGTTCCGCATCTATTATACTTGAGTAGTATTTGTTCTCATTAACATTTTAACCCTCCATATACTAACAATACTATAGATTACTAAGTACATATATATACGTAATAAACGTATGTTACGTCTGCAGCATGTTTTTCTATACCCGTTTTGAGGTTTTAAATATTAATACATATATAAAAACTATACATCATTTTAAAGTAAATAAAACAAGCTTTAAAATGGCACCAAGTTTATTCCTATATCTGAATTAGCACCATCTCAAACGGGTGCCGAAGTACACCTAAGAAAAGGTCGCGAACTTAAGACGTATCCATTGTTGCACCACTTTAGTCTAAATGTGTTTTGAGCACCTTAATATTAATATACATAAAAGACAAAGGCACCATTTTAAAGCTAGAAAATAGTTCTTTCAAATGACACCAATTCTATTTTTCTAGCTTTAAAGACACCAACACAGTGGACCAAAAAAGAACACGGAAGCAGCACGTGATAAACAAATTTGCACCTTGTCTAGGCGTGTACTATTTTTTTTAAAGAAACAACTAAACACTTTTATATCAAAATATAAAAACAAAGACAGTATTGTTTAGCTTATTAAATACACTTTCGAACAATGCCTGAGTTTAAACAATACCTCAATTAGAACCTACACAATGACGCAAAACGTGGCACCAAAAAAACTAATTAGCCCCAAAAAACACCTATTTTTCTAATTAACAATAAAAATACTAATAATTAACATAGAAATAAAAACCAGACATTGTGTTAAAGCGAACAAAATGTAGTTTTATAAAACACAATCCGTACCTTTGTATCTTAATAAACACCAGAGTTATAAGGCAAACAATGGCACCAAAACAAAAAAACTAACCCAAAAAACACCTTTATTTCTAATTAACAATAAAAACCCTTATAATTAACTTAGAGACATAGTAAAGACATCTTTTTGAAGCTAACAGAATGTAGTTTAATACAACACCAAGCCCTTTTCTGTATCTTTATAAACACAAGAGTTATGAGGCACCAAATGGCACCAAAACAAAAGGACTAATTAAAAAAGCAAATTTTCGCTTGGTACCCGGGTGGGTGGGTGTCCGTAGATGGCAGCAGCACAGCGCTACGGCATCGATCGGTCAGCTGTCCGTCAAAGCTATCGATTGAAATGTCTTAAGACGTCAACTGGTGACATTTGGTGACATGCGCCCTTCAACATGACGCGCTGGAGCTACCCAAGACACCAAGACACACCCCATGTCCATACGAGGCTGTCTGAGAGTATATAAGACTATCTGAGAGTATATAAGACAATCTGAGAGTATATAAGACACTCTGAGAGTAAATAAGACACTTTGAGAGTACATAAGACTGTCTGAGAGTATATACATTTATAGTCCTTAAGAAAATCTTATTCTCTTATAGTTTGTATTGGAAGTTATGTTTACATTACTACATATACGAAATTTCCCATCTTGTTTAATGTAATTGCGAACTTCAATATTTTTTCGCATCCAAACCCATAAGTAAATAGTAGTTAAATTTTGCACACATAGTAAGTACATAATATATATTCTATGTAAAAAATTTCAGGGATATTTATGACTTTTAAGTATGCCAAAAAAATTATTAAACAAAACACTACACTTAACCAAAGTTTATAACCAAAATGCGTAACAAAAGTTTATGAATTTTTATTTCAAGAACCATAAGAGCAATAGACATAAAAATTTGTATTTATATACATTTACATATAAAGTAACTACACAAAAATTTTCAGCTCTTTATCTTGAAACCTAAGCTCGCAAAAAAATTCGCGAACTCAACCTTACGCATACCAATTCACACCTATTTTGTATATTTCGAATAGGGTTTAAACTAATGCGTCCTAACAAATTCTAAGGGACTTAAAAGTACCCTGAAACACTGTATTGTACCCTGAGAGTACCTGAGACAAGCTGAGAGTCTTTCAAAGTGTCTGACACACCTTGACACTCCCTGAGAGTTTTAAATACACACTATAGTATCGTATATGCCTTGTCTGAAGCTGGGAATAGCTTGTACATATACATTGTTGTATATAGGATATATATATTTATTTACGTATATATGTATATCGAAATATATCGAAACATCTCGATATATCGCTCTGTCTCACTACGAATCGATACTCGTGGACTTCTTTTATGAGAATTGTCTCCTTAAGCTCTGGTCAAGATGAAAGACAAGCTGCATTTGTATCCGTGCAAGCTTCTTTTTAGGAATTTTTTTCGGTACTAAATTACACAGCTTTAAACTTGAAACTTTTTGTACATATAGATAATAAATTACAGTTTATGTACGTATTTTTTGTTTTCTTGTATCTTTTTTAGTTCTTTTTTTATTAATTTTTAAAGTTGGCAAAAATTTTTTTCTTCTCGAAGCTTGATACAATAAGGGAGTGTCAAGTTTTGTATAATTAGCTCTCAGCTTCTCTTAGAGAGTAACTTTTACTCTCAGACACATTCAGTATCTTTATTGTTTCTTTTTTAACATAATACTGTATTTTTAGAACATTGTGATTACTCTTATATATACTTATATACTCTCGTATAGTCTTATGTACTCACAGCTCTTCCTTGGGGTGTGGTAACTAGGGCAAGTTTGGAGGCCATTTAAGAACAAACTATTAAAGATATATTTAAACAAAAAATATATTTATAAACTACATACTTTGCCCTATCTATGTATTAAATTTTATTAATTTACTTTAATATTTAGTGCCCCAAAAAAATCTTTCAACCAACCCCTGCAGCGGTCTAATTACACATATGTATTTAGTATGTATTATGTTTTCTCTTTATTGATTGGTGGAAATGTGCTGACCGAAGAGATCTTCTCCTCTGATTGGCTGAAGAGACGTGATTGGAATCCACCAATCAAATAAAAGAAAATATTATTTTCCGAAGATATCCAATTATCGGAAAAAAAATTTGTACGCGAAATTCTGAGAGCGGTCTTAATATATATTTAGGAAGTGTATGAGAGAAGCTGAGAGAGAAAAACAGTGTCTGAGAGTGGTTTACAGTGTCTCAGATATGCTGAGAGATATATAGTGTGTCTGAGAGTATATAGTACGAGATGAGAGTATATAGTACGAGATGAGAGTTTATATAGTACATATATTAACATTGTAATGATCGCTAATGACATGTGATCTTATTTTATCAATTTTTATTATTAATTACCGTTCGTTTTTAATGAAACAAAAATTAATTGATAGCTTAAAGTTTAAACTTTATGAATATATAAGTTTATTTATATATATACGTATATTTAGTGCGAAAAAATTGCATCAAAAATGCGCTTGCAAAAGTACGTAAATTTGGAACAAAAATATATACTCCCGTGTACTTCTAAGTTCAATTGTTTATAGAAAGAAAAGATATCTTTATAAAGCTGTAAAACTAATATCATATGATAGGTAAAAGGTTAATAATTATATTGATATAAACTTTTACTATTTTTTGTAATTAATTTAGCAAAAAAAATTGCTGCAAAAAAACCTTTTGCAAAAGTGCTTAAATTTGCAACACAATTTGCCTTCCATTTACGAATATGTTCAATAGCTAATAGATTAAAAATTTGTGAATAAATGTCTATAAAATTAAATAGTATTTGCTTTGTTAAAGTTCAAACTTTATGCTTGTGTAAAATTGTATTATTTTATGCAATTTATATTTAGCAAAAAATGTCTACAAAAATTCTATTTGTAAAGGTACTTCACTAAAGTTGCTACATAATTACTCAGAATGTAGGTCTGTCTTCTATTGTTTGTAGAATAATTATTAATCAATTAATTTTAATGAAATTAATACATTATATAGGTGAAAGTTTAATCTTTATTTTGATATAAGTATTGTTATATTTACGTAATTTATTTAGCAACAAAAAATTCGGAAAGTTTGATGTTGGGAAGTGCCTCATTGTTGAATGCATATCAGTGACATATGTATATATAGAAATACATGTATTCAAATATATGTAAGCTGAGAGTATATACGACTATCAGAGAGTATATAAGACTATCTGAGAGTACCTGACACACACCTGAGAGACAATTTGAGTGTCTGAGAGCGAAAAACAAGATGCTTAATTCCAAAACGTCTTTCAAACGATACAGTTGAAGGACTTCTCAGATAAGAGACAAACAAGTGAATGTTGCAAAATATTCTGACTGACTGAGAGTGAATTATTGTGTCTGAGAGCAGTTCTGACGCTTTTAGTAGACTTTTCACGAAAGATTAAATAGAACAGTCTTTTTCCTTATTTACGTGATACAGTTAGCGAAACGCGTATTGTGACTATAGTTTACTTGTAAAGCATATAGCATAGTCTTATATACTCTCGTCTCTTCTTATATACTCTCGTCTCTTTTTATGTACTCTCGTCTCTTCTTATGTACTCTCGTCTCTTTTTATATACTCTCGTCTCTTCTTATATACTCTCGTCTCTTTTTATGTACTCTCGTCTCTTCTTATATACTCTCGTCTCTTCTTATATACTCTCGTCTCTTCTTATATACTCTCTTCTCTTCTTATATACTCTCGTCTCTTTTTATGTACTCTCGTCTCTTCTTATGTACTCTCGTCTCTTCTTATGTACTCTCTTCTCTTCTTATATACTCTCGTCTCTTCTTATATACTCTCGTCTCTTCTTATATACTCTCGTCTCTTCTCATTTACTCTCGTCTCTTATTATATACTCTCGTCTCGTATTATATACTCTCGTCTCTTCTTATGTACTCTCGTCTCTTCGTATATACTCTCGTCTCTTCTTATATACTCTCGTCTCTTCTTATATACTCTCGTCTCTTATTATATACTCTCTTCTTATATACTCTCAGAATGTATTATATACTATAATTATCTATTTCTATTGTAAATCTATGTTTTATAAACAATCGAAAATCTATGTACATATTTAAGAGAATCTCTTTTTTAATTAGGTACTTTCAAGCACATTTTTATCGTAATTTTCACTGCTAAATTAAACATGAAAATATAACTATGTTTGTACCAGAATAAAGATCAAACTTTTATCTTTAATTTGGTATAAATTAAGCTTATAATCATTAATAAATAATTGATCTATAAACAAAAGAAAAGAGGTATACATTCGCAGTAAATTTTGCTTTGGACTTGAAGTACTTTTAAGAACCGAGTTTTTGTCGCAATTTTTCATTACAAATTTACATTTATATATCAATAAATTTATATTTTTGTAAAGTTTAAACTTTTATCTATTAATAGGTTTTTATTTCATCAAAATCTAACAATATTTAGTCATTAAAATTAATAAACAAAGATTAGATGACATTTTCAACAATTGCTTTGTTTATATACACTATATTACTTGTATCTTGTCTCTGATACTTCCAAAACGCTCTGAGACAGTCTTATAAGCTCTCAGCTACTCTCAGACAAGTCTAAGACACTCTAAGACACTTCTAAGACACTCTCAGCCTGTCTCAGACAGTTTCTCTCAGGTCCCTGACACACCCATTCCATTTCCAAAGGTGTGTAACGATAGATTAAAAAGACAGTGGTGTGAGGACCTATAGAAGATCTGCTGATATAATTAAAAAGGGTCCAAATTGGTCCAGGGATGCTGGAAGAATAAAGTACGTCTTGTGAAGAAGGAGCTGAGAGAAGCACTGTCTCTCTCGGGGAGTTTCTGAGACAAGCTGAGAGTGTTTTAGATGTGTCTAAGACTATCTTAGAATATTATGTTTATAAACATTGTTTTTGTTGAAAATGACATCCGATCGTATTTTTTTGATTTGTGTCGTTAATTGTCAATCGATTTTAATGCAACAAACTTCGTCTTAAAGGTTAAACTTCAACCTTTCTATTGATATATAGTTTATATATATTTAAGTGTAAATTGGTTATTAAAAAATGGCCTAAAATGACTTAAGTTGCGAAAAAAAATTTTCTCTCCCCAAAACCCAAATTGCAATCTGATATTCTTTTGTTTATAAATCAATCAATAATCAACAAAGGTCAATAAAATTGATGTCATTACAAAGATAAAAGTCTGTACTTTAAGTAAATATAAACATTATTATACTTTTACTATATATTTTTATTGATATTAGCAATCAAACTTTTGTTTAAACAAACACAACAAATTTTGGACTGTCAATCAATCCTGACATACCGTTCTTCTTTTGTCAATATATCAATTATTAATCAACATTAATCAATTAAAATGGCGTTAAATTAAAGATAAAACTTGAAGCTTTAATTTGATATATAATTTGCAATCATTTGCTCATAATTTTGAGGCGAAATTGTCTTCCAAAAAGAGGGGGAAAAATGTGATGAGGTGAGAAAAGATAATCTAAGTGAGGAGTGCCAAATTAGATGGGTTCTTATGGGAATTCGATCGATTTCCGATAATGCTACTGATTGGGTTCCCATGGCGATTGATTATTTCTTATATTAATCATCAAATGGGTATATATCATATTAGGAATATGCTATTTACAGGTAGTTGTGTTTCTAGAACTGTCAGGAAATCTGTTAACGAATAGACATGACGTCACTATTTTGTTAATTACTCATTTATTTTAAAATCAATTACAATAATTATTTGTATGCACATATAAAAAAGTACAGGCTTTAATATAATATAATTATTTTTTGTCTATCTTTATTACTTCTTTAGATATAATGTCGCAAAGTTGAGCTAGATTTTTGCTATTTTTCATGCTGTTCTTAGTTGCATTGTTTTGTACTCATGACGTTTCCTTACGTATTTGAACGCATATTTCCGTCAAAATTTGTGCGTTTATACGTCAAAGAATGAGGTTTAATATGAAATCAGTTTTGTTTGTTTACAATTATCAGTTTATGGTTTATCATCTTTTTAAATGGAACTATTATTTCGCTATTTTCTTTAGCTATTCTTAGTTATGCTACACTCTGTTTTTGGTATTGATGACGTATACTGACAAAGTTTATGCGATAATAATGTCATATTTTATACATAAATATTATATAATTAGTACATAAATAGTACATAATACACTCTTTAACGTAATGTATTTACTTTTCCTCTATGATCATTAGTTATTGTTCTATAATAACTTAAAGTTGAACTATGTTTTCGCTATATACCATTCTGCTATTAGTTGCATTGTTTTGTTCTCATGACGTTTATTCACGTATTTGAACGTGTATTTTCGTCATAATCAGTGTAGTTACAGAACAAAGTATGAGCTTTAATTTGGTATAATTATTGTTTTCCTATGTTTATTAGTTAATGATCTATGATGACTTAAAGTTGAACTATTGTTTACTGTTTTTATTTGCTCCTGCAAGATGTACTGTATTGTATTGATGACGCATACTGGCTTGTTTAAACAATTATTCCTATATAATTAATACATATATATAGTACATAAGATAAGCTATAATATTATATATTTACTTTTATTCTATAATTAATAGTTATTTATCTATTAATACGTAAAGTTGAACTTAGTTTTATTGTTTTTTTCTTGTTGATGTAAGATGCATTTTTTATTATTACGAACTTAATTTAAACAATATTGACGCCAAAATAAATACATATATAGTACATAAAATACATAATCTTTCATTTTATGTATTTACTTTTAATATACAAGCATTAGTTATTATAATATAAAGACGTGAAATTGAACTGTTATGTATTGATTTTTTCTTGTTGCTGTTAAGTTGCATCGTTGGCTATTGTTGACGATTACGGACTTATTTTATACAATAATTACGTCATATTTTGTACATATGTAGTACATAAAACAAGCTTTAATATGCCGTCTTTATTATTCTTCTATGTTTTATGGTTTTGATTTTATGAAGTCCTAAAGATGAACAATTTATTATTAATTCGTACATAAAAGGCTATACGAGTGTAATACAGTATCGCTCTATTGTTTACGTTGCTCTTCTGTTTCAATCGCTTAGTTACGCTAACTTTACGCTGACTACGCTAACTTAGCCCATAAATCGCCACTCCATGATCCAAGATGGCCGACGGGCGCATTTTTTTAAACAATTTGATGTATTAGGGTCCATGGAGATAATCTGAGAGTGAAAAGTGCTATCTGAGAGTAGATGAGAGTGTCTAGAAGTGTCTAAGAGTGTCTAGACATGTATGAGAGTGTCCAGAAGTGTCTGAGAGTGTCTAGAAGTGTCTGAGAGTGTCTAGAAGTGTCTGAGAGAGTCTAGAAGTGTCTGAGAGAGTCTAGAAGTGTCTTAGAGTGTCTAGAAGTGTCTGAGAGTGTCCAGAAGTGTCTGAGAGAGTCTAGAAGTGTATGAGAGTGTCTAGAAATGTCTGAGAGTGTCTAAAAGAGTCTTAGAGTGTCTAGAAGTGTATGAGAGTGTCTAGAAATGTCTGACAGTGTCTAGAAGAGTCTTAGAGTGTCTAGAAGCGTCTGAGAGTGTCCAGAAGTGTCTGAGAGTGTCTAGAAGTGTATGAGAGTGTCTAGAAATGTCTGAGAGTGTCTGGAAGAGTCTTAGAGTGTCTAGAAGTGTCTGAGAGTGTCCAGAAGTGTCTGAGAGTGTCTAGAAATGTCTGAGAGTGTCTAGATATGTCTGAAATTGTCCAATAGCGTCTGATATCGCTAAAAATGCCTGGTATTGTCTAGATGTGTCTAAAAGTGTCAAAATACGTCTTAAATTGTCTATAATTGTGTGAAACAGTCTAAAATTGTCTAAAAAAGTCTTAAACTGTCCAGAAGTCTCAAAAAAACCTCAATAAACCCCTAAAACATCCTAAAAACCATCTCATACTAAATCCACATAGAATAATCCTCACGAAGAACAAAACACAAACGATATTACGAAGCGCACACAGTTTCCCAAAGACGTGCAATTCGCCCTTCGTTTGTTTCTAAACAAACATGGCGTCCGATCGATTCCGTTATTCATATTTTGGGCTTAATTGCCGTGGAGTAGACCATAAATCGCTTGAGATGAATGGAGGTCAAGATTTATTTGGCGCTGAGGATTGTGGGAAGGGAGATGTGGGGGCGGGGTGTATGGAGGGGGGTGCCTTTTGATTTTACGAAATACTTCTTACGGACGTAAATATCCGTCAGAAGATGAGTTGGGATGTTCTGAGAGTATTATAAGACTATCTGAGAGTATATAAGACATTCTGAGAGTATATAAGACAATCTGAGAGTATATAAGACAATCTGAAAGTATATAAGACAATCTGAGAGTATATAAGACAATCTGAGTGTATATAAGACTATCTGAGTGTATATAAGACAATCTGAGAGTACATAAGACAATCTGAGAGTATATAAGACAATGTGAGAGTATATAAGACACTCTGAGAGTATATAAGACAATCTGAGAGTATATAAGACAATCTGAGGGCATATAAGACTATCTGAGAGTATATAAGACAATCTGAGAGTATATAAGACAATCTGAGAGTATATAAGATAATCCGAGAGTATATAAGACAATCTGAGAGTATATAAGACACTCTGAGAGTATATAAGACAATCTGAGAGTATATAAGACAATCTGAGAGTATATAAGACATTCTGAGAGTTTATAAGACTATCTGAGAGTATATACGACAATTTGAGAGTAAATAAGACAATCTGCGAGTATATAAGACACCCTGAGTGTATATAAGACAATCTGAGAGTATATAAGACAATCTGAGAGTATATAAGACAATCTGAGAGCATATAAGACAATCTGAGAGTATATAAGACAATCTGAGAGCATATAAGACAATCTGAGAGTATTTAAGACATTCTGAGAGCATATAAGACAATTTGAATGTATATAAGACAATCTGAGAGTATATAAGGCACTGTACTTGCATATAAGACAATCCGAGAGCATATAAGACAATCTGAGAGTACAATAAGACAATCTGAGAGCATTTCAGACAATCTGAGAGTATATAAGACAGTCTGAGAGTACAATAAGACATCCTGAGAGAGAAGACATCTTAATTCCAAACTTTTTCGTAACAAAAGAACATCGATAATCGTCTCCGAATGTCGTCACAGGAAGCATATGTCCTTAAATACTTTTGTTTTGATATAATTTCGATAATCGAAGGAGGCAATCGATAGCTATTAATCAACGAAAACTTATTAAGACATATATTTCTCTTATAAGTATATATATATATATATATATATATATATATCCTTCATCTACAAACAGGTAAATAGACATTTATGTATATATATATATATATATGTTTGTATAAAATTTTTATCGTATCTTATGTATAAAATAGCAATAATGCTTGCAAAAAATGTTGTTCATCTTTAAGACATCATAAAACAATAATTAGGTGCAATATGAAAAAAATCAAAGACATAGTAACAAAGCTTGTTCTATGTACTACATATGTACAAAATTTTACGTAATTATTCTTATAAATAAGTTTGTATATGTCATCAATACCAAACGGTGCAACTTATGGTAAAAGCAATGAATATAAGCTAAACTTCGTATTGCCATAGGCTTATAACTATATATCTGAGATACATAATTATAAGGTCTAAGTTCAGACTTATATATATTTATGGTGTATATATATATATATATAAAATGACGTAATAAATCATTAAAAAACGAGCATCGAAAATACGTAACGAAACGAATACAAACTACGATAAAATAGTTCGACAATCAGAAATATAAATTTCAACTTTGCGGAGTCATAAACAAAAAAGTACTAAACATAAATAAAAAGTGAAAGCATATTATTAAAGATGAGATCATAACGTACCATGACACATAAAATCAAGTAATTATATTAAGAATAAAAGAACTGAGCACCGTTAATACATAACCGTACGAGTATTAACAATCAAAATAACAGAAGAAATATATTTTAAATTTAGGACGTCATAGACAAAAAACTATGAAACATAAAGGAAAAATGAAAGTACTCTTATAAAGAAAAGACTTTTATGTACCGACTAATGTAAAATTAAGTGATGACGTTCAGAATTAAAAATGTGAGTGACATAAGTACGTAACTCTGCTAGTATAAACAACTAAAAAACAGCTCAAAAGTGGTTCTACTTTGAAAGTTAATAAACAAAAAACTATAAAAGATAAAGGTAAAATAAAATCATCGTAAGGAAGATGAGACCTTTACGTAACTTTGTACGTAAATTTAAGTAAATATATTGAAAATTAAAGAAGTGAGAATCGAAAATACCTGAGCGTACAAGTATAAACTTTTAAAAAAGGTTAAAAACGTAGTTCAACTTTAAAAGTTCATAAATAAAAAACTATTAAAGCTATACAAAAAGTAAAAGCACTATGATAAACAATGGACTTTAACGTACCATGATATATAAAATAAGGTAATTACGCTGAAAATTAAACAAGTGAAGGCCGAAAATACCAAAGCGCGCCACTATAAACAATCAAAAAAGAGCAAAAAAAAATAGTTCAACTTTAGAAGTTAATAAACAAAAAACCGTAAGAGCTACCAAAAAAGTAACACCTTTGAGAGAAAGGTGGTACTTTCTAGTCTCAGCGTGCCGATTTCCGAGTCTCGAGAGCGATCTCTCGAGAGATACGGGCCCGTGGAGTGGGGAAGGGTCCTTCCAAGATGGCCGCCGGGCGCAAGGGGTGGGTAAAGTAGGCGGTGTTCCAACAGACATATATCCTTCAAAGGGTTGACGTTAGGGAATGATGCATTGTGGGTCTGTGGAATGGGGGGGCACAAAAAGAGATTTACGTCATTATGAGGGGATGACGTCACCTATAAATTTACGCTTTTGTTTTTTAAACATTAAAAATCCTCCTTTTGTTTATAATGCGATATCTGAGAGTTGGTGAGGCGATATCTGAGAGCGTTTTTATGCTATCAGAGGGTTTTAATGTACTATCAGATAGTGTTTTATTCTGTTTAAGAGTTGGATATGTTCTGAGAGAGTGTTATGTACTCTCAGAGAGTCTTTTTTTGCTCTCAGACTGTCTTATATACTCTCAGATTGTCTTATATACTCTCAGAGTGTCTTATATACTCTCAGAGTGTCTTATTTAGTCTCAGAGTGACTTATATACTGTCAGAGTGTCTTATTTACTCTCAGATCGTCTTATATACTCTCAGAGTGTCTTATTTAGTCTCAGAGTGTCTTATATACTGTCAGAGTGTCTTATATACTCTCAGATAGTCTTATATACTCTCAGATCGTCTTATATACTCTCAGATTGTCTTATATACTCTCAGATTGTCTTATATACTCTCAAATTGTCTTATATACTCTCAGATTGTCTTATATACTCTCATATTGTCTTATATACTCTCAGATTGTCTTATATACTCTCAGATTGTCTTATATACTCTCAGATTGTCTTATATACTCTCAGATTGTCTTATATACTCTCAGAGTGTCTTATATACTCTCAGATTGTCTTATATACTCTCAGATTGTCTTATATACTCTCAGATTGTCTTATATACTCTCAGATTGTCTTATATACTCTCAGATTGTCTTATATACATTCAAATTGTCTTATATACTCCCAATTTGTCTTATATACTCTCAGATTGTCTTATATACTCCCAAACTGTCTTATATACTCTCAGATTGTCTTATATGCTCTCATTTTGTCTTAAAAAGTATATAAACAATTAAAAACAACAATAAATAGAATAAACTCCTCTTATTGGCTCTCTATCGTCCAATAAGAATCAACTTCCGAACAAAAGACGATATAAAAAACCTTTCTTTGGCGATAATTTCAATCGAAAACAGCGAAATAAATAAAAGGTGAAAATTTATGGCGAAAAGAATGATTTATTCAAAATCCATTCTTCTTCTTTATTTCCGCGGTTCCTCTTCGGAGATAAGACGAAAGGAAAATGGCGTCTTTTTTTGTTTATTTCCGGTGAAATTGATTTTATATAGTGAGACGTTTTTAAGACTATATCAGCTTACTTAAGACTGTATAAGTTGAATATATATAGGGACTTGTAGACTATATCAGACATCTGTAGATACTCAGAGGTAAATATAAGACAATCTCAGATAGTTTTCAGACTCTAAAGACATTTTAAGACACATCCTGACTCTCTCAGACAAATATAGACACTCCGAGGGACTTTTAAGAAACTGTTAGACTGTTTTTTTGCGTTCGTAGAAACTTCTGGACTTCCTTAGACACTGTCTGAGACTTTAAAGACAGTATTTAGATCTCTCAGTCAATTCTAGACACCTTCAGCTCGTATTGTACCTCTATCGGTCACTTCTAGAATCTATAAGACACTTTCCCATTTTCTTAGTCACTTTTTATACACATGTAGGGTGTCTAAGACAATATGTCTTAAATAAACTCGTAGAAAACTCTTTTTGTTCTCAGATGGAAATACGACACTTTTTAGCCACTTTAAGACACTAATATATTCTTTCAGACACTCTTAAGACATTATTGGACATTCTTTAACTATTTCAGACATATCTCAGACAGTCATAGACACATTAAGACAATTTTACGTTCCTCTCAGTTATTCAAAAACTACTGGACATTCTAAGACACAAAAAGACACATCCAGACGTTTCTAGACACTCTCAGATCTTGTAAGACTGTCTTAGACATGTATTAACACTCCCAGACATATCTAGACAAATTTAAGACACTTCTAGACACTTCTGCTAATAAAAATTGCAAGAAAAACACACTCTCGTACATAAAATATAATACGTATATTTCTAAAATATTATTTTAGACTTGAAACAGTATTTATAATCTTTCAGACACATTTAAGACACTTCTGGACACTCTCAGAAACTTCTAGACACTCTCAGACACTTCTAGACACGTTTAAGACACATTCAGACACCCCCGTATAACGACGCGTACGTAACAATGACCCCACATAACGACGCAAATGGGATTAAAGTCATAAATAAGAATCTTAATTAGAAATAAATCAAAAACCCTTTTTGGGGCCTCCCTCGCATAACGACGCTTATCTCTGAGATGCACTCGATGGACCACTTTTATGATGCTGAGAGATGTGTCAGACACTGTCTTGGAAGTGTCCGAGACTGGCTAACACTATCTGAGAGAGACTAACAGTATCTGAGATCGTTATAACATGTCTAAGGTGTATTATAATATTTAATAATATCTTTGAGTGTCTGACAGTGTCTTGAGAGTGTCTAGAACTGTCTGAGAGTGTCTTGAACTGTCTGACAGTGTCTTGAGAGTGTCTAGAAGTGTCTGAGAGTGTCTTGAGAGTGTCTAGAAGTGTCTGAGAGTGTCTAGAAGTGTCTGAGAATGTCTAAAAGTGTCTGAGATTGTTTATAACTGTCTGAGAGTGTCTAGAAGTGTCTGAGAGTGTCTAGAACTGTCTGATAGTGTCTAGAAGTGTCTGAGATTGTCTAGAAGTGTCTGAGATTGTCTAGAAGTGTCTGAGAGTGTCTTGAACTGTCTAAGAGTGTCTTGATCTTTCTAAGAGTGTCTTGAACTGTCTGAGAGAGTCAAGTAGTGTCTGAGAGAATATAGTACGAGCTGAGAGTGTCTAGATATGTCTTACACTGTCTTAAATATGAATGAGAATATAATTATGTGTCTAAGTGTGGCTAATAGGATCTTATTAGCAGCTAAGAAACATAAGTAGTCTGAGAGCGTCTAGAATAGTCTTAGACTGTATATATGTGTCTGAGAGAGTGTCTTGTAGTGTCTAAAGGTTTCTTACAGTCTTTAAAATGTCTTAGAATATTGAATTAGTGTCTGAGTGTCTTAAACTTGTCTTAAATTAACTCAGAGTGTGTAGAGATGTCTGAGATTGTCTATAAGTCTTTGTATACGTGTCTAGCTGTGTCTGACAGTGTCTAGCAGTGTCTTAAATCTGTCTTAGAGTGTCTTAAACCTGTCTTAAATTACCTCAGAGTGTGTAGAGATGTCTGATATTGTCTATAAATCTTTGTATACGTGTCTAGCTGTGTCTGGTAGTGTCTAGCAGTGTCTTAAACCTGTCTTAGAGTGTCTTAAACCTGTCTTAGAGTGTCTTAAACCTGTCTTAGACAGACTCAAAAGTGTCTTAGTCCCTCAGATGCTAATTCAAAAACCCTAATCATCAAAAAACACTCGAATGTTGGCAGAGGACGAGATGAGATGATGCTGGGGATGGACCAGAATCCTTATCGACCTTCTTTTGTTTCAAAGATGGCGGAAAGGGTTTGTTGAGAGTGGTCATAAATAATCTGAGAGCAACCCCTGCCATTCACCCCTCCTTTTAATACATATCGATCTTTTTATTATAATCCAACATGGCCGCCGAGCGCAATGTACAATACAAAAACGTATTTTTGTTTTTTTACGTATTTTTAATTTAAATAATACGTTAAAAACGTATGAGGTGCGGAATTGAAAGAAATTCAAGATGGCGATCGAGCGCAAGGTTTTAAGATGTCTATTATGATGCATTATGGGAGTTACTGGTCCATGGAGAGATGCTGTATTTGTGAAAAGATATTTGAGAGTATATTCTAGTGTCTGAATTAGTCTTACAGTGTCTAGCAATGTCTGATAGAGCGTGGAAGTGTCTGAGAGTGTCTAGAAGTGTCTTGATAGTGTCTAGATATTCCTGAGAGTGTGTAGAAGTCATTTATAGTGTCTAGTATTGTCTAAGACTGTATTGAATTGTTTAACAGGGCATTTAAGTGCATAGGAACGTCTGAGTTAATATAGAAATTTATGATTGTGTCTAGACGTGTCTAGGAGTGTCTGATGGTGACTGGAGCTGTCTGACATAGTCTAGAAGACATTTATAGTGTCTAGTAGTGTCTAAAACTGTCTTGAATAGAAATAGACGATATAAAAGTGTATCTAGAAAGTTTTGATTTTGTCTAGAATTGTCTGATAGTGTCTAGAGATGTCTTAGACAGTCTAGAAGTCTTCTATAGTGTCTAGTACTGTCTAAGATTTTCTATTCTAATATATATATTAATATCAATTTAATTTACATTTTCCACGTACTTTTTTAATATCAATTCATTATTTTTACCCATAAGATTCCGTGTTAGCATAGTATGTAGTATGTTCACTTTTATGCTTTTTATGGCAAAACTTTTATTGATATAATTATGATTTAATTTATGTTGATAGCATAAACATTGATCTAATACTGTATTAAATTTGGAGATTCTATGTCTTATAGTTTTTGCGAAAAAAATTCCTAAACTTGGAAGACTATTACAACATCTGTGTTGGTTTCTATGAATGTTACGTAGTATATGTATATATATATATATATAAGTAAATAACTCTTTCTAGAATCGAACCCATGACCATTTGTAACAAAGTTATTTAAATTTTTAACATATAGCATAAAATATATGTATATAATATATAATATAATATAAAACTTTAGTATTAACTAAGTTAAGATATGAGAGTACAAGTGTGTGACGGTCTATATAGTGTCTTAGACAAACTATAAATGTCTGACTGAGTCTAAAAGTATTATTGAGAGAGAAAGTTATTATATATTATTCTATATTATTATAATTATATTAATAATATAGAGTATAAGTAATTACTTGCCAATTAAACTCGTCATTATAGATCGTAATAAGATCGTGTTTAGTACGCTTGGACACTTCTAGACAGTATAAGACAATTCTAGACACTTTCAGACATTTATAGACACTCTCAGACACATCTAGACACTATCAGACACTTCTAGACGCTGTCAGACACTGCTTAACACTAATAGACACTTCTGAACACTTTTATTGAATTTAAGCCAGTCCTAGACACTTCTAGAATATTTCAGACACTAATAGACACTCTCAGACACATCTAGACACTACAAGACACTTATAGACACTCTCAGACATTTATAGGCACTCTCAGACACATCTAGACACTATAAGACACTTTGAGACACTCACAGACATTTATAGACACTCTCAGACACATCTAGACACTATAAGACACTTCTAGACACTCTCAGACACTTCTAGACACTCTCAGACACTATAAGACGGTCTCAGACACATCTAGACACTATAAGACACTTCCAGACACTCACAGACATTTACAGACACTCTCAGACACATCTAGACACTCTAAGACATTTCTAGACACTCTCAGACACTTCTAGACACTCTCAGACACTATAAGACGCTCTCAGACACATCTAGACACTATAAGACACTTCCAGACACTCACAGACATTTACAGACACTCTAAGACACATCTAGACACTCTCAGACTCCTCCAACATCTCTAAGACGCTTCAAGACAATCTAAGACATCTCTTAAACCATACAAACACTCCTATATACTTTAACTGGCTTCTATTCTGTCTCAGACACTCCAAAACCTCTCTCAGACACAATATTTCGCTCTCAGACACAACATTTCGCTCTCAGACACAACATTTCGCTCTCAGACACCTGTGCGCACCCTGGATGCACTTTCACCATCCAAAGCAGCGCATTCACTTGGGAAAGTGAAAGGGCCTACCTCAACTGCATTCGATTATACACTTTTAGAAACATCGATTTGTAAACGTCAAGTCACAACTTCCCTTCGGATACATCCGCTTTAAAAACACCCACTACACACATAGTAAACACTCTATCCCCTTGAATGTGGTCTTAGACACACGTAAATAGACTGTCAGACACTTGTAGACACTATAGGCTATGTGCTGAGAGTATATAAGAAGAGACGAGAGTATATAAAAGTGTTCTTATGTTCTGTCGTCTTGTGTTGAGATGATTGTGTCAGGTTATGTACTTTCGTTTTGTCTTATTTACTTTCAAATCGTTGTATATAAAGATCTCGGTGTGTCTTATTTACTTTCGTAGTGTCTTATATAGTCTTAGAAAGGCTTATATATTGTCAGAGGGTATGTAAAAAGAGACGAGAGTATATAAGAAGAGAGGAGAGTATATAAGAAGAGACGAGGGTATATAAGAAGAGAAGAGAGTATATAAGAAGAGAAGAGAGTATATAAGAAGAGAAGAGAGTATATAAGAAGAGACGAAAGTATATTATATAATAAGATACGAGAGTATATAAGAAGAGACGAGAGTATATAATAAGAGACGAGAGTATATAAGAAGAGACGAGAGTATATAAGAAGAGACGAGAGTATATAAGAAGAGACGAGAGTATATAAGAAGAGACGAGAGTATATAAGAAGAGACGAGAGTATATAAGAAGAGAAGAGAGTATATAAGAAGAGACGAAAGTATATTATATAATAAGATACGAGAGTATATAAGAAGAGACGAGAGTATATAAGAAGAGACGAGAGTATATAATAAGAGACGAGAGTATATAAGAAGAGACGAGAGTATATAATAAGAGACGAGAGTATATAAGAAGAGACGAGAGAATATAAGAAGAGACGAGAGTATATAAGAAGAGACGAGAGTATATAAGAAGAGACGAGAGTATATAATAAGAGACGAGAGTATATAAGAAGAAACGAGAGAATATAAGAAGAGACGAGAGTATATAAGAAGAGACGAGAGTATATAAGAAGAGACGAGAGTATATAAGAAGAGACGAGAGTATATAAGAAGAGACGAGAGTACATAAGAAGAGACGAGAGTATATAAGAAGAGACGAGAGTATATAATAAGAGACGAGAGTATATAAGAAGAGACGAGAGTATATAAGAAGAGACGAGAGTATATAAGAAGAGACGAGAGTATATAATAAGAGACGAGAGTATATAAGAAGAAACGAGAGAATATAAGAAGAGACGAGAGTATATAAGAAGAGACGAGAGTATATAAGAAGAGAAGAGAGTATATAAGAAGAGACGAGAGTATATAAGAAGAGACGAGAGTATATAATAAGAGACGAGAGTATATAAGAAGAAACGAGAGAATATAAGAAGAGACGAGAGTATATAAGAAGAGACGAGAGTATATAAGAAGAGACGAGAGAATATAAGAAGAGACGAGAGTATATAAGAAGAGAAGAGAGTATATAAGAAGAGACGAGAGTATATAAGAAGAGACGAGAGTATATAAGAAGAGACGAGAGTATATAAGAAGAGACGAGAGTATATAAGAAGAGACGAGAGTATATAAGAAGAGATATATAACCCTAATCTTTCCTTGTATACTCTCATCTCTTCTTATGTACTCTCATCTTATATAATGATAGTACATAACACGCGAGTATATATAGTACGAGAGTTAAAAATGAATCCATTCTCGTAAACTCAGCATCGTAACCTTGACATCAAATGTCCATTCACTTTCCCACGAAACGATCTATCGATTGAAATCATAACGAAATAGATTCCAATCGATATTTTCATATAAATAATCGATATATTGTTTCTTTACATTACTTCTTATGATCGATTCAATGTCTTCATATATAGGACATTATGAGGTAGAATTAGAGTTATGTAGTATGTTCACTTTTTCGCTTATATCTTTAAAAGTATTATATATATGCGCATGATTATTTTTGTATATATTTATTATATATTGATCTATTATTATGTAAATTTTTAATTATATATGTATTATAGTTTTTGAGAAATAAATTCGTAAACTTTGAAGATTTTTATAGCATCCATATTGGTTTACTTTGAATGGTACTACATAAGTTTGTATTCTATCACTTCTGTGATATTAGAATTAAGTCTGTTAGTGTCTTAGGATGTCTAGATGTGTCTTAGAGAGACTAGAATTGTCTGAGAGTGTCTATAAATGTCAGACAGTGTCTAAAAATGTCTTAGGATGACTAGATTTGTCTGACATTGTTTATATATGTCTTGATGTGTCTGTAATTGCCTGAGAGAGAGTAGATATATCTGAGAGCATTAGTACTGTCTGATAGTGTCTGAGAGACTCTATGAATGTCTAGAAGTGTGTCTTAAATTGTCTGAGAGCATAAACAAGTGTCTAAGACATGCTTACTACATCAGAACGTGTTTGAAACTAGTCTAACAACAATTGTAAACAAAAATATAATAAATAAATAAAAAAGTCCAACTTTTACGTCAAAAACATACGTATATATGTAATACATATGTACTTAGGAACGCAGAATGTTTTAAATAAGGAAGGGAATTTGATTTAAGCGCACCTTTTCATTGGATAAGTGCATCCCCTTTAAAAAACTTTTTTTCACCACTTTTATACTCTCAATGGAAGCCAACAGGTTTTCAATCTTTTTTCCTCCTTTTTATCACGGAATTCCATATTGTTATTGTTTTTATCGTCTCTCAGACAGTTTAAAGTGGTCTAAGACACTTTTTAGACAGTGTTAGACACTTGTAGACTGTCTTTGACTCCTATAGACTGTCTTAGACACTTCTATTTACTCTTTCATACACTTCTAGACACTCTCAGACAGTTTCTAGACACTCTCAGACACTTCTAGACACTCTCAGACACTTCTAGACACTCTCATACACTTCTATACGCTCTCAGACAGTTCTAGACACTCTCACACAGTTTCTAGACACTCTCAGACAGTTTCTAGACACTCTCACACAGTTTCTAGACACTCTCAGACAGTTTCTAGACACTCTCAGACAGTTTCTAGACACACTCACACAGTTTCTAGACACTCTCAGCTGAAGGTAGACACTTTCAGACACACTAAGACATATGTAAGACTAATACTACTTCTAAATTGTCTAAGAAACTCATTGACTATCGCGATAACTTTTTAGCCAACTCAGACACAACTAAGACACTTTCAGACACAATTAAGACACTGTCAGACACAATTAAGACACTGTCAGACACTAATATATATTCTAAGAGCTTTCTAGACACTCTCAGAATTTTATTTTCTCTCTAGACTTACTTAGACACTGCTAGACACTATAAGACAGTTCCCTACGCTAATAGACAATTTTAGACTTTGCTAGACGATTATTGGCTATTTAAGACACTTCTAAAATCTCTCAGACACTTTTTAATGCTCTCAGAGTGTCTTATATACTCTCAGACATTATATATATATATATATATATATATATATATATATATATATATATATATATATATATATATATACTCTTTTATTAACAAGTAAATAAACCATTATTATATACATGCATAGCAAAATAATGAAATTTAAATAATTAATTGCGGACAAACTATTAAAGATAATTAAACAAAACTTAGTACAATTATAATTAATAATAATATGAGTATTGCAAAAAATTCGCAAGTCTCTAAGTGCCATGGGTTCGATTCCAGATGACCTCAAAAATCATGCTATTTCCCATAAGAAATGCATGGGCTAGACTTTTTGGAAATTAAAAAAAATACTTTCCGAGTACATAGAAAGTTTAAACTTTGTACATATATAAAAAGTATATAATACTATGTACTCATGCTATTTTTATGTTATTAATAGTCTTGGGTTCGATTCTAGGGCTGAGTAACTTTATCTCCATAAGAAATACAAAGGAAAAATTAGAATAAATTTCGAGGGACTTAATGGGTCTAATTTGGTGCTAATTTGGTGATATTATTCTATAGAAATGGTGCCAAAGTGGTGCTTATTAGAAAATTTATTTTCTAAGCTTTCGTTTGGTGTCATTTTGGTGTCTCTATGTTGATTTTAAGTGTACCAATTATAGGAATATAAACATTGGTGCAGATGTACAAGCATTCACATATTGTTTCAAACTATTTCTCTTTTTTGGTGCTCTTTTGGTACCAATATGGTGTTTAAATGGTGCTTGCTGTGAGGTTCATTTCTTTAGCTTTCCAATGGTGCCTTTTTGGTGTCTGTAGGATGCAATTTAGTGTATTAATTGTTGTGATAAAAATATGGGTGCAAATTCAGAAACAGTGCAGTATCGTTGGTGCTTTTTTGGTGTCAAAAAGGGGTTCTTTTGGTGTCTATTTGGATAAAAACTGGTGCTATATAAAAAGTACGTTTATTAAGCTTTCCAATGGTACCTTTTTGGTGTTTTTACGATAATATTTAGTGTCTTAATTCACCATTTAAAAACATCGCTGCACATTTTTAATAAAGATTCGTATCTGTTTTGTTGGTCATACAGTCGTTTTTCTAAGCGATTTAAACGTAAACAAAGCGCTGTCAACGTAACCTAAGCATAGTTACAGTTAATAAAGCATATTAAGCCAATACTAAACTGTTTACTAAGCGATTAAAACATGTTTTAAGCTTAAAAAGCGGTTGCTAAGTAACTTTATAGCCTTATTCTGTGTTCTTTTGTTTATTTAAGCAATTGAATCATAAACAAAGCGGTCACAACGTAAACAAAGCAAAGCTTAAACGTTCTAAGCAACGTATTTAGCACTTCCAGCGGTAACTAAGCGATTCTAAGCTGTTTTTAAGCGGTAACTAAGCGAATATGATCATTATTAAACTATTGTCGAGTTTGTTACGTATTCAAAATACGTTACTAAGCGATTTAATCATTGACAAAGCGGTCACAACGTAAACAAAGCTATGTTAAAACGTTCTAAGCAACGTATTTAGCACTTCCAGCGGTAACTAAGCGCTTCTAAGCTGTTTTTAAGCGGTAACTAAGCGGATATGATCATTATTAAACTATTGTCGAGTTTGTTACGTATTCAAAACACGTTACTAAGCGATGTAATCATAAAGTAAGCGGCCCAAAGTCTCGACAGCGCATCTGAGAGCAGAAATAACTCTCAGATATCACGGGAAAGTGTCCGAGAGTGATGGAAAATGTCCGAGAGTAGGAATTAAAAGAAGTTTAATAAATTTAAAATTGGGCGGACGTTCGAATGAGACATAAATTCCATCCAATGACGTTTTCTTATATCGGAGAAGGGAAAATGGATTTGGAATGTGTCAGGAGCCGATCTCAGCGACTCTCAGACAGTCTTTTTTACTCTCAGAGTGTGTTTTTTATTCTCTCAAGTACTCTCGGGTAATCTGTCGAGAGCTATGTCCGCTTACTTTATGATTTCATTGCTTAGCTGCGTGTTTCAAACACGAAAAGAAATACGAAAAAGGTATCATTGTTGAGGAATTCGGTTAGCAACCGCTTTTTAGGCTTACAAACATGTTTAAATCGCTTTGTGATCAGTTTAGAATACGCTTAATATGCTCGAAATGCGTTTAAACTGCTTTGTTTACGATTGAATCGCTTAGTAACGTGTTTTGAATACGTAAAAAACGCGACAAGATATTAACAATGATCATATTCGCTTAGTTACCGCTTAAAAACAGCTTAGAATCGCTTAGTTACCGCTGGAAGTGCTTAATACGTTGCTTAGAACGTGTTGGCATCGCTTTGTTTACGTTGTGACCGCTTTGTTTATGATTCAATCGCTTAGTAACGCGTTTAAAATACGTAAAAAACACGAAAATAGTTTAATAATGATCATATTCGCATGTATAGACAATGTTAGACACTTCTAGACACTCTCAGACACATATAGACACTATAAGACACTTCTTGACACTCTCAGACACATCTAGACACCATAAGACACTTCTAGACGCTGTCAGACACATCTAGACCCTCTCACACATTTATAGACACTCTCAGACATGTATAGACAATGTTAGACACTTCTAGACACTCTCAGACACATATAGACACTATAAGACACTTCTAGACACCCTCAGTCTCTTCCAACATCTGTAAGACACTATCTATATATATATATATATATAGTATATATCTATATATATGTATATATATATATATAGATACATACATATTCTAAGTACATAAAATTATTACGTAACAGTATTATTAATTAAGATAATCAAGTTCCAATGCATTTCTTATGTATATATGTATATATATAATAAACCGCCCCTGGAATCGAACCCAAGACCATATACAACATAAAAACAGCACAAGTACATAGTATTATATACTTTTTATATATGTACAAAGTTTAAACTTTCTATGTACTCGGGAAGTATTTTTTTTTAATTTCCAAAAATCCGGCCCATGCATATCTTATGGGAATTATCGTGAACTTTGAGGTCTCCTGGAATCGAACCCAAGACACTTAGAGTCTTGCGAATTTTTTGCAATACTCATTTTATTGTTATTTATAATTGTACTAAGTTTCGTTTAATTATCTTTAATAGTTTTTCCGCAATTAATTATTTAAATTTCATTATTTTGCTGTGCATTGGTGTATATATATTCGCTTATTTACTTGTAATATATATATATATATATATATATAGTTTATAATTGTCTTAGACTGTCTTAAATATGTCTAAGACAATTCAAAAGTCTCTGAGAATGTTTAGAAACTGTCTTAGAAAAACTTACATATGTCTTAGACTGTCTTATAGTGTCTACATTGAGCTGAGTGTCTAAAAATTGTCTGAGAGTGTCTAGAATATACCAAAATTGTCTATAAAATGTCTGACAGCTTCAGAAGTCTGTCGGAATGTCTAAAGCAGTCTTAAATTGTCTGAAGACAGTCTTAATTTGTCTTAAACCGTCTAGAAGAACCTTGACTTGCCAAAATGTGTCTGAGATAGTCTGGGAAGAGCTGATAGTGTCTAGAAATTGTCTAAATGTGTCTTAAACTGTCTAAAATAGTCTAAAACTATCAAAAAAGAGTCAAGATTGACCAAAAACTGTCTGGAGGTGTCTAGATAGAGTCGAGAATGTCTAGAATTGTCTTAAAACCTCAAAAATAGTGTCTGAAAGATTATTTAAAATTCTGGCATTGTCCGAAATGTGTCTGAAATAGTCTAAAAGTCTCTGAAATCGTCTAGAATAGTATGAAATTGTCTAAAACTGTCTGAAATAGTCTAAAATCGTCTGAAATCGTCTAAAATCGCTAGAAATTCACGGAAATGGGCTAAAATAGTCCAAAATAGTCTTAAAACGTCCAGAAAGAGTGTATATTCGCCAGGAAGTGTCTGACAGCGTCTAGAAATGTCTTAGAACGTAAGAAAAATCTCTGAAACAGTCTTAAACTGTCTTGCAAGAGTCTAAAACCGACTTAAATAGTCTGAAAGTGTCTAGAAACGTCTTAAAATGTCAAAAAAGTGTCTTAGAACGTCAGGAATATCTAAAAGTCTCCTAAATTGTCTAAAATTGTCTGATATAGTCTAAAGCAGTCTGAAATAGTCTTAAAATCGTCTATAATAGTCTGAAATTGTCTGAAACTGTCTTAAAATCGTCTAAAACTGTCTGAAATGGTCTAAAACAGTCTTAAAATCGTCTAGAATAGTCTGAAATAGTCTGAAACTGTCTTAAAATCGTCTAGAATAGTCTGAAATAGTCTAAAACTGTCTGAAATTGTTTAAAACTGTCTTAAAATCGTCTAGAATAGTCTGAAATAGTCTAAAACTGTCTGAAATTGTTTAAAACTGTCTTAAATAGTCTTAAAATCGTCTGAAATAGTCTAAAACAGTCTAAAATAGTCTTAAAATCGTCTAGAATTGTCTGAAATTGTCTAAAACAGTCTTAAAATCGTCTAGAATAGTCTGAAATAGTCTAAAACTGTCTTAAAATCGTCTAGAATTGTCTGAAATTGTTTAAAACTGTCTTAAAATCGTCTAGAATAGTCTGAAATTGTCTAAAACTGTCTGAAATTGTTTAAAACTGTCTTAAATAGTCTTAAAATCGTCTGAAATAGTCTAAAACAGTCTAAAATAGTCTTAAAATCGTCTAGAATTGTCTGAAATTGTCTAAAACAGTCTTAAAATCGTCTAGAATAGTCTGAAATAGTCTAAAACTGTCTTAAAATCGTCTAGAATTGTCTGAAATTGTCTAAAACTGTCTTAAAATCGTCTAGAATTGTCTGAAATTGTCTAAAACTGTCTTAAAATCGTCTAGAATAGTCTGAAATAGTCTAAAACTGTCTTAAAATCGTCTAGAATAGTCTGAAATAGTCTAAAACTGTCTTAAAATCGTCAAAAACAGTCCAAAATCGTCTGAAACCGTCTAAAATCGCTAGAACATCACGGAAATGGGCTAAAATAGTCCAAAACAGTCTTAAAACGTCCAGAAAGAGCGTACATTCGCCAAAATGTGTCCGAGAGCGTGTCTCAGGGATATCGGCAGCCTCTCTCAGGGAGGGGAAGTGATGGATGCGGCACACCGTCATAAATCAGTACGAACAAAGGCGGTTCACTTAAATTATAAGGGTGATATTGCGTCTGAAGTTTGATTTATACGTCAGAAAAGGAAGGGATGGCTGAAGAAGTGTCATGGGAGAGCCTGAGAGTAGCTGAGAGAGAATATAAGACGAGTCGAGAGTTTATTCCGCTTCTCAAAACGATTTTATAAACATTTCCGAGCGATTTTACGTGTTTCGGACGAAATGCGCGTATCTATGGTTACGTAAATGTATTTTTTTGTTATTTAAACTCGTTCTTATCGAAATATACGAATTGTAATGTGAATAAATAAATTTACAGACGTTGTAAGACGATTTTAGACTATTTCAGACGATTTTAAGACAATTTAAGACAGTTTTAGACTATTTCAGACGATTTTAGACTATTTCAGACTATTCTAGACGATTTTAAGACTATTTTAGACTATTCTAGACGATTTTAGACAATTTAGGAGACTTTTAGAATCTTTCTAGACGATTATATACAATTTTTAGACTATTCTAGACGATTTTAAGACTATTTAAGACTATTTCAGACTTATCTAGACGATTTTAAGACGATTTAGGATAGTCTAAGGGATTTTCTTGACGTTTTAAGACTGTTTTCTAATATTTTAAGACGTTTCTAGACACTATCAGTCTATTTAAGACAATTTAAGCCTATTTCTGCGATTTTCTATCGATTTTAGACACATTTCAGACAGTTTTAGACAGTTCGAAAATCTTTCTGGCTTTTTAAGACGTTTCTAGACGATGTAAGACATTTTTTAGACACTGTAAGACAGTTTCAGACAGTGTTAGACTATTTCAGTCAGTTTTAGACTATTTTTATGCATAAACTGAGCGGTATTGTTGTTCTATTGTTGTTGACTTGTTGTGATTGATATGTTCCGAGATTCGTTGTATTTATCACATTTAAAAATCGATAACTCGCTTATTAATTATCAGAATTCGATATAAATTGCATCAATTGATAGATAAAAGATTGGTCTTTATATGTGTGCAAAAATATCTGCATGTTTTTAGCATAAACCTAACGAAATCCCTCTTTTTGCAAAGGTATGCACTTTTTGGGTGTCGAAATTTACCTATGCATTCCTTCACAAAGAAATCGATATGTTACGTAATAATGATCATACGTTAAATTCAAATACATCAATCGATAGATAATTAATACGTCTTCACGATGACGTAAAATTATTTGCAACTTTAAAGCTGTTAATTCGCGTATTTTAGCTCAAAACGCCAAGTTTCTAGATCACGCAACTTCGGAAAACGCACAAAAATCGATGCGTCATCGCACAAATCAATCAATAACTCTCACAAATCGCAACAAATGTGGACAAAATTACACCAATCGATAGATTAACAATAGATCTACGCGAGTGTGCAAAAAAATCCGCAACTTTCAACTCGAAAATGGACCCAAACGCCATGCTTAATGTCACACGCAACTTGAGGAATTTCGCCATACACCCGTGCATGCCCGCACAAAAATGTCCATAACTCCGCTAATAATTGTCGCAAATCAATAAATTTGGCATCAGTTGATAGATAATTAAAAGATCTATTAGTGTATATAAGTTTTTTGGTACTTTTGAGACTAAAAATTGGGTTAAAAAGGCGTTTAAAAAAAAACCGCAACTTTCGTCGGGGCTCAAAAAAATCCGCAGGCTCTCACAAATCGATCGATATCTCGGCCAATATCGATCAGAAATCGATGATAGAGACACCAATCGAAGCGGGAAGCTTTCCTCTACAAAACAAAAAAAAACCGCTTTCGAATCGGTCTAAAGACGGCCTCAGAAACGGTCCAAAAAGGGGAGTCTTAATTCTGCAGATGCGAGGGGTATGGGGCAAGTCAGTATTTCTTCTAAAGTGTCACAGTACATCACTGAACTGTCAGAGGGGGGGGCGGGGGGAGCGGGGAGGGGAGGGGGGAGAAAGTGGGGGGGGGCGGTCAGCGCAAAAAGCGGTTTCTAAGCGCTAAGTGAGCGGTTACCAAGCGAAACAATTGTTGGTTTTGTATGTTGTTTGTTGTTTGTGTGTTGTTTAAGCGGAATTATAACATTCTAAGCGGTTTTATACCGTTTTAATTATGTTTAGCGTAATTATACATGTTTGTAAGCGGTTTCTAAGCGTAACTAAGCTTAAACTAAGCGGTTTTGTTGTTGTATTGTTGTTGACGTATTGTTAAGCGGTTAAAGCGGTAATTATGACTTCTAAGCGGTTTAAACATGTTTATTTATACGCATACAACGTATTAATCCGTTTTAACGGACTTATTCACGTAATGTAAGCTATACTAAGCGGTAACTAAGCGTAACTAAGCATAAACTAAGCGGTTTTGTTGTTCAATTGTTGTTGATACATTGTTGAGCGGTTACAGCGAAAAAGAAGCGGTTTAACTAATCGAAATAAGCGGTTTTTGTTACATATTTACGTACAATACATTATTAGACATTTCGTAAGCCATGACAACGCATTTTAAACATGATCTAAGCGAAACAAACTTATACTAGTGTCTAAGAACAGCTGAGAGTGTCTAGAAACTGTCTTAGAGAGTAAAGAAGTGTCTGAAACAGTCTTAAATGCGTCTGAGAGATCAAGAAATAGTCCATAAATGTCTTAAAACTGTCTAGAAAGAGTGTAGATTAACCAAAAAGTATATTATGGTGTGTAAAAGGTGTCTTAAGAGTGTCTTACAGTGTCTAGATGGAGCTGCATGTGGCTAGAAATGTCTGAAAGAGTAAATATGCGTCTTAAAACGTCAAAATCGTGTCTTAAAACATCAGAAAAATGTCTGTTATTGTCTTAAATGGTCTAAAATTGTCTTGAAAGAGCTTATGTTTGCCAAAAAGTGTCTGAGAGTGTCTAGAATCGTTTTAAAATTGTCTAAACATGGTCTAGAAGTCTGTAAGATCGTCTAAATACGGTCTTATAAACATAACTGTACCTTAACAACGAAAACGCATTCTAAACTTATTGTAAGCGAACTCAACGGTAACTAAGCAACGAAAGCGCATTCTAAACATAATCTAAGCTATAAATTCAAAAAAAAGCGTAGCAATTAAAAAAGATAGGCATTTCTAACGTAACGATCTTCTGATAGGGGAGGGGAGCTGTGGGGGGGGGCTCTCCTGTAGTGGGGGGGAGCCGTGGGGGGAGGTAAAGGGGCGTGGGGAAGTATAAAAGCGGTGTTGATTTATGTCCGTCACTTTTTGACATGATTTAGAGTTCTATCCTTTTTATGTCTCAGATATTATTATACGTACCCAGTCCGTCTTCTCTAGACTTCTGGACACGTTGGGCTATGTACTCGAGGCCTATGTACTCCCTTTACATATGTACTCGCTTCTTTTTACGCATATACTGCCGTTTTTAGCTTATATATACTCGTATTTGTTCTTATTTATTCGTGTATCTTGTTATATACTCTCATCTCCTCTTATATACTAACGTTTATTCTTATGTAATCTCGTTTCTTCTTATGTACTCTCGTCTCTTATTATATACTCTCGTCTCTTCTTATTTACTCTCGTCTCTTCTTATATACTCTCTTCTCTTATTATATACTCTCGTCTCTTCTTATATACTCTCGTCTCTTTTATATACTCTCGTCTCTTCTTATATACTCTTGTCTCCTCTTATATACTCTCGTCTCTTCTTATTTACTCTCGTCTCTTCTTATATACTCTCGTCTCTTATTATATACTCTCGTCTCTTCTTATTTACTCTCGTCTCTTCTTATATACTCTCGTCTCTTCTTATATACTCTCGTCTCTTCTTATGTACTCTCGTCTCTTATTATGTACTCTCGTCTCTTCTTATATACTCTCGTCTCTTCTTATATACTCTCGTCTCTTTTTATATACTCTCGTCTCTTCTTATGTACTCTCGTCTCTTATTATGTACTCTCGTCTCTTCTTATATACTCTCGTCTCTTTTTATATACTCTCGTCTCTTCTTATGTACTCTCGTCTCTTATTATGTACTCTCGTCTCTTCTTATATACTCTCGTCTCTTCTTATATACTCTCGTCTCTTCTTATGTACTCTCGTCTCTTATTATGTACTCTCGTCTCTTCTTATATACTCTCGTCTCTTCTTATATACTCTCGTCTCTTCTTATATACTCTCGTCTCTTCTTATGTACTCTCGTCTCTTATTATGTACTCTCGTCTATTCTTATATACTCTCGTCTCTTCTTATATACTCTCGTCTCTTCTTATATACTCTCGTCTCTTCTTATATACTCTCGTCTCCTCTTATATACTCTCGTCTCTTATTATATACCCTCGTCTCTTCTTATATACTCTCGTCTCTTCTTATATACTCTCATCTCTTATTATATACTCTCGTCTCTTCTTATATACTCTCGTCTCTTCTTATATACTCTCATCTCTTATTATATACTCTCATCTCTTATTATATACTCTCATCTCGTATTATATACTCTCGTCTCTTATTATATACTCTCATCTCTTCTTATATACTCTCGTAGTATATACTCTCGTCTCTTCTTATATACTCTCGTCTCTCTTATATACTCTCGTCTCTTCTTATGTACTCTCGTCTCTTCTTATATACTCTCGTCTCTTCTAATATACTCTCGTCTCTTCTTATATACTCTCGTCTCTTCTTATATACTCTCGTCTCTTCTTATATTTATCATCTCGTATTATATACTCTCGTCTCTCCTTATGTATTCTCTTCTTATGTACTCTCGTCTCTTGACTTGATATACTCTAATGATGCATTATGTATTGTCATCTCTCATTATTTACTTTCATCTAGATTTTATATACTTATAATTGGTTCTACGTATTCTAATCTTCGCCTTAATATTTCTTCAGAGTGCAATATATACTCTTATCTGATCTTCTATACTATGCTTTTCGTCTAATATACTTCAAATTAAGTCTTATATACAAACATATCTTCCCTTATGATCTTAGCCAATCTTATACTATCCAAATCTTTATTTAGTATCATCTAGTTTAAGACATTAATAACTCGTCTTATGTACTCTAACACAGTTTTATATATTCCCAAACTGTCCTTTATACTCCAAAACTGTCTTATATTTTCCCAAACTGTCTTATATACTCTTTAATTGTCTTATATACTCTCAAAATGTCTTATATACTCTTTAATTGTCTTATATACTCTCAAAATGTCTTATATACTCTTTAATTGTCTTATATACTCTCAAAATGTCTTATATACTCTCAAAATGTCTTATACACTCTCAAATTGTTTTATATACTCTCAGATTGTCTTATATACTCTCAGATTGTCTTATATACTCTTTAATTGTCTTATATACTCTCAAAAT
Organism: Pantala flavescens; assembly: GCA_020796165.1. Lineage (NCBI taxonomy): Eukaryota > Metazoa > Arthropoda > Insecta > Odonata > Libellulidae > Pantala > Pantala flavescens. The sequence continues at coordinate 58,710,801 of CM036880.1, forward strand.
GTCTTATATACTCTTTAATTGTCTTATATACTCTCAAAATGTCTTATATACTCTCAAAATGTCTTATACACTCTCAAATTGTTTTATATACTCTCAGATTGTCTTATATACTCCCAGATTGTCTTATATACTTCCAAACTGTCTTATATACTCTTAGAGTGTCTTATATGCTCTCAGATTGTCTTAAATGCTCTTAGATAGTCTTATATACTCTCAGATTGTCTTATATACAATCAGATTACGTAAAATTGGACACAGCCTCTCAAAGGACCAAAATCATCATCTCTAACGATAATCATACGGAAACCACAGAACAACAGTAGCACCAAAGCAGAGTAAACACTCTCAGAAACGAAACAATAAGCTCTCAGCTACTCTCGACACTTCAGTACCCCATCTTCAAGACCGCGCAGCATCCCGATGGACCTTAATCTTCTGAGGACATCACACATACATCAATTGGAGAAGTTGTCCGGTGCTCAGAGTTACGACTTTTGGACATACGAAAGGAAAAAAAGATTCGAGGAAAAGGTGCTGAACGAAAAAAAATGTCTAAAGTGCGGATTTATGCGCTCAAAACTGGTTTTACTCTGAAGATTCGATGGAGATGTGTGGAGACAAAAGAAGATCGGATCCTTAAGTGTCTGAGAGAGGCTGAGAGTGAAATGGGAGACCTGAGAGTAAATAGGACTTGTCTGGAAGTATATAAGACTGTCTGGAAGTAAATAAGACAATCTAAGAGTATATAAGACACTTTGGGAGTAAATAAGACAGTTTAGGGGAATATAAGACTATTTGAAAGTAAATAAGACTGTCTGGAAGTAAATAAGACTGTCTGGAAGTAAATAAGACTGTCTGGAAGTAAATAAGACTGTCTGGAAGTAAATAAGACACTCTAAGAGTATATAAGTCTATTTGTGAGAATATATGACGTTCTGGTCGTAATTAAGACACTGTAAGAGTGTATAAGACAATCTGAGAGTATATAAGACAATCTGAGAGTATATAAGACAATCTGAGAGTATATAAGACAATCTGAGAGTATATAAGACAATCTGAGAGTAAATAAGACAATCTGAGACTATATAAGACAATCTGAGAGTATATAAGACAATCTGAGAGTATATAAGAAGTGACGAGAGTATATAAGAAGACACGAGAGTATATAAGAAGACACGAGAGTATATAAGAAGATATATATATTAGTTCAAACGAGAGTATATACGTAAATCAGAGAGTATACAATAATAGAGTATATAAGAAGAAATTAGATATAATTTTGATTAACCTTAGAGATGTTTGATGCAGATTTTGGTCCATAGGGAAGCTGTATTGTCCTAGAATACGTAAGAAATGTCGAGATACACTGAGATTGTATTCTTTAGTATCTGAGTGTCTATTTGATGTAAAGATGGTACTGTGGTTTTGTTTTATCTTCGTTTTTTGTTGTGTTTTATCATGAAAGATGTTTGATGATGATTTTGGTACATAGGGATGCTGTGATGATCTATGATTGTAAAGATCATGTTGTAGAATAGTAGTGTAGTGGCTTCTTGTAGTTGTTCTGTCGTTTATCAGTTTGCTCCTTAGAGATTCTGTGTACCATTAGATTAATCTTAGAGATTTGAACTTAAGTTCTGTGCCAAGAGGTGAAATATTTTCAGATTTTGAAAAATCGTAGCTCTCTTAATATGATACATAGATCATTCAAACTTTCTGCACGTATAGATACGTATATATTGTAGTTAGAAAAAAATCAGCACTTGCCTATGTGCCATGGGTTCGATTCCAGAGCGATCCTTAATGTCGATTGTTCCCATAAGGAAAGCATTGACCAAATTTTCGAAAGCTTTTTATGACACTTCCCAACCTTGCAGGGGTTCAAAATTTCACACATCCATAAAATGGACCATTCTCATATAAAAGCATAGATATATTGTATTAAAGATGTATTCTAGATATATGATTAACGATTATTTCTTATTTTCTTGCAGATGGGCATTCAGGAGCCATGCAGGATGATTCTGTGGTCCATAGCATCTACATCTGCGATTAACGTTTGGAACTCTTATTCGTCTGTTTTCGTATTTATTATTATTCTCGTCCTGTTTCATTCAAATCCTTTAATGTGACCAAATTGCAATGTACTTTGTTGATTTGCAATAGCTTTGAATAATTCAATTTATTTCTCTTTTGTACACTTCTGTTATACATAAATATGTAATAATATATGTTTATATATGTTCGAAAAATACCTGTATTTAATGATGAAATAAAAGCTTTTCAAATGTAATCACACAGAGTTTGATTTTTATTTAAATCCTGGCATTTCTTTATTATATTCAATTCTAACGAAAATGCATAGAAATATTTTATTGCCAAATGGATATGTTTATGAACACAGGTTCTGAATAAAAAAAGAAATACGATTCACGTATCTAAAACATTTTAAACTTCAATATAATTTGTCGTATTATATACTCTCGTCTGTTCTTATGTACTCTCATCTCTTCTTATATACTCTCGTCTCTTCTTATATACTCTCGTCTCTTCTTATATACTCTCGTCTCTTATTATATACTCTCGTCTATTCTTATATATTCTCGTCCTTTCTTATGTACTCTCATCTCTTCTTATATAAATTTATATATTTTTTATTTAATTTAAAATAATACATTCATATAATTTATATTGATTTATAAACATTTATTATATATATTTATAATATATTGTTTATGAAGCCCCACCCACAATCTATATATACTCTCCTCTCTTATTATATATTATAATTTAATTAAAATTATTTATTAAACTTTAATAATAGCGTTTTTTACGAAACCCCACCCAAATCCCCCTCTAGCGAGCCTCAGACGCGAGTGCCTCGTGCACCTAGCCTTTATTATAGTAACACGCGATGACTATTGCGATCTATTGTAGAGACATCTAGCCTAGACACCCAGACGACTATCCTATGACGAAACGTATATATACGTCATAAGGAGGGAATATTTAAAATCATTTAGTTTGTTATGAGAAGTCATACAGATGTCTCTACAATAGATGACAATAGTCATCGCGTGTTACTATAATAATGGCTAGGTGCACGAGGCACTCGCGTCTGAGGCTCGACAGAGGGGGATGTGGGTGGGGTTTCGTAAAAATCGCTATTATTAAACTTTATTAAATAAATTTTAAATAATTATAATATATAAGAATAGACGAGAGTATATATAGATTGTGGGTGGGGCTTCATAAACAATATACTATAAATAAATATAATAAATGTTTATAAATCAATATAAATTTCGTAAAAAACGCTATTATTAAACTTTAATAAATAATTTTGTAAAAAATTATAATATATAATAAGAGACGAGAGTACATAAGAAGAAATGAGAGTATATAAGAAGAGACGAGAGTACATAAGAAGAGACGAGAGTACATAAGAAGAGACGAGAGTACATAATAAGAGACGAGAGTACATAATAAGAGACGAGAGTATATAATACGAGACGAGAGTATATAATACGAGACGAGAGTACATAAAAAGATATATATAAGTTCAAACGAGAGTATATGCGTAAATCTGAGAGTATACAATAATAGAGTATATAAGAAGAAATAAGATATCATTTTGATTAACCTTAGAGATGTTTGATGCAGATTTTGGTCCATCGGGAAGCTGTAATGTCCCAGAATACGAAAGAAGTGTCAAAGCACATAAAATAGCAAAATGTCAAAATCGTAATAAACTTTAATAACCCTCAATTGTTCTGCAAATGAATGTTGAGTGACAACTCGCGATCTCTTTTACGTAACTATACCGAAACAATAATTAAGGATCAAGATTAAGGATCGCTCTGGAATCGAACTCGTGACACATAGGCAAGTGCTGATTTTTTTATAAGTACAATATCTAAGTATCTAATAGTGCAGAAAGTTTGAATGATCTATGTATCATATTAAGAGAGCTACGATTTTTCAAAGTTTGAAACTTTTTCACCTCCTGGCATCGAACCCATGAACAGTTGTGCGTTAACAATTGCATTTTTGCGTAGATATAAATAATAGCAATAGCCACAATAAATTTCATCTTTCTAGCTTAATGGGAAGTATTTTTAAAAATAAGAGAATATAATACGATATGTGAGAATATAAGAAGAGACGAGAGTACATAAGAAGAGACGAGAGTACATAAGAAGAGACGAGAGTAAATAAGAAGAGACGAGAGTACATAAGAAGAGACGAGAGTACATAAGAAGAGACGAGAGTAAATAAGAAGAGACGAGAGTACATAAGAAGAGACGAGAGTACATAAGAAGAGACGAGAGTAAATAAGAAGAGACGAGAGTACATAAGAAGAGACGAGAGTACATAAGAAGAGACGAGAGTATGTAAGAAGAGACGAGAGTATATAAGAAGAGACGAGAGTATATAAGAAGAGAAGAGAGTATATAAGAAGAGACGAGAGTATATAATAAGAGACGAATGTATATAAGAAGAGACGAGAGTATATAATAAGAGACGAATGTATATAAGAAGAGACGAGAGTATATAAGAAGAGACGAGAGTACATTAGAAGAGACGAGAGTACATAAGAAGAGACGAGAGTATATAATAAGAGACGAATGTATATAAGAAGAGACGAATGTATATAAGAAGAGACGAGAGTATATAATAAGAGACGAATGTATATAAGAAGAGACGAGAGTATATAATAAGAGACGAATGTATATAAGAAGAGACGAGAGTATATAAGAAGAGACGAGAGTACATAAGAAGAGACGAGAGTATATAATAAGAGACGAGAGTACATAAAAAGAGACGAGAGTACATTAGAAGAGACGAGAGTACATAAGAAGAGACGAGAGTACATAAGAAGAGACGAGAGTACATAAGAAGAGACGAGAGTATATAATAAGAGAGGAGAGCACATAAGAAGAGACGAGAGTATATAAGAAGAGACGAGAGTACATAAGAAGAGACGAGAGTACATAAGAAGAGACGAGAGTACATAAGAAGAGACGAGAGTACATAAGAAGAGACGAGAGTACATAAGAAGAGACTAGAGTACATAAGAAGAGACGAGAGTATGTAAGAAGAGACGAATGTATATAAGAAGAGACGAGAGTATATAATAAGAGACGAATGTATATAAGAAGAGACGAGAGTATATAATAAGAGACGAATGTATATAAGAAGAGACGAGAGTATATAAGAAGAGATGAGAGTACATAAGAAGAGACGAGAGTACATAAGAAGAGACGAGAGTACATAAGAAGAGACGAGAGTACATAAGAAGAGACGAGAGTACATAAGAAGAGACGAGAGTACATAAGAAGAGACGAGAGTACATAAGAAGAGACGAGAGTATGTAAGAAGAGACGAGAGTATATAAGAAGAGACTAGAGTACATAAGAAGAGAAGAGAGTATATAAGAAGAGACGAATGTATATAAGAAGAGACGAATGTATATAAGAAGAGACGAGAGTATATAATAAGAGACGAATGTATATAAGAAGAGACGAGAGTATATAATAAGAGACGAATGTATATAAGAAGAGACGAGAGTATATAATAAGAGACGAGAGTACATAAGAAGAGACGAGAGTACATAAGAAGAGACGAGAGTACATAAGAAGAGACGAGAGTACATAAGAAGAGACGAGAGTACATAAGAAGAGACGAGAGTACATAAGAAGAGACGAGAGTACATAAGAAGAGACGAGAGTACATAAGAAGAGACGAGAGTATATAAGACAGTACATAAGACTATCCGAGAGTACGAAATTTTCTCTGAGAGCGCACATAACCTTCTGAGAGAAGAAAAGAAGTATCCGAGACTAACTGAGAGCATCACTGAGAGGGGAGATACAATCTTGGAGTCGTAAATAAACCTTTTTTTTTTCGATTGACGGCTGACGCCTTCACCTGTTTCAACCTCCCCTCCCATCCTTCACAGCATCCCTGGTCCATTTCCCCTCCTCTTAAAATGTCACATAATTCTTTGCTTATCTCAGCCATCTTCCAAGACGAATCCTATTTCCAATCGATTATTTCAGGAGGCTGGGGTTCGATTCCTGGTCCAGCGAGCGGGATGCTGTACACGTCATCATCGAGATGGATCTTTTATCTTTCGAAGGATGCTAAGATTGTTGTCGTGTGATGATATTTAGTATTTTTTAGGATTTTGTTTGTGGAACCGTGTGGATTTTGTTTGGATTCTTTTCGTGGTCCTGGTTTGGGAGGCTGTGGTTCGATCTAGGATGGACCAATTGTAATATTGCTTACATCATTGTACAGCTTAATCTTTTATCTTTAAAATGATGCTACATTTGTTTAACATTAATTATTAATTCTATTTTTTAACTATTTTTGAATAGATGCCTGCAATTGTCACGTATTTTTTCTTAATTTCCTCTTTTGGTTGCCTGTGGTTTTATAACATATGGACCAATTGAAATTAATCTTACTTCAGCTTAAAGATTAATTATTAAGCTCCATAATGATGGTTATTTTGTTTTAATATGTTGATATTTAATATTTTTGGGGAATTTTTGAATAGAAACCTGCAAGTTAATGCATTAAGAGAAACATATGATGTGTTGTCCAGCTCATCTTCTGTGATGCTGTTTAAATATTTGGTCCAGCAAATGTATGAATCTTTATGTATAATAAAGAGAAATCTTTTATCTTTAAAAAGATGCTAAATATGTTTTTTAATTATTATATTTACTATTTTTACTCTATTTTTTAATATGAACGTGCATATTTGAAAACAACTAGAATATAACTGAATCTATTAATTTGGGAGGCTGTAGTTTAATCTTTTATGTACCAAATGAAATGAATAATACTTAATCTTAAAGAACAATACATTTATTTTAAAGAATGTTAATTATTTTGTTATGTTATTATAATTACTATAATTTCTGTGTTTTTTAATTGTGATGTGTATACGTTCATGAACATTTGCATTATTCTAATCTCTAAACTTGGGAGGCTGGAATTCAAAAAATGGTACAGATATCTAACTAATCTTTTACCATCTTAAAGACCAATGTTTTATCTTTATAATGATGCTACTTTTATGTTTATACATTGATATTTACTATTTTTTTATCTATTTTAGAATAGAACCCTGTAAATTAGAATACTAATAGAAAAAAGTTCATTAACTCTATCTATTATTTAAGGATGTTTTACTATATTGTTTGGTCCATTTAGATAAATCTTACAGCGTCTGAAAGATGAATATTTTTCTTCAAAATTATGCTAAATTAATTGTTATAAATTGGTAATTACTATTTTTAATTTATTTTAGAATAAAACTCTGCAAAAAAGATCACTAAAAGATACAAATTACATCTTCTCTATATCTTTTTTGTGATGCTATAGTTGAATGTTTGTTCAATCAACGGATATAAACTTTACATCATCGTAAAGATCAATCTTTTATCTTTTAAATAATAGTTACTTTATTGTTATAAATTAATATTTACTATTTTCTATCTATCTTAGAAGATAACCCTGCAAATTAGAATACTAAGAGTAACAAACAACATCTTCCCTAAGTCCCAATTTAGGATGCTATACTGAATCTTTTGGTCCATCAACGGATACATCCTTTATATCATCTTACAGATCAACCCTTTATCTTTCTAATGATGCTTATTTCTTTGCTATAAAATAATATTTACTATTTTTTATCTATTTTAGAAAAGAAGTCTGCAATACTAAGAAGAAAAAGAAAGCTACTCTAACTATTCTATTAGGATGCTTTACTTCATGTTTTTATTGCATCAACGGATGTAAATCTTATATAATCTTAAAGATCACTCTTTATTCTTTGTATAAATATAAACATCTTTGCTCTTAATTAATATTTTCTATTATTTGTTTATCTTAGAAAAGAAGTCTGCATATTAGAATACTATGAAGAAAAAAATGTTCTCTATATCTTACTTTAGGATGCTGTACCTAATCATTTGGTCCATCAACGGATATAAACCTTATATTATCTCAAAGAACCATCTTTTATCTTTCAAACGATACTAATTTCTTTGTTCTAAAATAATATTTACTATTTTTTATCTATTTTTGAAAATAACTCTGCAAATTAGGATGGTAAGAGAAACTAACGACAAGCTCTTAAACCGGGAAGCTGTACTTTATCTTTTGGTCCATCAACGGATATAAACCTTATATCATCTCAAAGATCATTCTTTTATCTTTCTATTGATACTAATTTCATTTCTCTAGCATAATATTTACTATTTTTTATCCATTTTTCAAAAAGACCCTGCAAATCTAAAAAACTGTTGAATGCGACATTTCAACCGGTTTTCACTCAAATTGTGTCTTCTTTCTAAATACGATGGGTAAGCGGTGACAACGGTTGCCCAGCAACGTAAGCGGTAATAAAGCGTAAGGTAAGCGGTTTTTAAAAGGATTTATAAGTTTTAAAATGTAAAACGATGTTTTTACGTGTATTAAAAACAATAACCAGTTTTTATTATATCTATTATTACCTAATTAGAATGGTAAACAGTAATTATGCTTGACCTAAGTTTAGGCTGATTTTTCATACTTTTATCGCAATATTTTTGCATAAATTTATACATCAATTTAAAGCTCATTGTTTTATCTATTTAAATACGTCTTTACTATTTAAATCTAATAATATTTGCGAGATTTATGAGCAAAAATGTTAGACAGGTACACCATTTCCTTCGCTTGAAAATGTGCCAAAATTGTGGTAAGATCGTAATTCTGCTCGTTTTTGAGGTACTTTTAAGCATATTTTTGCAAAGAAATTAATATTACTTTGTAGATAATTGTTTTATCTATTGATTGGTGTATGTTTTATTTGTATTGGTTAATATTTGCGAAAGATATGGCTAAAAATCTAAGGTAGATACAAACATCCAATTTCTGGGAGTTAGGGAAGGAAGATATAGCTTGTAACTTTCGCAATTTTCGAGCAAAATTTTGGGAAATTTGCAATAAAATTATTGAATACTAATAGATAATTAATTTTTCTATCGATTGATGTATAGTTTATCTATATTGGTTTCTAATTGCGAAGGATGTGGCCAAAAATCTAGATAATGTAGATACAAAATTCTTGGAAGTTAGAGAAGGAAATATAACTTCTTAATTTTGTATTTTTTAGCAATATTTTTGCAATTTTTTGCAATAAAGTTTACATGTTATTATAGATAATTTATTTATCTATAAATTGATGTATTTGTTTTAGGAATTGGATAATATTTGCGAAAGTTATAATAAAAAAACTATAAAAGTCACAGAATTAACCTCCTTATATACTTCTATGTATTAATACTATATATATGACTTTACATTCCGAAAATACAAAGTTCTTAGCCAAAATAAAGGCCACACTAAAAAATTAATTACTCAGTTGTTAATTAATATATTTAAACAAAGTAAACGTAATTAATAAGAATAAATATTGTTTTATAGGTACGTAAAATTTTATTAAAATATATTGAAAATTAATACCCAAAATCTTTAATTGATTTCAACCCTACCTTTCGAAGATGCAAAACTGTTCACCCAAACTAAAAAATTAATTTCTCCGTTACTTAGATATATATCAAAACAAACTAAACGACATATGTAACATTAATTATTTATGTATATGTGTATATAATTACATAAGAATATAATTGTAAAAAATGCCAAACATTTCCACTTAATTCTAACCCTACATAACGAAGATATGTAACTTTTGATGTATATCAACACAAAACTAAAAAATTTATAGCTCCGTAACTAGCAAAGGTAAATAAATAAAATAAACACCATTATAATAATTTATATATTAACTATATATACACAAAATATTATTTAAATAAATAAATAAATAATAACAAAAATCTGCGTTGGAATAGGACCCTACATCTCAAAGTAGCAAACGTTAAACCAAACAACAAAACATTATATATCCATAACTAATAAACATATGTAAATAAACTACACTTAATTATTTACATAAATTATTTGAGTATATATGTATAACATTTTGTTATTTAATATGAATAAATAATAGCAAAAATTTGCATTAAAATAGACCCATACATTCCAAAAATACCAAAATGTAATACAAAACAAAGATCAAACTTAAAAATTAATATCTCAGTAACTAAGAAACATATATAAACAAAATAAACATTATTATAAACTTTAATTAATTGTCTATAAATCTATAAAATATGATTAAAAAATAAAAATAATTAATACCTTGAATATGCTTTTATTACGAAGTCTGCATCCTAAATCAGCACAAATTAGACCACAACACAATGCCAAACTTTAAACCCTTATATCTCTGTAACTAAGCATCGTATTAAAATAAAATAAACCTCATTATTAATCACATTTATTATTCTATTTAATTACAAAATTTAATTAATAAATTTTCATAATTTATAGGGAAAATCTGCATTTGATTACGACCATGCATTCGGAAGATACTAAACTTTTAGTCAAAGCAAAGTTTACACTAAAAAATTAATATCTCCGTTACTAAGGAACATATTTAAATAAAATAATGATATTTTTAAACCTTATTTTATGTATTAATTATACAAAGAATTTTGTTAAAAAATAAATAAAATTTGTAGCAAAAATTGGCTTTTACATCGACCCCTGTATCCTAAATCAAGCACAAATCGTGTCTAAAATATAAAATATTATAACTCAGTAATGAGTAAACATATAAAAATAAACTAAGCGACATTAGAAACTCACATTATTGTACTATATATCCATAAAATTTAATTAAAAAATATAAATAATTTATAGAAAAAATCTCCAATTAATTAGGACCATGCACGTGGAAGATACGAAAATCTTGACAAAAACTAAAACAAAATTAAAAGTCAATAACTCTGTAACTAAGAAAGGCATTTGAATAAAATAAACAGCATTATTAACACTATTTAATTCACTATTAACACAAAAAAATTAATTGCTAATGCTTAATAATTAATATGAAAAATGTGAACTAAAATAGACCCATACCTTCCGTAAAACCATACTGTTGTACAAAATAAAGGCTAAACTAAAAAATTAATAACTCTGTAATTAATGAAGGTATTAAAATAAAATAAACTGCATTATAAACCTTATTTATTCCACTACGTATGCAAAAAATCGCAATGAAAAAGATAAAAGAATTGCAGTAGAAATTTGCGTTTATTTAGACCCTTGCATCACAAATTGAGCCTAAACTATAAAAAGCCATAACTCCGCAACTAAGCAACATAAAGGAACAAAAATAGCCTCATTTGAAAGCTCGTTCTTTAATCTAAACCCTCCTAAAATTTCATTAAGATCGTGGTTCATTTCCATGGCGAAAAAGGCCCTGGAAGTCCCCCCCCCAAAACACGTCTGAGAAGGAGAAACCCGTCCCAAAGAATGAAGGCGTGGCGTAGAGACGTTTGACGTGAGTGATGGACAGGGGAAAAAAAAAAGCTTTTTATGTATCGATTCTTTGCCGTCAATTTATCGCCACAGGTGTAAAAGGACTGGGATAAATTTATATGCGTTTTAATCTCCGTTTCTAGAACTTTCCAATGGTGCCCTTCCCGTGTTCGTAGCACCATCTTGGACCGATTTATGGTGCTTGGAAGAGGATGGTGCACGGAGGGAAAACGGGTTTTTTCCCCCGTTTCGATCTGTCTCTTTTCTGAGCCGATTTTGAAGGCTAAAACGTAAGAGTGTGTAGGAAAAATTATATTGGACTCGTAGTGCGCTCTTTCAGCTTTCGTTTGGTGTCTGCTTGGTGACCGTAGCACCACTATTGGTGTCGCTATGGTGCTCTGAAGCGGGGGGTGCGTGGAGGTGTTTTGACGTAACTATAAATCTAAGTTTGGACTAATTTTTTAGGACTTTTTTGCAATATTTTTGCTAAAAACTATATATTAATGCAAAGTTCATTATTTGCGCTATTTCAGTACGTCTTTATTTTTAAAATAAATTAATATTTGCGAGAGTTATAAGCAAAAATCTAGGATAGGTACACCATTTCTGGCGCTTGAAATTGTGCCAAAATCGTGGTAAGATAGTAATTCTGCTAGTCTTTCATATACTAAAAAGCAGATTTTTGCAAATAATTAATAATACACTTATAGGTTAACGTTTTATCTATGGATTGGTGTATAGTTTATCTATATTGGACGATAATTACGAAAGATATAATCAATAATCTAAGATAGATACACACATTTACTTTCCTGGGAGTTTCAAACGGAAATATAACTTGTAATTTTAGCATTTTTTGTGCAAAATTGATGGATTTTTTTGCAATAAACTATGTATTTAATTATAGATAATTCTTTTATCTATAAAATAGAGTAAACTTCATTAAAATTGGGTAATATTTGCGATAGCTATTGCCCAAAAACTATAACAGATACAAAGTTCAGTATATTCAAAAGTTTCTATGATACGTAAAATTCTATTTTCGCTATTTTTTGGGGAATTTCTACACAGATTTTTGCAGTTACACATAAATAATACATTATAGTAATCAATTATCTATTGATTGATGTTTTTATTATTGTTTTTGGCCAATAAATAGGCGAAATATTGCGATAAATGTAAAGGTCAAAACTTTTGTTTTCTAATGAATAATCATCTATTAATTTTGTATTTTATATATATTTTCTATGTCCTTTACATTATAACTATGTATATCAAATTAAAGATGAAAGTTTTATCTATTTAAATACGTATGTTATATAAGAATAAATTAATATTTGTGGAAGTTATAGCGTAAATAAGACAACGAAGCCAATTGAGTTAAGTTGTTTTTTCTTAAGTTCTAAATGTGTGATTTAAATTGGAATTTGCGGCTAAATCATACCAGATTCTTATTATAAAATACATATATTATCAAAGTACATTTTATAAGCTTTTTAATGATGCATATTTGGTGTCTCTGGTGCTAATATTGGTGCTGTTATGGTGCTTAGAAGACAATGGTGCACATGCCAAAAATAGTTTATTTCTATAGTTCTATACCTTTGTTGTCAATGGCAATAAGACAAAAAAATGTATAAGAAGTACATAAACCTTATATGTATCATAAAGTGCAATTTATAAGCTTTAGAATGGTACCAGTTTGGTGTCTATAGCACCAAGTTAAAGCACCAAAAAGTACAAAATAAAAGAGTGGTGCATGAGTCAACGTATATTAGTGCATAAGTAAATACGTTACTTATAAAAGTTTCAAAAGTAGGAGTGCACTATTGTGTTCTTATGTTTATTTTGGTGCCTTAATTTGGTGCAAAAGACACCAAGTTGGCACCAAATTAAAGTTAATTAAATGTAGTTTAAGAATATATATAGTATATCAAAAAAATATGGTATAGTTTAGCCTTAAAATGAGTTTAAATATTCGAAGTTTTTGGAAGTGCATGGTTGTCTTCTGAGCACCACTGTGACACCAAGGAAGGTGCTACGGACACCAAGTAAGCACCATTAGAAAGCTTATAAATTGCAGTTTATAATGAGTATAATTTTTATACTAATCATTGTATAGATTACTTTTAAATGAGCTTAGTAAAGTAACTATGTTAAACTTAAAAAGAAGTTGATTCCTCAAAGTGCACCATTGTCTTCTTTGCACCATAGCGTCACCAATATGGAGGCTATAGACACCATAAAGACACCATCTTATAGCTTATAAAATACACTTTAAGACAAGTATAATTTCTTTACACTTTTATGTTTAATGTAGATAAGAAAATTGCATTTAAACAAAGGTGTTTAGAACTAATCAGAGACTTGATAATCTTAAGTGCACCCTTGTCTTTCGAACACCATTACTTCACCCTGAATGGTGCTAGAGACACCAAAAAGACACCATATTATAGCTAATAAAACGTACTTAATTGCAAATATAATTTTATTACAAGTTTTTCGTAAGTTTCTACAAAAAAGGCCCGTAAATAAGGAAGTTTAGAACTAAACAAAACTAAGACACAACTTTTCAAGAGCGCACCCTCGTCTTTGAAGCACCATAACTTCACCACGAATGGTGCTAGAAACACCAAACAAACACCATTTTAAAGCACGAGAAACGAACTAAAAAATGGTAATAATTTTTTGATGTTTTAATTTAAAAAAATGAGTGAAATTCAGGTCCGAAGTCGGGGATGGAAATTCGCAAAAAGTATCGAGTAGAGCGAAGAAGGCATTGCACGAGTGCATCACCATGGAAACCTTTTTATGCGACCAGTTCTTCTGGACCACTTAAAGGAGAAAAACAAGACGCAGTCGGTTGGGTTTCTTAGTGACGAAGGAATTCCAAAGGGAAGACGTTTGATTGATGGGACGGCCACGGCGGTGGAGTGGGGGGGCGTTTTTATAAGTGGTTTTTCTCGGCTTCCAGAGGAGATTTCGGGTCAAAACTTATATCGGATTGTAGAAGAAAGAAAGAGCTTCAAAATGGAGTCTGTTTCGTTAAAATCGGCGCGGAATTGTGGGAGATATGGGGTGAAATGTGATTGGTTGTCTTTGTTTTTGGGGTTTTTTTGTGGGTGCAGGGTTTTGTTTAAACAATAATTAAGCTGTTTTTTAATTGCTAAGGCGCAGTAAAACTTACATGGATACGTAGATAATTAAATAAGCTTTTTAAAACTGTCTTCTTTATTGTTGTGCAGCAATAATTGTAAGGGACATGGACCAAAATGTGGGGAAAAGAAAGATGCTAAATGATATATTTTATGGGTGCAGGTTTTCGTTAAAACAATTATTGTACACTTATTAACAAATAAACATACTTAGAATATATATACGTACATAGATAATAAAATATGCTATATGATGATGTACATTTTGTTGAAATCAGAACATAATTATAGAAGATATAGAATAAAATATAAGAATAATAGATACATTTTGGTTGGTTAAAAAAGTGTAAACTGAAAATATAACTAAGTTTTATGGATTATTCTACCAATAAAATGCATAAAACTATATATCATTGTATAGATAAAATATTTATCTATCAAATGACGCAATTTGTATAATAATATATTTAAAATTACGGAAGTTATAGTCATAAAACCAGGTTAGATACAAACGTTTCACAACCAAAAACTTGTGGACATAAGCGTACATTTGCTATCATTTGATCTACTTTTAAGTACATTTTTTATATAAAATATATACTACATTGTAAAGCATATAATAACCTATGTACACATATATATTTAATTGAACTCCAGCTATTAATTCATAGAGAAATACGTAAAAAACTAGTATAGATACGTGAATTGACTAAGTGTTCGTAACTAAGATTACGAGTGTAGTTTTTGTAAATTTTGTCCTATTTTTACGCAATTTTTTGCTATAAAATTTATATACAATTGTTAATTAATTAATTACCTATTAATTGGTGTTATTTTCATTCATTTTGGTCCATATTTTCGGAAGATATGACTTATTATCTACGGCAGATACAAACTTTGGAATAGATACACAAATTCGCAATTGCGTAAACAACCATATTTCGGGAAGTTTTTGAGATATTTGCACGCGGTTTTCGGCAAATAAATTCACATCAAATTAAAGATAAGTTATTTTACTATTGAACGGTTTTTGTTTCATAAAAATCGAACGACAATTGCGAAAGTAATGGGCCAAAATGTGCAACACTACACAATGACAAAATAAGATTTGATAAGATCTTACCTTTGGATGAGAAGAGATGCTGCGCTGGAGCAGAAACTGTTGCACTGAGATAAACGAAAATTGGTACACAGGTCGGTAAGCACAGCATCCACATCTGTACCAAATTTCATTACAATTGGATGATTAGAATTTGCGATATTGATAATTAACTGAGGTAAGAAATTAGATTGACTGATGATTTTAAATCTACTCCTAGACACTTCTAGACAATCTCAGACATACTCAAGACCCTCTCAGACACTCCTAGACAATCTCAGACATACTTAAGACTCTCTCAAACACTTCTAGACAATCTCAGACATACTCAAGACACTCTCAAACACTTCTAGACAATCTCAGATATACTTAAGACTCTCTCAAACACTTCTAGACAATCTCAGACATACTCAAGACTCTCTCAGACACTTCTAGACAATCTCAGACATACTCAAGACACTCTCAAACACTTCTAGACAATCTCAGACATACTCAAGACACTCTCAAACACTTCTAGACAATCTCAGACATACTCAAGACACTCTCAAACACTTCTAGACAATCTCAGACATACTCAAGACACTCTCAAACACTTCTAGACAATCTCAGACATACTTCAGACTGTCTTAGACAGTTCTAGACACCCTCAGACATACTTAAGACTGTCTTAGACAGTTCTAGACACCCTCAGACATACTTAAGACTCTCTCAAGCACTTCTAGACAATCTCAGACATACTTAAGACTGTCTTAGACACTTCTAGACACCCTCAGACACCCAACAGAAAAGGGAAAGACAAACAAATAAAAGACGAAATTCGAGATTCAATTGTTTTTAATTTTAAATGTACATTTTTCATTCGTCACTTTTTCTCAATTTACAATTCGTCCAAATTAAAAACTTTTTCGCCATTTTGTTTCCACGACAACAACAATCAATAATTAATTAATTACAAGTCCTATTTTAAAGAGTTTTTAATTAATTTAATTATTTATAATAATTACACTTTACTTTATAATAAATTGGGTTTTTTTTCGTTTAAAAAGTATTTTGAGCACTTTTTTTAAATGTATTTACAACTTTTCGTCTGTTTTTCCGCCATTTTGTTGCGGCGAAAAAGAAAATGGCGGACTGCGTCCATTTTGTTTATATTTTTTCACGAGCGCAATTCGCAAACAAAAGACTAAACAAATGAGTAGCGATAATTTATGAACAAAATGGAGTCAAATTTACGTGTTTTTTTATTGTTTCGGATAAGATTTTGGTGTGTTTTGTTCAAAAAAGAGCTTATTTCCCACAAAATACGATGTTTTTACGCTTAATTACCGCTCACGTCGCTTAGAAACGATCAAAAACGCTTAGAAACCGATGTTTATATGCTTACATTGCTTAGTTACCGATTTGTTTATGCTTAGATTGCTTAAAACCCGATAAATAACCTTATTTCACTTGGAAACCGATGTTTTTACGCTTAAAAACCGCTGAGTAAAGGTTCAGCAATCGCTTAGCAACTCAGCGCTTTGCTTAGTTACCGCTTAGGTAGCTTAGCAACCGATTTATTTGCGCTCAGTTCGCTTGCAGCACGTATCAATACGCAAATCGTATCCAAAACAATGAAAAAGACACGTAAAAATGAAAAAAATACGAATAAATAAACAAAAGAACGAAACAATTATCATAAACGAATATTAATTACAACAATTGTTTCATTTTTAATTTATTCTAACCCGAATTGCGCCGGAAAAAGGTTTATTTTTTAATTAATTAAAAAAAAGAGAACACGCTCGTCCGCCATGTTTGTTTCCTTTCGTAAAAATCTTCACCTTTTGAAAGTGACGTCAACACACAAAACACTCGAAAAAAACACAAAAAAAGAGTATTTACAAATAAATTAATTAATTAATAATTAAAAATGTGTATATATAAAAAAACGCAGTAAAAATCCATACAAAAAACAATTATTCTTTTTTAAGTACATCTTTTCGTTTCGTTACGTAAATAATTCGGTTCTCTTTTGTTTTTAAGGTTTTTTAAGCTGCTTTCCGTCGCTTAGAGACCGCTGAGTGCGCTTAGGAACGAGATTCGGTTGCTTAGTTACCGATTACTTCGCTTAGAAACAGCTCAGTTCGCTTAAAACCACTTTTAAAAACACGTAAACAAAAGAGAAACGCATTATTTACGCAAAAAAAACAAAACACAAACACAATTATTTACATTTCAGTTGTTTTTAAATTAAATAATACTGTTTTCCAAACAAAAAAAATACGATTTTCCTTTTTTTTTCTTTAGGAAGAACTTTTTCTGACGTATACATGGGGAAGACCGCTTTCACACGCTTTCCAAACCGGTTTTAAACCGGTTACCGGTTTTTACCGGGTAGACCGGTTTTTTACACCGGTTATTACCGGTTCACAACACACATTTACCGGTTTTCATGGCTGTAATTAAAGATAAACCGGTATTTTGCCTGCATTGACCGGTTAATGACCACCTTACTCCGGTTTTTGTCCGTCATAAGCACGCCTTCTCGGGTATAAACCGGTTTGCGAAATGTCTTTACCGGTTTATCGCGATTTAATTACCATTTTAACCGGTTCTCGTAGCCTAAAATCAAACCTATTACCGGTTTATACCTTAAAACGACACTCGTAAACTCGGTTTCGCCTGTGTAAACCGGTTTCCTACACGGTTTTTCGTGATATTCCGGTTGAAAACGTTCTTAAACCGGCTACGACAGTCTTTAACCGGTTTTAAAAGGTAGGAACAGACTTAAAACCGGTTCTTGAACACGGTTTAACCGGTTTTTTATCGCATTCCCTATTCACAATCACTCTTTATTCGTATACTATTCTTTAAAATTTCGCGAAAAAAGAACAAAAAGAGATACGAAATATATTATCAATTATTGCAATTCGATAATCACATTTCATTTGTTTATTTTTATCGCTTATTCTTTTGTTTTTCTCGAATTTCAAAAGAGAATTTGGTTTTTTTGTTTAATTTTCGTTTACAATTTTACGTATATATCCATTTTGTTTACGTGCGAAGCGATTGTCTTCTTTTTTCTTTAATTTACTTTTGGTTGCCACGGAAATACATATATATGGTTTACATATGTAAAGAGATCTTTTTTCGTTCGTTTTTGATGGAATTAAGTATAAATAATAAGTAAAAACACGCAACTATACCGTCTTTTGTTTATAGCAACGCAATTGTTGATTGATTTGACAATAATTGTTTGATTTAAGCCAAAAAATGACTCAAAACAATCGAATTACGAAAGAAAAACGCCATTTTGAACAATAAACAATTGAATAACTCAATAAACAGTTGATTTACGTATATATACATACGTTCCCATGGCAACCAATCACAATGCACCTCATAAAGACCACGTGACTTCCCCCGAAACATTTTAATTGGACGACAAAGTCCTTATATGATACAGCCATAACCAACATGGCACCAAAAAAAAGTTCCCTTAAAAGTTTTTCTTAATTTATCAATGAGCAAATAGTTGAATCGGCACCAAATTTGGTACCGTTCACCAAGACACCACAGAGTACGTGTCCAGCAAACTTGGTGTCTTTCGGACCAGCGGATGAGGAGATATGAGCCAACCAGTGTTTCAACTTTGTTGTAGTTTAGTTTGGTTTAGTCTTTTTGAGTGGTTTCTATACAATGTACAAGGACACCAATTGGTGTCGATATGCACCACACTACGCACCACACACACCCACAATTTTGGTTCCTCTCGCACCAATAGGAAGAGAGATATGTGCCTTTGAAATGCACCACACGTTTGCACCAATGGTGGTGCAGTATTGGTGTCAAAAGCGGTGTCCCTTATACACAACACAGTACACCTCGTACCTTACAAACACAACCTTGTTTTACCTACGTATACCTCATAACAGACGTATAGTTCACGTGACAGGGTTTGGAAACACCACAACTTATAGCTTGTAGCTACAAAGATGTTGCACGAGGTCAGAACAAGGTTCAAAACGCCCTTAGAAGCACCAAACATGGCGGATATTGTAACCAGCGGGTACCTTTTACTGTTCACAGCTGTAGTTTGTCCATAGCACACGTCAAACTGAGCTTATGTACGCGTAATCACGTCATACGTACCTTATACACGTCTTACAACACAGTTGTACCACCTATATGTTGTAGAACATTACGTATCATGTACACAAACACAGCAGTTGATTGGATTACGTCTTTGTGGTTATCTTGACGACAAAATGGCGTCATGACAGCCATTTTATAGACGTGTATAGACGTCCTGAAGCAAGATCTTGTAGTATAGCTGTTGTAGTACAACACAAGGTATATATACTCGCGTGTGGAAGGTATATGTTCGACGGGAACCAATCAGATGGCTGTATTTTAAACCACGTGTCCTTTGAACAGCCAATCAGGGCCCAGGATGTGTATGATGACGTAAATACAACAGTTTAACAGCCAATCAGGGCCCGGGATGTGTATGATGACGTAAATACAGCAGTTTAACAGCCAATCAGGGCCCGGGATGCGTATGATGACGTAAATACAGCAGTTTATTGTTACGTAACGGTGTGTTGAAGGTATACGAACAACGGTAGCCAATCAGGATGGCCGCATTCGAACCACGTGACCTTCAAACAACCAATCAGGGATCGGGAAGTGTTTTGTACAGATTTCACACGTACTTACTGCTTAACTGCTTCGCCAGCTCGGTGTACTTCAAGAACTTCGAGTGGGGGCTCTCTTCAGCACCAGGTGGTGTCCCCGGACTAGGGTTTGGTGCCTTTGGTGACGTCACTTCCGTCCTGGGTCCCTGTGGTCCTTCCTGGCTGGGCCCCGCCTCCATTTTGGCCAGATGGTGCCTGTAGGCTCCCTTCACCTGTTCAGAGGTCACCCCCCCGTCACCAACTGACCAACTGAAGGCCAGGATGGTGTTTGGTGACGTCCCGTTGCTACTGGACACGCTTGGTGACCTCGTCACGTGCACGTCACGTGTTTCCGTTTTGTCGCAGAGCTTTTGTAAGGCTGCCAACGGGTGCGAGGATGGTGCGGACGAGTTTGGTGTCGTCTCAGCACCCGAAAGGGTGTCAAACATGGTGGTCAAGGCGCTTATTGAGCCTTTTGGTGGTGTCTCTGAGGGTTCCTCGGCTTTTGTGGTGTCTTCTTGTTGGTCTTTTGGTGCTTCTGGTGTCTCTGATGCTTTTTCTGGTGTCTGGGGCCTGTCTGGTGTGGTTGGTGCCTCCGGAGGTGGAGACTGCTGGTCTTTGTCCTGGTCTTCTTGTGGTGCTTTTGAAGCAAAGGGTTTTAGAAGTATATGAGAGTAAATAAGGTATATAAATGACATAAATACATATATATACATATATAGAGTATATAGACTGCTATGTATGTTCAAATTAAGCCAAATATATAGCTTATTTACTTATATATTAGCATTATTTACTTATATATTAGCATTATTTACTTATATATTAGCATTATTTATTATATATTAGCCTTATTTACTTATATATTAGCCTTATTTACTTATAAATTAGCATTATTTACTTATATATACGCGTTCAACTTGATAACAATGCGTCAAGGCTCCATGGAAACCGTTTTGTTTACGCTTTTTACGCTTGAAACCCGCTTACTTCGCTTGGATACCGTTTTAAAAAGGTTTTACGTTTATTATTACGCTTAGTTACCGCTGTATGAGTGTTGAGCTTGCTTAGAAACCGATTAGTTCCCTTAGAAACCGATTGGTTCGCTTAGAAACCGATTAGTTCGCTTAGAAACCGATTAGTTCGCTTAGAAAACCGATTAGTTCGCTTAGAAACCGATTCTTTCGCTTAGAAACCGATTGGTTCGCTTGGAAACCGATTCGTTCGCTTAGAAACCGATTCTTTCGCTTAGAAACCGTTTTGTTTACGCTTAGAAACCGATTCGTTCGCTTAGAAACCGATTAGTTCGCTTAGTAACCACCAATATTTACATTATTATCGCTTAGATACGAGAAGAATGAATAAAAACAAGTAAAGGTTCATAAAAGTAAATAAATATACGTAAATATACACGTAAATGAGTATATAAGAGTACATAAGAAGAGACGAGAGTACATAAAGTATATAGAAGTATATAAGAGTATATATTTACCTGTTTCAACCGTCTCCTTCTCTTCTTTAACCTCAACCACCTGCTGCTGCTGTTCTTCGGCCTGTTCCTTGGTCTCCTCCTCCTCTTTTTGGGGCTCTTCCGGGGGGGCCTCCGGGATGGGGGTGGGCTTCCTTTCCGGTGGGGTTCCGGAACCGGAAATGGAACTGGACTCCGAACCGGATCTCTCTCTTCCCATTGGCTGTTGCGGAACGAACCCTGGACCAATAGAATTGAGCGCCTGGTACCGTAGCAAAGTCACGTGGTCCACCAAAGGTTTGGTGTAGTCTATACCCTCGTCTATGCCCAGTCTCTTGAGGATGCTGGCACCAACAGGGTTCCCTGTTGGTGCTGGACCTGTGAGGTGTCTTCTAGAGTCAAAGCTCTTCTCTATGAGCTTTTCTATGGCGTTCAGCACCGATGGTGTCGACTGGGTGCCTCCTGGTACCTTGCCTGGTGGTGTCAAACCAGGACCGTCCTGGTTTTCGGTCAACAAAGCCGTTTTTAACAAATTCTGGTTGGCCATTGCACAAACACGGACGTGATCCACAAAAATGGCCGCTTCTATACGTTCCCCGCACTTCTCGCAGCTTATTTTACCTCCAGCTGGAGCCATTTTGGCCTCGCCGCCATTTTGGGCCCGTTCCAGCTCCAGTAGCTTACGTACAGGAAGTGATTTCTTTCGTTTCTCGCGGACCAAGATGGCGGGACCGGAAGTGCGTCTCTTGTGTGGGTTTGGTGTGTTTGTATTGGCCGTCCCGTCCTGGATTCTGGTCACGTGGTCTTTGTAATGTTGGTTCTTCACCATGTGGTTGCT
Source organism: Pantala flavescens (assembly GCA_020796165.1). Taxonomy (NCBI): domain Eukaryota; kingdom Metazoa; phylum Arthropoda; class Insecta; order Odonata; family Libellulidae; genus Pantala; species Pantala flavescens. The sequence goes on from CM036880.1 coordinate 58,733,470, forward strand.
AAGCTCCTTCAACGAACCGAAGGCCTCGTCGCACACCTGTTTATGTATATAAAAAGAGTATATAGAAGAGTATATAGAAGTATATAGAAGTATATAAGAGTATATAGAAGTATATAGAAGTATATAAGAAGTACATTAAAGTATATAGAAGTATATAAGAGTACATTAAAGTATATAGAAGTATATAAGAAGTATATAAGAGTATATAGAAGTATATAAGAGTACATATAGAAGTAAATAGAAGTATATAGAAGTGTATACAAGCGTATACAAGTATATAGAAGTACATAGAGGTATATAGAAGTATATAGAAGTATATAAGAGTACATTAAAGTATATAGAAGTATATAAGAGTACATTAAAGTACATACAAGTATATAAGAGTACATAAAAGTACATAGAAGTATATAAGAGTACATATAGAAGCATATAGAAGCATATAAGAGTACATAAAAGTACGTAGAAGTATATAGGAGTACATTAAAGAAGTACATAGAAGTATATAAAAAGAGACGAGAGTATATAAGAATAGATGAGAGTATATAAAGAAGTAAATAAAGTATATAAGAGTACGTAAAAGTACGTAAAAGACATGACTTAACCTATTCAGACCTATGTGATTCACATAAACCACGTAAACCAAAAGATATACCCTACAAACTTCAAAAAAGGCAAAACTAGGGTACCTACCTTACAAGTCAAAACAGCTGTTACGTGTCCTTGGTTACTGCCCGCCCCTCCCCCGACCCCAGGGCCCCCCGCGGGCCCACTGGCCCCGCCCCCACCACCTCCCCCCCTCTCGTCAGCGCTCTTCCAGGAAATGATCTGCTCCTGGGACACGATGTTGGTGTAGTGCTGCGTCTGTTGCATGTGTGACGTCATTTCCGCCAGGGACCGGAAGCTTTGCCCACACCACATACACTTCAAGATCTGTCTCGTCTGTTCCGCACCCTTACCCAACCACACATCCTGTCCCCGGACCAGCTTCCTGGGCAGGGGCATACTTTCTTTGATGAGATCTTTCACGGCTCCAGACGGGATGCTGGGCCCCGGGATGGAATTCTGGACCCCTACGGATATGCTACCGACTGGGGGGCATGTGTTGGGCCCCTGGCCCAACACTTTGGGGGCGTTTTGGGCCTCGAAATGGGCCGTTGAACAGTGCTTGGCCTCTTTCATGTGTACGGTCAGTGCGGACAGGGTTTGGAAGCTCTGACGACACCAAACGCACTTTAGGACGTCTCGTGACTGTTCTGCGGATTTTGAGAGCCAATGGGACTGCCATGCGCTTTGGCGACCGTGTTGTTGGTGTCTGGTGACATCTGGTGGTGCTACAGTTGGTGCGCTTGCCTAGAACGAGTATATACATATGTATATTTATTGACAGTTTAACTACATACAATAGTATATAAGAAGAGACGATAGTACATAAGAAGAGACGAGAGTATATAAGAAGAGACGAGAGTATATAAGTAGAGACGAGAGTATATAAGAAGAGACGAGAGTATATAAGAGTATATATTAGCATATAAAAGTACATGAAACCAATTCATATTCTCGTGAATTACAGATACATACCCTACAAGAATATACAAACTATAGGAAACCAAAAAGAAGTAAATAAAAGCACATAAAAGTATATAAATAAATACGATACATACCTCCCCAAGTTTGCTCAACTCTGACATCTTCTCTAGAGCTTTGGTTGCCTCGCTCACGACACCATTCCATTGTTCTTTTACAGGGTTGTATTGGTTCACAGCCCAGGGCGTACTGGTCACAGGTGCCTTGTATTGAACCCATTGCTTTGGTGCCACGAAACCGGTCAGGGAAGCCAATGGCGACGTGGGAGGCACCACTGGTGCACTGGTTCTCTTCCTCCTGGTGCTCAGATCCAATGGACTACTGTCCAAGGTTGGACTGGGCTTTGAAAGGTTCAAAACACCTTCTGGACCACTGTCTTGGTCACTCTCAGCACCAGAGTCTTGTTCCTGGTTCCCTATACTCTTGTGCACCCGCTTACGACCTTTGGTGCTGAAGTCTAGGACTTCTGGTGAACTAGAAGATGTTTGTAAACCTAGTGGGGTCCTGATTGGCTCTGGGGTTGGGGAGGGGAGCGGGGGAATTTGGGGGGGAGCTGGGGGAATTGGTGTGGGTGTTGGTGTGTGGTGAACCAGTGGGAGGGGCTGAGGAGGGGGTGGTGTTGGTGCGGGTGGGGTTGCTGGTGGTTGGGGACTGGTGCTGTTGTCCCTGTGAAGAGAGTGATACCGTGGTATAACATGGTACAAGGTGGTATGTTGAGGTATACAATACCATATAATCTATAAAAAAGATGCATTTGTAAAGAAGAATAAGGAAGTTCAAACTTTGGAGGCCCATAACTTTGTTGTTTGTTAAGATACAGATGAAACAAAAATGTCGTTATGAAGATAATTTAATTGTTTATCTAATCAGTAAATTTCATTGTTCTTTAAATGTAATTAGTACCTGAAAAAAATTCATTTACAAATCGATGTCATTTTCGTGATGAAACCGTCATGGCCGACTTTGAGGCGCTGTTGCTCCGTTATTAAAGGTAATATTGCAAAATAAAAAACTAACTACGATTCCCAGTTTAATTATTTATAATTGCGATTAATTTCAGCATTCTATTAATGTTTGAAATATGCAAAATAAATTGATTTGTCGTCGCATGTCATTTTTCTTAATCGCCACCTACGGAAAAAAGACGGCCTACTTAGGAGTCTTATTCCTCCTTTGTTTAAGTAAATATTTAAAAACAAAAAACGTACGATAATAGCTTGTTATATTGCTAATACTACTGTAGAAAATTTTATTTCTATTGCATTTAATGAGGCCATAATAAATTAATTACTGTCGTAATGTAATTATTGCAACGAAACTAATATGGCTAACTTTGAACCCTAGCTTCTCTTATAGTTATTGAAATAACAAAAAAGAAAAAATACGTGATAATAGAGTATAATATTTTACATAATTACACCAAATTTAATAATTCCATTCACATATTTAATATAATAAATTAATTACTTTCTATGAAACAGGCACTCGAGTGTAAGTTGTACGCCAGAATCAATATGACCAACTTAAAACTTTAATAACTCTATTGTTTATGAATATATTTATAAACAAAAAACGTAGCATTATAGCCTATTGCATTGAGTATATATGTATTTAATTTCAGCTTTCAATTACAATTCTAATTACCCGAATTAAATTAATTTAACAACAAGTGCAATGTTCAGGACGAAACAACAATGGCTGACTTTGAACCATAATAACTACTAAAGTATTAACAATATTCAGAAACAAAAAATATATGAAGAAACCTTATTCTTTTTACTATACCTGTACAAATTTTTAAACTTCTAAATTAATATTTAGTTCCCAAAAAAAATTAATTTCCCACACCATGTCACTATCGCAGCGAATCCAACATGGCCAACTTCCAACCCTAATAACACCTAAACTAATGGGAATAAAGAAACGAAAAAGACACCAAAATGTGCGCCATTTTGTGTAGAATAAGAGATCATAATTGCACCTACCTTTTCTCTTGCACTTCTGGACCCAGCATCTCTTCTTTGTCCTCTTCCTCTTCTTCTTCTGAAGATTCCTCTCCTGCTATCGCCTCTTCGCTATTATTTTCACGTACACCGCCTTCCCCTGGAAAGATAGGATACGTATATAAGATCGTACATAGTCAGACATTTTTATTTATCTAGCCTAGACTATCATAGATAGAGATTTGCAAATTTTTGCATACATAATAGAAACATAGAGCTTCAATTTGATGTTTGGTATATAACTATAGTTGCCATAGAGAAGGAGAAAAAAAATCCTAAAAATGGACAATACGAGCTAGTTCACGAAATCGATGTCCGTAATAGGTAGACATAATGATTTATCTAGCCTAGACTATCATAGATAGAGATTTCCTAATTTTTGCACATAAAGTAGAAACATAGAGCTTCAATTTGATGTATGTTTTATAACTACAGTTGCCATAGCGACAGAGAAAAAAATTCGTAAACACGCAGACATACGGACTTACCTATGTGAAGCTTAAATGTAATAGGAAACCTAACATACTTAAATAGGCTATACGTAATAGATGTAGATTCGCAAATTTTTGCACACAAGGCCAAAAAGAACAGAACAAGGATATAAACAGATTAAAAACACGAAAAAACGATAAAATATCGCTAAAAAACAATAATATATCAACAAAAACACAGAAATATTGCAAAAACAGTAAAGAATCAATTAAAAATCATAAAAAAACATCGCTTAAAACAAAATAACAGCTATGTAAACAATTGGAAAAGACGTAAAAACAATCATACATCCACAAAAATAACGCATTATTACTATAACAATGAACAATCCATTAAAAAACAAAAAAACATCGCAAAAACAAATGAATATCGAAAAAGTCCAAAATGGCGCTCGGAAACACACGGTTGCTATGTGGGGGGGGAGGAAGGGGTGGCAAAACAAGATGGCGGCGCAGATTATCGCTATTTACGAGCGCAATTAACGACGTTCTTTTGTCGCAAAACCGCCGACGCCAAATTTACGTCATTTTCGCCGCTCAATTGTCTCCGAAAAAGACGGCGCGGTCGGTCTAATTGGTGCGACAAACAGTCGAATTGCGGAAAAAGCGGGAGTCGTAGGAAAGCGAAATTGGTGTCAGAATGGAGGCCATTTTGTCTAGTTTCTAAGTATAAATTTTGGTTTTGCTGCGTCTTTTTGTCTAGGCTAGAGAGGCTGAAATGTCTAGCAAGTACACGGTTTTTTTGCTTAAAAATCCCATGACATCGCTTTGTTTATGAATTTTTAACTAAGTTGCTATGGAAACTACATTTATGAAACATACACCGTTTAAAAGCTCTAAGTTTTTTGTTTATAAGAAAAAATACACAAGTTTATATCTATTACGGTCTAGGCTAGAAAAAATAATTTGCACAAAAGGTACACACTTTTTACGATATTTTTTCCATGCATAGTGTTACTTTATGAATTTATTTCTCCAAAATTATAAATACAATAACAATGAAACATATATACATTTAAAGAACAACTTTTCTAGTATATACATAAAAATCATTGAGTCTCTATCTATTATTGTGTAGCCCTGATAAATAGAAATGTAAAACTATGCACATGAAAATATATGTCGACTTTAGTGAAGCATAGACGAGTCAGTTGACGCATTTGTTTGTGATTTTTTTCCACAATTGCTATGGCACCAATAGTTATAAAAGATACATCAAATTAAAGCTCTATGTTTCTACTTTATGTGCAATAATTTGCAAATCTCTATCTATAATAGTCTAGGCTAGATAAATCATTATGTCTACCTATTACGTGTATGCCCTTCGAAAACCATTCCGTTTTTGTCTATGTTTAAGAATTTTCTGCACAGTTTCTATGGCAAACATAGTAATAAAACATATATCAAATTGAAGCTCTGTGTTTCTATTATATATGCAAAAATTCGCAAACGTGTATCTATAATAGTTTAGCCTAGACAAACATAAATGTCCGACCGATACGCGGATCGATAGCGGAAAACAAATCGAATTGCAAAATGGAGGCAATCAAACAACGAAGTCATTTTCCACTCAATTTTCGCTCTTCTTTTTTTTTCGGCGCATTCATCAGCCGCTTTATTCCGATCGTCAATTTTTCATCGCTTTTTAATTCGCTATTCAATTGTCTCCTCGCCTCTGATTGGCTCCCTTAATTTGCGAACAATTTTCTTTTATTTCGTTCCGATTGGTGCGAAATTTTCGAAAGATTTGTGTGTCTCTTTTTTTTGATCGTAACTTCGAACCTGGGACTGCTACAGGAAAAGTGAAAACGCCATTTTGAAGATCAATCTTTCTTCTTTTGATTGCAAAAATTATGAATACGCCATCTTTTAAAACAAAAAAGTTATGGAGGATTATGTAGGACCATGTTTTGGACTCAAACAAACAATCAAAATATTCATGACCCAACTTTGACCAGATATAGAATAAAAACTGGAAAATGTACAGAAAAATAAAAACAAAGTTTTAAAGGCTTATTATTCCTCTATTGAATACAAAAACTTGCATAACTCTTAAGTTAATAATAACTAAGATACTTGCGAATTTGTAAAATGCTGTCGTCCCTTAAGAGTGCAACTAATGAAGAAATATGTAAAATACTTGAGAGTGCACTAAATCAAACCGAAATATGACAATTAAATAAATTAATGTACATATTAGTCCTATACTTTGATCTATACATACAAAAAATTCCATAAAGATATCTTATATATTAGTTGAGATATGATTAACATTATAATTGAACGTCATTTCCCTAAAAAACAAACCCTAAAATAATATTAGCAACTTTGAACCTGGAAAAACGTATCCAAACTTTGAGCTTTTATAGAATCAAACTCAAGAAGCGCACACAAAAAGTAAAAATACATTTTAAACCTTAAACGTTCTTCTATAAACTGCAAAAAAATGCAATCCTCTAATTTAAATATTAAGCGAGATATTTGCCTTTTTGCGAGGCCATGTCATCCAGACCAAAAAAAATCACAAAAAAGAAAACGCAACTTTGAAGGCTCATAGAATCGAACTCAGGACACCCACCTAAAAACGAAAGACAGTCCAATAAAGCACATACTTTTACCTACAAAACACAGTAATTAGCATCTTTCTAACTTGAATATTAACCGAGATATAACCCCATTTTCCACCCCCCCTCAAAAACAGCATATTGAAAGTGGCCCATTGGGAACATCATTTACACCCTCCCCTCCCACCCCCTCCTCCCCCGCCCCTTTTTACCTGCTACGGTTATTAACCAATGATTTGTGTGCTTTAATAACAGCTTTCCAATCGGAGATAATGGTCGAAAACAATGCGTTCTAATGGAATATTCGTGGGAAAAAAAGGATGTTCGGATGAGAGATGGGGGACGAGATTTTATGGGGTGGTACAGCGGAGTCTGGGCTCGAGTTTAAAAGTGTCGCCGTCCTTCTGGAGGGACCGGGTTCGAAGTTATGGGCGGTCAAAGTTGGGGTTGATTTTTTTTTTCGGTGACAGCATCCGAGGAAATGGACCATATCTCGAGTGGCATGAAAGGTAGAGCAAAGATGATTTTTGTAGTTGGTAGAGGATAGATTGAGCTTTGAATTCGTACTTACAACTTCCCCGTAGGTGTCCTAGGTTTGATGTTATTTACTGTCAAAGTTGGGATTAGAATTCTTTATCGGGATGATTAGAGCATCCCACTTAATGGACCAATTCTCAGAAAATATAAAAGATATTAAAAATACAATTTCTGTATTTAATTGCCGATAGATTGAGCTTTCCAATGCTTTTTTCACTTTTTCCGTATGTTTCCTAGGTTCTATGCTAAAAAATCCCAAACTTGGTTATTATTACTTGATTGTTATCTTCTTAACAAAATACAGCATCCCACGAAATGGACCATAACTAGATAATAAATCACGACAGAAACTTCGCAATACTTTCATCGTATAGAATACTAATTGAACTTTGAAAAGATACTTTTAAATTTCTTATATGTTTTCTAAGTTTGATGCTTTTAGCGGTCAAATCTGGAAATACAATTTTTTTCCGGAAATCGCAGCATCCTACAATATGGACCACATCTCAGTTAATTCTCAACATAGAGAAACCAAGATCTTTGTCATTGACAGATAAAACTCTAAGGTTTGTAATGATGCTAAGTTTACATCCGTATCTTATTAGAATTCGAAGCAAATGAAGTCCAAAGATGAGATGAGAGAACATAAGACGAGATGAGTGTATAAGACCCGTACCACATCTCGACACACATTAACACAGTCTGCATGTGATTCCAATGGAAACCACTTATCAAACGAAAGATACGAATCGACGCAGACTCCCAAAGGATTCGTTTCCAATGGTTACCCAATACAGAAATCAAGCGATCTGCGAGACACAAATCATCTCATTGCTGTCACGGAAACCGGTTGGAAAATGCCTCATATCTCTTGAACCATTATGGCTGGCGGAAAACTAAAATTATATCCGTAAACTAGAGACTTTTTTCTTTAAAATGATGCTAAATTTATTTCCGGGTGGTAATTAGCAGATGCGCAAAAAATTTAAACTAAAAGGGTTGCTTTTGTTGCAATTTTTTGCACTCCGTCACGGTTGTTCAACTTAATCGCGATTTTTCGCAGAAATTTCTGGAAAATTGCTGTAATTATTATGAATGATCATTAAACTACATTCCTTTATCTCTCTTTTGGTCCATGATTCAGCTTCCTAGGACAATATTTAGATGCATAAACATTTTAAACAAATGTACACTGCAAATATTTAGTTGTTGCTAATTTGAGCCCATTTTATCGCTAACTCACGCAAATAATTGCAAATAATTTATAATCGAATTAAACTACTTTCTTTTCTCTTTTGAATGATGCTAATTTCATCTCTTTAACGCAATATTTAAGCCTCCAAATGGACCAAACAAGATCAAGATGCAAATTCGAAATACGCACAAACGTCATTATTTCGCTTCCAGACTTCGATACATCGATTTGGCGCTTTGGGAAATGCGACTTTCGATATATCGATCCTCACTTCCGCCGGAAGTGGTGCAGATCTCGTTCTTCCGGTCCTTTGGGATGCTGAGAAACTCTCTCCAAGATAAAGATGCACTTTTTATGCTAATCCCCGTCGCCATTTTGGACACGACTCGATACAACTTTCCCATTGGCTAATATCGACCAATGAAATACGATGTATACGTATATATAGTCAACAGGAATGAATTGTGAATTAAACACTATGTTTATGAATTTTTTATGAGTAAACTAATGAAGATATGAACTTTACAATTTTTGTAAACAATTATCATAATGTTGTTTATAAGTACGAATTTTTTAATGCCTGTATCTTTTATACTTTTTCCGGAAAAAAATCCTAAACCAACCCATGTCACTGACAACACACAATTAATGAATTACTGAGGATGATGTTTATGAATTTTTTCTGAGTAAACTATTAAAGATATGAATTTTAAAATTTTTATAAACAATAACCATAATGCTATTTATACGTGCAAATTTTTTAAGTACTATATCTATCATACTTTTTCTGCAATAAAATCCCAAACCGTCCCCTGTAATTAACATCCCACAATACTTTCAGACCTTCTCTAGCCTAGACTATTTAATCTAGGTATACATATTAATTTACATGCATAGATAAACACTTGTTCTATAAGCACACAAATTTTCGTTACTGTATTTATCACCATTGCTGTGCAAAAAAATCGCGAAGTATTCACAACCAGCTATGACGCAAAATTCAACTCCAACCAACCATACGTAACATACAAATATCATACAAATTCAGGAATTTTTCTAGGAAAAACTAGAATAGCTAGACAACCATAAATATTTACACTAATAGACAAACACATTATGTATTGAAAGTAATTTTTTCAGCTCTGTGTCTCGTAAAAATTCTGAGATAAAAATTCACAAAATCCAACTCTATCCAAGCTTACTTAAAATTGATCTGGAATTCAGGAATTTTTCTAGCCTAGACAAATGGTCCCAAACCCTCAAAAAAAATTGTACTCATAGAAAACCAACTCTTATATACGCACAAAAAGTTTCAATTGTTTATCTATAACAAACTTTAAGAAAATAATTCAAAAACACATAGTGACAAATCAAATTAGTAAAATATATAGAGAACTATAATGTTTATAGCCAAGACTGTATAATCTTTGTATATAAGAAGCATAAAGCGTTATCATAGAATCGAAATATGTCACAAGTTTGGGAATTTTTGTAGACTAAATTAAATAGTCTTAGACATTCAAAATAATTCCTGTACATAGAAATGTATCTTATTTATACATATACGATGTACAATGAGTCTATCTATTATAAGTTTTGCGTAAAAAATTCCCGAATTATCGACATATTAGAGTAAGACAGTAGATTCTACAAGTTTGGGAATCAATGGTGCATAAACCAAAAGGTTTAGAGAATCAATAAAATTCACAGTTATAAAGCAATACCTTGCCTACATATATGCAAAGTAAAAAGTGTCTATCTAGTACAATATTTGCAAAATAAAATCGTGAAGTCTCACCTTAATATGGAGAAATCACAAAATTCCTCAAGTTTAGGATTTAATCTAGCCTAGACTAATAAACATAGAAGTCCAAAAAAATTCATAGTCATAGACAAGTACTTAGTCTATCTATGTGCAAAATTAAAATAGTCTATCTATTAAAACTTCTGCACAAAAAAATCGCAAAGTATGGCTATATTATAGAAGAACAGCGAAACCCAAATATTCCCCAAGTTTAGGATTTAATCTAGGCTAGACCAATAAAGCTAGGAGTCCAATAAAATTCACACTCATAGACAACCACCTCATCTACAAATGTGCAAAATTTCGGCCTCGTATCGATCTTGGTTTGCGACCAAAAAATTCGCGAATAAACTCCCACAGGGCCATTAAATGCGCAGAAATGCACATAAGTGAATCCCATTATGAAGGCACTAAGTCACGTGGTTGCGTTTTGTTTCGTGACGTCACTTTTAATGAGAGTGCATTTTGGGCATCGTATTTATGGGCCCCGGAATGAGCTTAATGAAGATCGCATTTTATGTAAAAGTGCTTTTCGTTTGTTTCTGGACGCTCTCGGACACTTTTAGCCAATCTCAGACACTTTTAGCCACCCTCAGACACTTTTAGCCACTCTCAGACACTTTCTAGACAATATCTGACACTTCTCTGAATCTATCAGACAGTTCTAGACACTCTTGGACACTCTCTAGACAGTATCAGACACTTTTCAGACTTTACCAGACAATTCTATACTCTCTCAGACGATTCTAGACACTCTTAGACACTTTTAGCCACTCTCAGACACTTTTAGCCACTCTCAGACACTTTCTAGACTATATCAGACACTTTTAGCCACTCTCAGACCCTTCTTTACTCTCTCAGACAATTCTAGACACTTCCAGACACTTTTCAAAATCTCTCAGAGAATTCTAGACACCCTCAGACACTTCTAAGACAGTTTTAAGACAGTTATAGATCCTATCTGACACAAAAATGAACTCTCAGACAGTTTTTATACTCTCTCAGACAATTTTAGCCAGTCTCAGACAATATTAGCCACTCTTAAGCCACTTAAAGACAGCTTCATACACTCATAACTTGTTTAAGACATTTCCTCGTATTTCTTTTACGTGTATTTCCTTATGAATCATTTTCCTTTCTCTTATTGGTGGGATTTCCTTGTGACGTCATCTTCTACGAATTTACGTGTATATATATATATATATACGTAATAACAATAGTTTATTTACGTTTATCAATTGTTTTAATGGATAAAATGGCGTTTAATTATCTTATTTATTGTTTTATTCGTTAATTAACAATAATAATACGATTAGATATTGTTTATTAGTTGACATCCGCCATTTTACGTAAATAAATACGTAAAAATGGTTGATTACGATCCTCAATTGTTTAAATCACTTATTATTGGTTAATTAACACTTTAATTCGTTTAAATATTACGCAAATTAATTAATAAAACAAATAATTAGTTAATAACGCTTTTCATTTGTTAAAATCCCACGCGAAATTCGAAAAAACACCTTTTCATTTCGTCTCCCGTAACAACGCTCCCATTCTCACTTAGCAACGTCTTCTTTTTCCCCCTCCCCCTCTCCCCTTACCTCCCCTCACTTCCCCCTCCCCCTCTCCCCTTACCTCCCCTCACTTCCCCCTCCCCCCCTCCCCTCCCCTACCCATAAATCCTTCTTCTTCTGATTGATATATGTCTCCCTTAAATCAAAGATGGCGGACGGAGCAGATGCCATATCCTAAAGCTTATTATTATGCCGTTCTCTTTATATATGTATTCCCATGTATATACACGTGTGTACATATGTGTTCCGCTCTTATGTACTTTTGTGTGTGGTTGTTGTTTTGTTTATGTACGTAAAATGGTTTTTTTTAATGTAATCGAATTATTTTACGTGTAAACAATTGTCGGCCATTTGCAATCGCGATCTTTTTTGAATGTATTTTTGTTGTTGCTATAGTAACTATGTATATACTCTTATGTACTATGTATGTACTTGTTCTTTTGTATATATATATAATACAGTTTGTTTAAATGGTTTAATTAATGTTTATATACATATATTTACTTATTCTTTTATATATCGAAGGCGGCCATTTGTAAACAAAACGTAAATATATGTATAAATACGAAAAAAATGTATATAATTACAATAAATTGATTTGAAAGTGTAAATGAATGTTATGTAAAGTTGTTTTAAGCTTAAAAAATGTTTAATTATAATAAAAAGGTATTAATTTAGGGTTATTTTAGTTTAATTAGTATTATTATTAATATTGTGCGAGTTTGTTTATTTTTGTATGGCAGCCATGTTGGTTTTCTTACGATGAATAACAGTTAAGAGTATAAATATAATATAATTGTATATAATACTGTTTTTAATTATTATTAAACTTAAATTACTTATTAATTAAAGGCTATAGCTTATTATATAATTTATAAAAGAATTTATAATAATTACGTGTATATTATTGTTTACGTATATCGTATTTCATTTGTTTTATATCATTTTATATATATTACGTATAAACACGTATAAATTCGTTGCTAAGCGAGAAAAACAGCTGTAAAGCGAACTAAACAATAACTAAGCGTAATAAACAATAGCTAAGCGTAATAAACAATAGCTAAGCGTAATAAACAATAGAAAAGCGTAATAAACAATAGCTAAGCGCAATTAACAACAGAAAAGCGTAATAAACAATAGCTAAGCGTAATAAACAATAGCTAAGCGTAATAAACAATAGCTAAGCGTAATAAACAATAGAAAAGCGTAATAAACAATAGAAAAGCATAATAAACAATAGAAAAGCGTATTTAAACATATCCTAAGCGATAAAAAAAAAACAAAATATAAGCTATATAAACCGTATCTAAGCAACGAAAACTTATCCAAAGCGAAGTCAACGCTTTCTAAGCAACGCCAACGTATTCTAAGCGTATATTGTTGGGCCGTCGTTATGCGAGGAGAGCGTCGCTAAGGGAGAAAAGGTATTTTAATTATAATAATTTATTGCGTCATAAATCTGTCACGAGATTGACGAGTGGTCCATTCGAAATAAGGGAGGCTGCGAACGTTACGAAGGCTTTTTCCGGATGTGTGTCTTAAAAGCTGTCTTAGATGCGTCCACAAGAGTCTAGAATCGTCTAGAATTGTCTTAAAACTGTCTTATGTACTCTAGATTTGTCTTAAAACTGTCTTATATACTCTAGAATTGTCTTGAACTGTCTTAAATGCGTCTGAATTCGCCTGAAAGTATCTTAAAATTGTCTAGCTGTCCCTGACGGTGCCTTGAGGTGTCTTAAGCTGTCTTAAATATGTCTGAGAAAGTCTAGAAGTGTCTGACAGAGTCTAAAACTGTCCTAAAACTGTCTGAGACAAAGAAGATGTGACTTAAATGCGTCTAGAAGTGTCTTAGTGTGTCTTTTAGAATCTGAGACAGTCTAGAAGTGTCTAAGAATTGTCTATTAGTCTTTGAACAAGTCTTATTTGCTTTCCTGAGTGTCTTATAGAGTCTACAAGTGTCTGAGAGTGTCTTGAACTGACTGAGGGAGTCTAGTTGTATCTGAGAGTATATAAGACGAATGGACAGTGTCTGGAAGTGTCTTAAAACTGTCTGATTCCTTAATAGACACTCTGATAGAAGACCAAACGCCAAAAAAAACAAAAAACTGATTTATCGAGTTGCGCGCGGCGGCCATCTTGTTTCGCCGCTCATTTGTTCGCTTTTGATTGACGACCAATGGAAAGCTTTTGATTGAGAAGTCGTTATTCAAATTTTTACGACCGAAAAAAACAAAACAGGAGTCGTAAATTTCAAAAATTCGCGTATTTCGTTCGTCATTTGGGTAAATTTATTGCGCTCGGGCGCCATCTTGGTTCTCTTTATTAACTCAGTTGCTATAGGACATCTCTAAATCACGTAAGGGGTGCTTTGTCTATTTTGCATAGTCTGACTTTGGGGGCTTATATCTAGATTTCTAATTATCGTAGAAAGATGAAAATATATTCCTTAGAAAGCCTATTGTTTCTTCTATTAACGTATATAATTTCATTGTCCTAGATGAATTAGAAATAGACGGAAAAAATTGATGAAGAACAGCCTACACCTAGGTTCTCCTAAGTGAATCATATCGTAAAAATGGCCTGAAACTATACACGATTTTCAAGATTTTTTTTCTCGACAACTATCATTTCTAGAAACATATAAAAAATAGTCTACAGAAGCCTCATATTTGTACTTTATATATATAAATTTTAAGCTTTCTATTTTAATAAATAAACGCCCAAAAAAATTAAATCTCAAAAGCCTGCACTTTAGAAAAATATAGGCCATATTGTTAAAATAAGTTACAAATTTAGAATTTTATTTCTCAGTAACTATGTATCATAGAAAGATGGAACTTGGTTTGCTATGTATAATAGACTTTCTAGTTTAATTTCCTAAAGTTTAATTTCTTAACTTTAATATTTAATACACGAAAAAAATTAATAAAGATAGTCCTACACTTAAACAAATAATTCAAAACTTATGCACGGTATGCATATATATACATACACATGCATTAACCTGTATATTACGTTCTAACCATTAATTTTCCTACATAGTCATGCTTAAGAATCCTGAATATAGTTATTAATATTCAATAATTTATATCTGACAAACTAATAAATCAATAGAAATTAAAAAATATCCATTGTAAAGCTTAATATTTCTAGTTTATATGTAAGAAATTTCAGATTTCTATTTTTATATTAAATGCTCCAAAATAATTAATAACTAAGAAGCTACCATTATAGAATTACTCCTAGTCTACAATGAAAAATCGTTTCCCATATTCTAGAATTTTTTCCTCACTAAATATCAATGATAGAATAAAATAAAAAATATTACATAAAAGCCTAGAGTTTCTAGTTCTTATTCTAAAATTCCTAGCTTTCTATTTGTATAAATTATTATCCTAAAAAATTAAAATCCAACACCCTGCACTTTGAAAAAATGTCGGCCATATTGAATAGAAAGTTGCAAATTCAAAAATTTATTTCTGGGATATTATAAATCGTAGAGAAATAAAAATGACTTTGTAGAACAGGTTAATAATTATACTTTTAAAGCAAAAAATATCAGCGTTTGATTTGAATTCAAAGTACCCGAAATACGCTCATAATCACAACGCTACACCCAAAAATCAATACCCCATCTTGAGAAAAATAACCCAAACTTTGATCGCATCTGGAACCGAACCAAGGAACCCTAGAGAGACGCGGATGCTGGGATATGAATCTTTATTCTTTCCTCTCTGGACCACAAAAAACCGCATCTTTCTATCTCCATCCGTCTCTGCTCCAGAAGCCTTTTTCCAGTCACGTGTCACTCATCTTCCTCAACGGACGTATGTCTCCAGGCGCTGACGTTTTGAGTGACGTGTGTTACAAACGTCACAACGTCTTGGGAACTAATTGATCACGTGTCCGTCTCTTCCTCTGTGACGTCACTCATCGTGTTTATCTGCTCTCAGACACTTTTAAGACTCTCTCAGACACTGCTAGACACTCTCAGACACATTTTATGCTATCTTAGACAATTATAGACTGTTTAAGACACTTTTAGACTCTGTCAGACAGTTGTAGACACTATCAGAGACTTCTAGACAATCTCAGACACTTCTAGACGCTATCAGACACTTCTAGACACTATCAGACAATTCTAGACACTCCCAGGTATTTCTAGACTGTCTAAGACACTTCTGTACACTCTCAGACATTTATATACACTTTAAGACAGTTCTACACACTCTCAGATAGTTCTAGACACTCTCAGATAGTTCTAGATACTCTCAGACACTTCAAGACACTCTCAGACACTTCAAGACACTCTCAGACATCACTAGACACCCAGAAAGAAAAATGAAGACAATCGTAGCTAGTATTCTATGTCCCTAGACACTAGAAGACACATCCTTAGACAGTTTTAAACTTTCCAAGACACGTTTAAGACTGAATTAGACACTAAAAGACACAGCCAGATACTTCTAGACACTCTCAGACAGTTCTAGACACCCGAATGACAATTCAAGACAATCTTAGCTTGTAAGTACGCTCTCATACCGCAAAAGACATACTTAGACATTCTTAAACTCTCTCAGACCAGTTTAAGACAGCACTAGACACTACAAGACACTGTCAGACACTTCTAGACACCCTCAGCCAGTCTTATACACTCTCCTAAGACAGTTTCCCGATGTCTCAATCAAAAGACAAAAGACTATCGATTGTCAATCTCGAATACGTCACTCAAACGATGCTGCGAAAGACGAGTTCCGTACGGTGTCTAGAACTGTCTTATACTGTCTTAAAAGTGTCTGACAGACCGTGGAAGTGTCTGAGATAGTATATTAATGTCTGAGAGTGTAGTATAATATACTTTAGTCTCTCAGAGTGGCTAAATAGTGTCTTAAAAGCATTCGAAAGTAAAAAGAATTGATTTGGAATGTATTTTAACGTCTTATAGTTGACTAAGACTGTCTGAGAGAGTCTAGATGCGTCTGAAAAGTGTCTAAGACAGCCTAGAAGTGTCTGAGAGAGTGTTGGAATGTTGGACAGTGTCTAGAAGTATCAGAGAGTGTCTAGACCAGTCTGGGAGTGTGTAGAACTATTTGAGAGTGTCTAGAATTGTCTGACAGAGTGTAGAACTGACTTAAAAGTGTCTGAGAGTGTCTAGATTTGTCTTAAAAGTGTCTGAGAGTGTCTAGAATTGTCTGACAGTGTCTAGAATTGTCTTAAAAGTGTCTGACAGTGTCTAGAATTGTCTTAAAGTGTCTGAGAGTGTCTAGAATTGTCTGACAGTGTCTAGAATTGTCTTAAAAGTGTCTGACAGTGTCTAGAATTGTCTTAAAGTGTCTGAGAGTGTCTAGAATTGTCTGACAGTGTCTAGAATTGTCTTAAAAGTGTCTGACAGTGTCTAGAATTGTCTTAAAAGTGTCTGACAGTGTCTTGAATTGTCTTAAAGTGTCTGAGAGTGTCTAGAATTGTCTGACAGTGTCTAGAATTGTCTTAAAAGTGTCTGACAGTGTCTAGAATTGTCTTAAAGTGTCTGACAGTGTCTAGAATTGTCTTAAAAGTGTCTGAAAGTGTCTAGAACTGTCTTAAAAGTGTCTGACAGTGTCTAGAACTGTCTGATAGACAACGAAAGACCTCCCGATAACAGCCTCAGATGTAATTCGATGGGTAAAAACAAAAGACACGTGATACAATCTCCTTCCGTCGTAAAGTGAGACACCTTATGACGTCATTTCCGTCGCAAGTGCGAGTGTTCCGAATAAAAGGCGAAATTGAACGGCCAATCCGTGATTAGAATTAGAAGAGATAAGATGAGATCTCTGCGAGGGTCCTGTGTGATGCTGTGTTTGAAGGAATTGGAGTAAATGAGAGCGAAGTTTGAGGGCTTATATCTCGTCTTCTAATAACGATAGAAAGATAACAATAGATTCATTTTAAAGCTTATTCTATCTACTTTATGTGTACCTATTTTTGTTTCCATGGATTTATTATAAATGCCTTAAATTTATTAATAAAGAGGAACCTACACCTAGATTTTCCTATGTTTCTAGTATCGGAAATGTTAGCCCAACTCAAAAAGGCAAACTTTACGAATTTTTTTCGCAGCAACTATTCATCCTACAAATAAACGAAAAATATCGCATATAAGGTACATATTTCTACTTTATAAATAATTTTTTTTATTATTCTATTTTAATTATTAATGCGCTAAAAAAATTAAAACTTTAACCCTTGCACTTTGAAAAAAATCGGTTGCAATTTGCCAAAAAAGTTTCGATTTGAAAAATTTATTTCTACGTTATTATCTATCCTAGAAAGATGCGAATAAGTTCATCATCTAATATAGACTTTCTAGTTTAACCACAAAAAAATTCATATCTTAATTTTAATATTTAAATCCCGAAAAAAATTAATAAAAAAAGCCCTACACACAGGAAATCAAAGTGTTTGGCATTGAAATACTATACGTATCGTAACATATATATGCGAAAATAAAGTCTGAGATTAAACTGAGAGCTATATGTAGTATTTGAGAGTAAAATAAATTGTCTTATATCCTCTGAGAGTGTCTCATTTACTCTCAGATTGTCTTATATACTCTGAGAGTGTCTTATTTACTCTCAGAGAGTACTATACACTATCTGAGAGAAGAAACGAGCAACTGAGAGCACAAACGAGCAACGAGAGGGAGGATAAGAGCTCCCCTCCCCACCTCCCCTCCTCCGCATTCGAATGGCATCATTACGTAGAAACCTCATCTTCTTTTATTACCCCCCTCCCTCTGGTCCATACTGGGATGCTGTGTATAAATTATCCCCTTTTTTTGGATTTGCACGCCTTTGTTTGGATTAAGATTCCGGGATTATTTATGGACGGATTCGAAAAGTAAAAAGTGCGTTTTGAAGAGAAAGGATTCATCTTTAATCCGACGTTTACGGATTCGAAATCGGTTCGATACTTTTCGATATATCGAAGCTCAAAGATCGATACTTTGGAAGGAATTAAAAGGGATAATACCCATGGGATGGATTCTATTCGGTGTCACAGACTTGCTGAGAGTAGATGAGAGTATGTGAGAGTCTCTGAGAGCACCTGAGAGTTCCTGAGAGCAGCTGAGAGTATATATTATAGCATACATTCATCTCTATAGGTCTACGTTAAAAAAATCTCACATCCAAAAAATCGCGTTTGAAATCTAAGCCAACTTTGCGAATTTTTTGTGCAAAAAGTATAATAGATAGCGCATTGAAATTTTAAACTTAATTAAAACAATTATTTATCTATGTGCACTAATTTTTTCAAAACCCTAACTCGCCTAGACTAGGCTACAAAAATTCGCAAATAAAAGGTTGCAAAAAGAAGTATCTCAGATCAAGGACACTTTCTAACAGATATATGCGTGAAACTATAATAAGTACTGAGCTGAATTTTTTATCATAGATTAAACATATATATATGTACACTTGTAACAATTTTCGCGTCTCTATCTCAATTTGTCTAGCCTAGAAAAATTCCTAACCACGAAGCCCGAAATGTCGGGTCGAAAAAAAAACGCAACTTTGCGAATTTTTAGTGCAAAAACTATTAAATATAGAGCTACGAAAATTTTTGCAAAATTCAAACACACTTTCTACTACCAACGTAAAAAATTTCAAGTGTGTTATCTTATTTGTCTAGGCTAGAAAAAATCGCAAACATATACATGCATAAATAGCCTGTTGAAAACCTCGCAAACTTCGCGATTTTTTTACGCAAAATCTATAACAGATAGAAAACTTAAACTTTTTGTAAAAATAGAACGTACTTTTGTTTATTTATGATAAAAATTTAAAAGCCCTATCTTTAATAGTCTAGCCTAGAAAAATTCTAAAAGACACAACTACAAAAAAACTAAAGAAAAATTCCGATTGGCTTACTCACGAATGACGTAACAGTGACGTAGAACCAATGACGTGATACTCACCTGTAAACAAAAGAAACAGTACATTAATACGAACGAAAGTGATGAAAAAGTCATAAAAATAGGTCAACTTTGAACGCTTATATCTCCGGACACAAGAATGGTACAGTGAAGATCTAGGTATCCTTGGAAACAGCGTTCCTTCCCCTTTCAAACCATACCCATTTTGTTTATGCCCGACCCTTTTTTCCCCTTTAATTCCGCTCCGCAAAAAGGGTCTACACCCCAAAAAGGGTGTTCTCCTTAAAGAGCAATTCCTATTCACAGCGAGAAAAGGGAATATAGATTAGACGGACGTGGGAAAGGAAAACGTGAGCTTGGCTTTGATTGGCTCTTTTTCGCTTCTCCGGAAACGCAAATGGAAAACGAAGATATGTGCCTTAATCTACGTTTTATTAGCTTTAGAACAATGCTTGGTTTGTGTTTCTATGATTAGAAATAATGATTTTATGAGCGAATTAAAAAAGGTCTGCGTTTGATAATTTGCGGTGGTTAGATTGGCCGAAATCGATTGGGCGGTTTTAACCGGAAGTTTCTCAGCTTCCGTGGACCGGAAGGGTAAAAGTAAAGTTATGTTACATCATCTATGTTCTTTTATCTTTAAAATGATGGTAGTTTTATGTTTCTATGAGTTCAAATAGCGGAGTTATGAGCAAAAACACAAATGTCTGCGCAGGGTACAAATTTGAAAAACTTCACATGTTTGATTCTATTGATTTTGGTGCCATTTTGGTTCCTATTTTGGTGACATATAGGCACCAAAATTGGTCCTTATATAGAGAAAACCTTCTTCTACAAAACTGTTATTTTGGTATTAATATATCTTAACTACTTTTAAAGCTATGAGGGTTAAACGAAGGACCTACATGTTTTTACAACGATAAGCACTGGTGTCTTCTGGAGCTTATTTGGTGCCTTATACGGTAACCAAGGAACACCAAATTTGGTGACAATAAAGAGAAAAGTATAAGCTTTCCAATAATGTCTTTTGTTTTACTGTTACATTCCTAAATTTAATTTTATGAGTGCATAAACACGAGACATACTTTTTGTATGTGTAAAATAATGTGTAAAATGAGTCTGTATTCATATAAGGCTTTAGATTTCACTATTGTTTTATCAATGATAATAGGTGTAAATGGTGTTCTTTGGTGCTAATTTGGTGCCTTATTTGGTGATATATAGACACCAAATTTGGTGCTTATAAAGTAGAACTTCTATACTTTCTAATGGTGTCTTTATTTTTCATGTAGATATTTTAGATTCGATATTCTAAGGATTCAAAGTTGATAATTTTTTTTTCTTGGATTATAGGTAGGGTTGTCTTTAATTAGAGTTTTGGTGCCTTATTTGGTGTCATAGAGACACCAAGTTTGGTGCTATTAAAGAAGAAAAACTAAGCTTTCCGATGGTGTCTTTTTTATTTATGTAGGTTTCCTGGTTTTGATTCTATTAAGCTTACAAATATGAGTAGCACTTTTTACCTCCCAAAAATCTTTTCAAACTTTAAATCTTTCCAGGATACGAACCAAGGACTCTACAGCAACAAAATTAAAACACAAACAAACCTCAAACCTTTAGTTGTTTACACAAAAAATTCCAGCTCTCTAACCCAAAAATTAACGCAATTAATTAACGTTTAAAACTCACCGTACACACCAAAAACACCAAACGGCCATATTGTACAAAAAGCATAAACATAAACCTTTACGTAAAAGTTTAAAATGACGTCACGAACCAAAATGGCGTCCTTTTGTCGTAACAAAAGCTCGTTTCCGCCGAATTAACTCCCAAAGGGTATTTTTTTTATTTATTTAAAAAAACTTGCGCCCGGACGCCATGTTGGAATTAAAAGTGACGCGTGTGTTTTTGTGACAAATGAAGGGTGAAATTCGAAATCGATTGTCTTTTGTTCGGTGGATCGGAATTAATTCGCGCTTTGGGCACATTTCCGTTTGTTTTTAACGATTTCGGGTGTTTTTTCGAAAGACCGTGGAATCGAACCCAGGAATGATATACAAAAAGGAAAGACACCATTGGAAAGATTAATTCTTCTAATTTGTTGACACCAAATTTGGTGTCTCTATGTCACCAATAAAGGTACCAAAACTGCCATTGAAATCTTACCTATTATTTATCCTACAAAAATCATAGTCATATTCGGAGCCTAATAACACAAAATCTAAAAAAGTTATATCACAATAAAAGACACCATTAGAAAGCTTATTTCTTTTACTTTATTAGCACCAAATTTGGTGTCTCTATGTCACCTAGGAATGTACCAAAACAGCACCAAAAGACACCACTACGTTTTGTGCTAAAAAGTCCTAGATTAAAAATAGTCTAACTTTAGACTGTAATAGAATAAAAACTAGGAAACAAAAGAAAATATAAGATATACCAATAGAAAGCTTGTTCTATTATATTTATAGCCACCAATTTTGGTGCTTCTATATCACGAAATAAGTTACCAAAATAGCACCATAGAACACCACTGCATTTATAGAGTTATGTAGTCCTAGACAAATTACAGTTCATATTTGTAGTCTTATAGAATTAAAACTAAAATACCTAGAAAAGAAATAATTAAAGAGTATAAAAGCTCATTTTTTTCACCTTAAGTACACCAAATTTGGTGTCTCTACAGCACCATTTAAGTACTAAAACTGCAATTGAAGACAACCCTACCTATTTTCATAGACAAAATCATAGTCAACTTTGGTGCTTAATAACACCAAAGATAAAAAAATGATACTAAAAATAAAGACACCTCTATAAAGAGCGTACTTTTAGCTATTATAATACCAAATAAAGGTATTTTTGAAGGCTATATAAGGCACCAAGTAACACCAAAACTACACCAATACCAGATTTTCATAAAAAAACGTAAGCCAATTTTAAATCCTTATTTCATCAAACAAAAGACACCTTCGTAAAAACTAAAGACACCAATACAAAGATCGTTCTTTTTTCTATACGAGCACCAAACTTGGTGTCTTTTAAGCACCAATAAAGACACCTATTAACACCAACTGAACACCAATACCATATTTTCTTTGGTAAAAATTAGTCAACTTCAAAGGCTTATATCATCGAAACCTAAACACCAACATAAAAACCAAAGACACCATTACAAAGCACACACTTTCCTCTCCATAGACACCAAATTTGGTTCCCCTAACACACGAAAAAAGACACCAAACAGCACCAAAAAGAAACCACTGCCATATAATTAGCCGCGCCTAATCGCGGTAAAAAAAATCCATCATGGCGACCGGCGCATCGTCTTAAATTAGAAAAAAACAAAAGGAAGGCGAAATTAAGGGAATTTCGTGTCTTATCTTAGATTCGAAAAAAAAAAAGAATTCCGATAATTCGTTCTTTTGTCCGATAAGAGAATCGATTGGAGCCTTAATTTGAATATAAGGGGTGCGTTCGGTTGAAGGGGTTTATTCTTGGTGTCTTTTGGTGCTTTTCTTGGTGGCTTAGGGGAACCAAATTTGGTGCTGATATAGAGGAAAGAATGAGCTTTCTAATGGTGTCTTTGATTTTGTTGTTGGTGTCTTACATTCGAACCTATAAGGCACCAAAGTTGAGTATAATTTTAACCATGATATTAGGTAGGGTTTTCTTTTGGTGCAGTTTTGGTGCCCTCTTTGGTGCAAGAGAAACACCAATTTTGGTGCTAATAAATATAAAAGAACAAACTTTATAAACGTATCCTTTTTGTTTTTCTAAGTATAATACATTAGAATCTATTAGAGTCCAAAGGTAGACTATTATTTATCTAGGATTCTCTAGCTACATATGTAGTGGTGTTCGTTGGTGCTAATTCTATGCCTTATTTGGTGATTTAGAGACACCAAAAATGGTGCGTATATACAAAAAAGTATGAGCTTTAATAATATATATTTGTTTATGTTGTAAATTGTTTAGTTTTGATTTTATAAGAGTGCAAAGTTTACGTACTCTTAAGCTGTGCCTTCGGTTGGTTTTTTGCATATGTTTCCTTATAGCACCATTTGGTGACTTATATGTTAATCTAAGAACACCAAATTTAGTGCTTATATAGAAAAAAGTATACGCTATCCGTACATATATGTCTTTTGTATATAATAACAACAGGTTTAAATCTATAGGACTCTGAAGTTAGGTATGTTTCCAAGACAACCCTATTAGATAAGAGTTCGCGATTGTTTCTAATGGCAGACATTTTGTTTATAATTTTTTTCGGTCATTGTTTATCGATTTTTTTCGCAGAAATTCCGTACGGATGTAGTCAAAAGGTTAAGCTTTCTAAAGGTATTTTTCTTTTGTCTCTAAAGGTCACGGGTTCGATCCCAGACATCTCCAAAGTCCCGCTTCCCAATGTATCCCTTTTCTGCCATTTAAATGCGACGAAAACCTGCTTCGAAAAAATAAAAGATGTGAGATAAAGGTAGAATTTATTTCGTCTGAACCGGAATTCGAATAAAAAGACTACTCAAGGCTAAAAGAATCGAACCCATGACATGGAGTAGGGAAAGACAATCTCTCAGACAGTTTTAAGACACTCTCAGACAATTCTAGACACTCTCAGACACTTATAGACACTCTCAGATAGTTCTAGACACTCTCACACAATATTAGACACCGTCATACACTTTTAAGACACAATTTTTACTCAGTCTACGTAATAATTACGATTCTAAGATTAAATTACTTTATGAAATATGTCCAACTTTAAATACGTCTAGAATCGAACTCATGACCATTAGGTACAAAAGAAAAATATCATTAGAAAGAGCAATTGTTTATCTACAACTGCAGTTAATTTCGTTTAATTATATTTATAAACAATTGCGCAAAAAAATATAAACAAAATGTCTGCAATTAGAAACAATAATAATAGCAGTAGTCTTATGTAATATACTTATCAGTGCCTGAACCTATATATTAGCTATATTAAGAAGCTTCTGGATTCGAACCAATGATACGCACATTAAAAAGACAAGTATTTTCTGAAAGCGCATACTTTCTTCTTTACTGACACCAAATTTGGTGTTTCTTAGACACCATTTAAGGTGCCAATTGGTGCTACAAATACACCAATGCAGATGAACAATACACGGAAAAGAGTGACAAAGAATTACAAAAAGAGAAATGAATACGTAAGTTTGAACCTTAATCATCCCAAATTCAATCCATACATTTCAAAATCAAAAACACCATTGAAAAGAGTATACTTTCTACTTTATGAGCACCAAAATTGGTGTCTTTTAACCTATATTTAGGGTACCATATGGTGTCATAAAGAAAGCAATGCAGTTTATTCAATTGAGGGAATAGAAATTTGATACTTCAAGTTTGAGCTCTTATAGAATCGAATTTAGCACACTAAAGTAGAAATCAAAGACACCATTGGAAAGCTTATTCTATTTTCTATTAACGCATAAAATTTGGTGTCTTTTAAGCACCAAATAAGACACCAAGATACACCAAAACGACACCAATACAAGATTTTCATACCGAAACATAAGTCAACTTTGAACCCTTATATCATCGAACCCAGGACACCAACGTCAAAAACAAAGACACTACTAGAAAGATAGTACTTTTCTCTGTCTACACAACAACTTTGGTGTCTTTTGAACACCATTTAAGACACCTTATAGCACCAAAAAGACACCAATACCACATTTTTTTAGGAAAAAATTAGTCAAGTTTAAACCCTAATAGCACCAAAAGCAAGACACCAACAAAAACAAAAGAGACACCAATAGAAAGAGCGCACCTTTTTCTATATATGCACCAAATTTGGTGTCCGTACGTCACCAACTGCGTCACCAATCGACTCCGAAAGGAACCACCCGCACTTCCCCCAAAAAAGATATCGAAAGCAATCGCTTATTAATTAATCCGTTTTAATCGAATTCCTTAACAAACAAAAGAAAAGCGATTTTCGTCGTTTTTTTTAATTAAAAATTTCGCTTTTCTTTTGTTTGACTCAAAAATGGCGTCGAATTGATTGGATTTTATTAAATTCTTTTCTTTTTTTAATTATTCGTTTGTTCGGAACTTTTTTTTCTGATTAGTTTGCGCTTAGTTTGCTTAGATACGAGTTATTTAAGGATTTATCTTACGCTAGGCAACCGCTTTGTTCGCTTACTTTGCGTTTTGATCGCTTAGATACACCTTAAAAAGGTTTTCTATGCTTAGAAACCGATTTTTAAGCTTAGTTACCGCTTTGTTAGCTTGGATACGTAATACGAAGCGCTTTTTATGCTTAGAAACGTATTTTTATCGCTTATTCAGCTTAGTAACCGCTTAAAAACCGCTTAGTTACCGCTTACAGTGCTTAGATACTTGTTTATAAGTAGCTTTTTATGATTAGAAACTGATTTAAACGCTTAATTGTCGCTTTGGTCGCTTAGTAACCGCTTAGAATGCGCTTATTACGCTTAGTAAATAAATTCCAATGACACGGTCGCCATTTTGGATAATTATCGTAACATAAATGAACAAAAAAGAAAAAAGAAAAGCGATAAAAAAGACAAATAAAAATCGGAAATCAATAATTAAAAAAAGATTATCGATAAAAAAACTTTCGGAAAAGAAAACAAATAAACAAAAAAGAAACGAAAAAGAATTGAATTACGTTTTTTCCAAATAATAAAATACGAAAACAGAAGATTTACGTAAATATAAACACTCTAATGTATATATAGCTTATTGATAATGGCGTACACAGGAAGAGGAAATGTTTACCCAACTTTGGGACTAAATAACTCATAAACCATAAAAGATACAAGACAAGTAAAGACATATTTAAAAACCTTATTCTTTCTTCTACAACATGCATTTAATTAGAATTCTTCATCTTTTATATTAAACGAGAAATTAAAGTTTTTCTGAGACCCTGCACCGCTGTACCACTACAAAAATTACATAACGCAACTTTGAGAATTTTTTCCTAACTAACTACAAAACAATTATGACCAAAAAGTACATATTTATAAGCCTTATATATTATCTACTATATACTATTTTTTCATGGCCCTATCTTTATTAACAATTGAAATATAAACCATTTAACAAAATCTTGCATGAACATGCAGATCTATACTCAACCATTGATTTCTATGACTAAATATTCCTTGATGTTAATAAAATATACATTATTTTAAAGCTTAATTATTATTGTTTAATATAGTATAAGTATTATTGCATATTATTCGCAAAATTGAGCACAAAATGGCCGCTAAAGTAAACAAACACATTCGCTACAACTTCTGTAGGTCACCATACTTTGGAACCAACTGGAATCGAATTCAGGCTATTTATTGGACATAACTATACATCAAATTAATCTGTGGTTAATTATCAGTAAACTAAAGTTTAATTTGTTGAAATCGAACGACATTTAGTGCCTCAAATGTTTAAACAAAGATATTGTTGCAAATTAAAACATCAAATTCCAACCCCAACTTTAAAGCCTAATAACTCAAAAACTATGATAGATATTTAGATGCGGCCGACGCCATCTTGTAGGTCCATCTTTCCTTAACAACCGAACCAAATCCCAGCATCCCTGAGCGGAAATTAAGCCCTTAAAATCATCTCGACCGACGTCACTTCCGATCATCTCCTTTCGCGAAATGCACTCCTCCAGTTGGTCCGCCAAGTCATGTGACACAACGTCCGGACCAATCAGAGTCGTCTTAATGGAGTTACGCTACAAAAGAATCGCTTTAATTGTCTCTGCCATCTGCCATATGTGATTTATGCGGGGACGAAATGTGTAGGTCCTTCTTCGGACGCCATTTTGAAGCCCTTGCTGACGTCACAGATTAATAAAACATACCTCGTTTTAAAGAGCATAAACTGAGCTTTAAAATGAATATTAATTTATTAAAATATATTCATAATCAACTTAGATATCGATTCCTAAACAGAGCTATGTTTTCGCTGAAAAGTCGCGATTCGCGAATTTTTAATGCCCATCTTTAGGCGCCATTTTGAACCATAATTAACAAAGATGGCGGAGCAAATTAAATATCACTTTAAAGAGCGTTTCTTAAGCTTTAAAATACTTTTAACACAATTAAAATCCAATAACAATTAATAATGGAAAATAACAATTATGTAGAGGTCTGCACTTGAACTACTACGTTTGCAAGGTTTTGTTTAATAAATTATTACTCAATAACTATAAAAGATACAATAATTATAAAAATAGCATAATAAAGAAAAAAGATTGCGCTTTATAGCCATATTTACTTTTACTTCTATCCTCCAATGAGAAGCCAAAAATAAATTCCTAAACCGGACTAAATTTACACCGAAACTTTTCGCGGTGTGCAGGGTCTCACAAAATATTTAATTACTCGGTTGTTTATGAAGATATAAAGAAACAAAAAACTGTTATACAT
Organism: Pantala flavescens; assembly: GCA_020796165.1. Lineage (NCBI taxonomy): Eukaryota > Metazoa > Arthropoda > Insecta > Odonata > Libellulidae > Pantala > Pantala flavescens. The sequence continues at coordinate 58,761,593 of CM036880.1, forward strand.
ACATAATAAATTATGGTTTATTGTAGTATTTTTATATTTTCTATATCTTTTATATTTTTTGAGAAAAAAATTCCCAAAGTCGAACAAAAAAAATTGCGTCTACGAAATCAAAGTATTACGTATATACATATATACTTATGCAGAATGGTCTACGTATCGATTGCGCTTAGTTTGCGCTTAGCTTCCGCTTAGGAGCGCTTCCTAAATTATGGATCGTCTTTTGTTTCCCAATGCGATTACACTGACCTCTGTCGTCTTAATGAGTTGCGATTGTGCGGTCATCTTGCGTCGCAGCAAATTTTCTCCCCTCTGACACGCCCTCTTTCGGGGGCCATATCTGGACCCGAATGTGGAGTTGGGATGCTGGGATTTTTGCATCTTGTAGAAGATGGACCAAACTTTAACATGATGTATGTTATATGTGTGTGTCCTTTATAATTATAGTTTTATGGTTGTTTAAAGTTGGGGTAAGAATTTGCGTTTTTTTGGGTGTAGGATCTTGTTCGGATGCTGATATCTGGACCAAAATTTTACGTAAGGAGATAGGAATTTCAGCATCTTGTAGAAGATTAATGTAGCTTTAATAATATGTTAATTATTATGATTAGTTATGTCTCTATAGTTGTTCAAAGTTGGAGTTTGATTTGGTCAAAAAAGATGAAAAAATTAGGGTGCAGCATCCTGTCCGGATGCTGATATCTGGATAATAATAAAATCTAAGAAGCTGAAAATTTTTATTGTCATAAAGAAAGAATTGATCTTTAAAATGATGTTAATTATTCCATTCTATCATAAATATTTTTGGCGAAAAAAATTCCCAAAATCGAAGTACGATTCGTAACTAAACATCTTAATACCTAAACGCTTAACACTCATCGACACCATCATCTTCGGATGCTGATATCTGGACCGAAACAACAGATCGAAGAACCGAGAAAATTCTCAGTAATAGAGGAAAGAACGCGCTTCAAAACGATACTAATCCCAACTCTGTACCACATTTAGTTTCGGAGATATAAATTGTCGAAGTTGGGGAGGCTGAGGGTACAGAAGTGGGAAGGGGTTTGACAGATTTATGTCAGCTCCTTTTAATGGCCGTTTGAGGGGAAGTGGGGGAAGTATTCTTATATACGTTTATCTATATATATACGTAACTATATACTTATACATTAGTCTATATATATATAATAGTGAATATATATGTACTTAAGTATATAAACGAGAATAAATATGTAATAAATATATATATATATATATATATATATATATATATATATATATATATATATATATATATATATGAATATAAATCATTATATATATAATATTTATATAATTAAATTGTTTTTTACGTAATAAAAACAAACATGGCGCCGCGCGCAGTCAACAAGTGCACCCAAAAAAAACAAATACGTATCGAATTAAACAAAAAACGAAATAAATCCCAAACAAATACTCAATTCGGCCCAAAACAAAAGGAAAACGTTTTAAAAAAGCGTTCGGAATTCAAGAAAACAAAAGAAGGAATAAAAAAGAGACGTTTGACGGCCGCTTTTCGATCTTTTTTTGTTTTTTTGTTTTTTTACGTTTTTTTTACGGAATTCTTTTGTTTCGGACGTCAATCAATTTGATTGGCAGCGGACGAAAAAAAGGAAAATGGCGACTTAATTCGGAAGACGGATTGGCTGCGAATATTCGGACGGATTTTGTTTTTTTCCCGAAGACGTTTACGGAATTTTAAGAAGAAAAGCGGTTTTTTGGGTTAAGCGGTTTGCGCTGAGCTTATGTACGAGTTTTGTGTGTTTGGGGGGGTTTGGTTGGTGACGGGAGCGCTTAGTTACTGATTTGTACGCTTAGTTGATGATTACGTTGCTTAGTTACTGTTTCCATGGCTTAGGAAGCACAAACTTAGCGATGAATAAGCATAAAGAGCGTGATGTAAGCGGTAACTAAGCGCAATAAACTTATTTTAAGCGGTAACTAAGCACAATAAACGTGTTCTAAGCGGTAACTAAGCGCAATAATCGCGTATTAAGCGGTAACTAAGCGCAATAAACTTATTTTAAGCGGTAACTAAGCACAATAAACGTGTTCTAAGCGGTAACTAAGCGCAATAATCGCGTATTAAGCGGTAACTAAGCGCCATAAACGTGTTTTAAGCGGTAACTAAGCACAACAATCGCATTACAAGCGGTAACTAAGCATAAAAAGCATAATCTAAACTGTTTCTAAGCATAAGAAGCGTATTAATAGACTGTTTTATAAGTATTGCTACGTAAATACTTATTTATTTACGCTCATATGTTGTTATTCTACGCTTAGTTACCGCTTAACACGCTAAGCAACCGATTAAATAGCTTACAAATTGTTTCTTTACGCTTAGATATTGTTATTCTACGCTTGGTTACCGCTTAATACGCTTGGCAACCGATTAAAATGCTTAGTTACCGATTTCTTCGCTTACTAAGCTATGAAAACGCCTTTTTCAAGGTCAGCCGATCGATTTGATTGACAAGTGACACAGCGATTTTCGTTTCTCTTTTTTTTTTCGTCCTTCGGAATTTACTCAGCTACAAAAGCGGTTGCTTAGCGAATTAAGCGGTAACTAAGCGTAGAATAACAACGTATAAGCGTAAATAAAGAATTGCGAAGCAATTGAAGCGGTTTCTAAGCTTATTTAGCGGTAACTAAGCGGAAATAAACAATATCTTAGCCTTTTAAGCGCAAGATAATCATATTAAGCGCAACTAAGCGTAAATATACAATAATTACGAGTTAATAATTAAAACATAAGCATTGTCATCGGTAACTAAGCGATTAAAACCCTGAAAAAAGCGCTGACAACTGTAGCTAAGCGAAGTAAGCGGTAACTAAGCAACGGAAACCCTTTTCTAAGCATAAACATCGCAAACCCCGTTATACTGAACACAGCAGCGCCTCCTATACGAACCTCCATTAGTAACAAACGCTTTTCCATAAGCGGACGTTTGGAGAACCAAAAAGATCGCGAAATTCACAAAAAACCTTTTATTATAAACAATAGAATTAATTGTAAATAAAAAAATCGTAAACAAAAGAATAATATTAATTCAAATACCTTTCAAAATGGCTTCCCACCACCGATTTATATGCACAATTGAAACTCACCTGGAAATAAACAAAATGGAGAGAAATTAGAAAAACCTTATTATAAACAAAAAACAATTAACAATATTAAAATCTATATATATTTATGATTCTACATTTTAATGATTACATTTTAAGCGGTAACTAAGCGCAATAATCGTGTTTTAAGCGGTAACTAAGCGCAATAATCGCATTCTAAGCGGTAACTAAGCACAATAAACTTATTCTAAGCGGTAACTAAGCACAATAAACGTGTTTTAAGCGGTAAATAAGCACAATAATCGTGTTTTAAGCGGTAACTAAGCACAATAAACGTGTTCTAAGCGGTAACTAAGCACAATAATCGTGTTTTAAGCGGTAACTAAGCACAATAATCGCATTCTAAGCGGTAACTAAGCACAATAATCGCATTCTAAGCGGTAACTAAGCACAATAATCGCATTCTAAGCGGTAACTAAGCATAAAAAGCATAATATAAACTGATTCTAAGCATAAGAAGACGGAATAACATAAATCTCTATAGAAACAACATAAGTCAACATTCTCTCGTAAACTTAAAAAAAGGAACCAATCACGGAAAAGAACGGATCAGAAAAAGGCCAATGGGGAAAAAGAGCAACAAAAGGCGACAACCAATCAGAAACCGCGGTGAGCACACACCCGTATAAAATAGCGACACACGTCAAAAAAGAACAAAAAAAGAACGAAAAAGAACGAAAAAAAAGGGAATCGAAAGTGACAAAGGAAGTGAATGAGTGGAAAGAAGCTTTTGGCGGCAAAACAATTGAGCTGTGGTTTTCCGAATCGATATTCTCTCCTCTTTTTTTTACGCTTTTTTTTATTTCGTTCTTTTTTTTCGTCGGAACAGATGCGCTTTTTTAAAAAAATCGTTCTTCTTCTGTTTTTCGGAGTTAATTCAAATGGATTTGTTTATGGTTACGGATTATAAACATGGCGATGGTATAAAAAAGACGCCATACTGTACTTTAACAACAATTATCTCACTTATTATTAACAATAAAAGGGAAACTTAAATACAAAAGTTGTAGACAATTCAATTATTAATAACTTTTGTATTTAACAATTTTTCCTATCGTTAATATTAAAAGAGATTTTTCCTGAAATCCAACATGGCTCCCGAAACAACTAACCTAGTGCTTTACATACATGTTCTCTATAGCGACAAATGGCTGACATCCCTTCAAAAAACGTAAAATATCTCAAAAACTATTAACACAATTAAAAAATGTTAAATTGCGAATTTGTAGAGAATTAAATTTGGCACATATTTCGTATTTAGCATTTCTTCCTATCTCTTATAATAACTGAGCTATGAGTGCAATTAGCCATCGTTACCAGACAAATCCTATACACTTTTTATGTAAACAGAGTTAAGTTATAAAACTAATAGTCTAAATGTAACCATGGTCACAAATATAACCAAAGAACGGTGAACATTTCGCTAGAAAACAAACTATATATCAATAAATATTGCTTTTATCGCAAAAATGTAAATTGCAAACTTGTAGAGTATTAAATGACGCACAACTTTTGTATTTAAAACTTCTTTGTATCTTTAATAATAAAGGAGTTATAGCCCCAAATGTACATGGTTGCAAATAAACCCACGCCAAAAAAAAAATCCGACATCCGTATAAAAAATGGCAAATAACTCAATAATTATCAATTTAATCGCGAAACGTTAAATTGCAAACTTGTAGAGAACAAAATAACGCACAACTTTCGCATTTGAAACTTCTTCGCATCTCGCATAACAACCGAGTTACGGGTCCGCGAATGCAAAAAAAATCCCAAAAAACGGGAACAATTAACCCACTAAAACGCAAAACCTTTGAAATTTCGCAAAATCGATCTTCAATTGTTTCGTTTAATAATTCCCTCGCCTCTGATTGGCCCAAAAAAAAACACCGCTTTGATTTCCGTTTGCGAATTATATGAAACGTGCTTACCGAAGCGATGAGTTCGCTCGAAGCGTAACTTCAAAAGCTATCTCTTAATTCGACAGGCGTTTGTTTTTTTTTTCGTCGAATTAATATTTGGATGCGCGTGTTTTTGAATCTTTGACGTACCGAAACTCTCAAACGCGTGCAAATAACGGAAAATGTTTCGGACGAAAGATGTGCGTAATTCGATGCTCTACAAGTTTGCAATTTAACGTTTCGCGATTGATTCGATAATAATCGAGATATTTGCCATTTTTTGTAGAGATGTCGGCCATTTTTCGGGGTTTTTTTTGGTGGTTTTTTAGGTTACCATGGCTATTTGTACCTATAAATTCTCTATTATTAAATTTATAAAGAATTGTTAAATAGAAAAGATGTGCATAATTTCATAATCTACAAGTTTGCAATTTAAAGTTTCGCGATTTATTCAATAATAATCGAGATATTTTTGATTTTATATGGAGATGTCGGACATTTTTTGGCTGGTTTAATAGACAACAGGGAATATAAAGACTAATAGCTCAGTTATTATTAGCGATAGAAAGAAATACTAAATACAAAAGATGTGCAAAATTATATGATCTACAAGTTTGCAATTTAAAGTTTCGCGATTAAATTGATAGTAATTGAGATATGGATGGTTTTTCTAAAGATGGTACACCATTTTCTTCTCAGCCGTATTCGGTTACTATAGATAAATTGTCCTACAGTTGAATTATTATAAGAGATACAAAAATATATTTCAGACACAATATACGCGAAATTCAATTCTCTACAACTTTGCCATTTACATTTTTGCAATAAATTCAATAATAATTGAGATATATTACGTTTAATCAATAGAATTCCGGCAATTCTGTAGTGTAGTATTATCGGAAACCATAGTAACATAGACCCATATCTCGGTTATTATTAAAGATAGAAGAAAACTATAAATACAAAATATGTGCGATATTTAATTATCTACAAGTTTGCAATTTAAATTTTTGCGATAATATCAATATTAACTGAGATATAGACATTTATTTAAGGATATGTCCTCCATTTCATTCTATTAGACCAGTGACCATAGTTACATTCTGGGTTATAACTACGTAAATATTAAATACGAGAAGAAAAGATTAATAATAAAAACGAAACTCCCGGTAACCAATCAGATTTTTGCAAATATCTCCTGAACTAATCACAATACAGAAATATGTTAAATACAAAAGTAATAGATAATTTAATTATCTACAATTTTGCAATTTGAAGTATACAAATACAATGCATATTAAGAGAGTTATATTACAAAACGCAATTAGGATACGCAAACTGCATCTTGAAATCAATTCGCACTTTGTCGCCAAATATCTCTGCTAATATGAACGCTACGCCAAAAGTTTAAATACAAAATGTATTAACAATTAAATTCTCTACAACAATTATATTTAAGTTTTCTCTCTAAAGTTATAAACAAATGAGAAATAACGTGCTAAAGATAGGAAGACCCCATTTATTGTGAATTTTTTTCCGGTACCTGTGTTGGTTTTTAGTAAATAACTCCTTAAATATTAAACATGGGAACAAAAGTTAAATTAAAAAGTTATAGACAATTAAATCTTCTACAACTTTTACATTTAAATCTTTCCTCCATTGTTAATATTAAGCGAGATATTTACGATTTTGCGTCGCTCTAAATTTCAACAAACTTTTTAACGTCCCACGCCATTACGGTCAGCCGACCAATAAAAAGGCAGGGAATTAAACAACGAAAAATACCGACCAATAAAAACGAGGCAAACGAGCCGTAGAGTAATTTGCGCGCATTTAATTGGACAATTGACGAGCGGAATTAAATTAAAACAATCCACAATCGAATTTATACAATCAGAAGCCCTTCTGAAGAATCATGTGGGTAAGTACATGGTCTCGGTTTTTGGCCTATTATCAAATAACTAATAAAGATATAGAAATACAAAAAATATCTTCTTGTAGAGGAATAATTAATCTATAAAATGATGCTTAATTTGTTTATCTAGCACAATTACCAAACTCAAAATTAATTCCTAAACTTCAACATTTTTTGACTCTCATTACGGGAAACTCATACCTAGAGTAAGTACATCGTCTAAAATTTTTGTTTATAATTGAAATACTAATTAAGATGCATAATAATTAAAATTATGAGCTGATACAGTAATAAATTATCTGTACAATGACGTAACATTCATTACTCTAAAACATTTAGTGACGTCACAATTAAATCCCAAAGTTCAACTACGTTTGACTATTTTTTGGTACTACCATGGAAAAATCATATCAGAGGTACGTACATCATCTTGCATTTTGTCTAATAATTACTGAACTAATTACGATAGAGTCATACAATAAATATGTACTTATAGAGGATTAAATAACCTACAAAATGGCGGTTATTTCATTGTTCTATGTTCATTACTTCTTTCACAATTAATTCCCAAAGTTTAAGCTCTAAGGCTATTATTTACTCATACAGTTTAAGCTTGGTTATTGTGCTAAGTTACCGCTTATTGCGCTAAGTTACCGCTTATTTTGCTAAGTTACCGCTTATTACGCTTAGCAACGGTCTCCAGCGTAACACGAAAGCGCTGAGTTGGCTGAGAGTGAGCGCTGACTGCGCTGAGTGATTAGTAAAAATAGAAAGTGATTGATGCGACGAAAAAAAAAAGAACAGCGAAATAATTCCGAAGCCAAGAAAACAGTTTATAATTAGAATTTTAAGCGGAAAGCGCTTTTTATTGCAGCGGAAAAGATATCGAATTATAATAAGCGTAGTCAGCGGTGTAACTAAGCCGATTAAGCGGTTTCTAAGCGGTTGCTTAGCTGTTGTTTATAACGGTATCTAAGCGCAATAAGCGGTAACTAAGCGCACAAAACAGTGAATAAGCGTAAATAAATGGTAACTAAGCATATGAATCGTAATTTAAGCACATTCAGCGGTAACTAAGCGGTTTAATTTGTTTATTAAGCGCAATGAGCGGTAACTAAGCGCAGAAATCAGTAAATAAGCGTAAAAGAACAGTAAATAAGCAAATAAATCAATAATTAAGCACATAAATCATAAACAAAGCGCAGCAATCAGTAACTAAGCGCAAAAATCACTAATTAATCACATATATCTCAAATAAACACGTAAATAATCTAATTTTAAGCGAATAAATCAATAATTAAGCGCATTAATCGGTAACTAAGCGAATAAATCGTAAAAAAAGCGCGACAATCGATACGTAAGCATAAAATCCATCATGTAAGCGCAGGAATCGGAGACAAAGCGGTACGCAGCGTAAATAAGTAACAGCGGAAATCAAAAAGCGCTGTCACTAAGCGAACTCAGCGCTTCTTTTGACGTCAAAAGAATGGAAAAGTCTTTTTTGGGGTCAAAATCGCGGAGAATTAAAATGGCCCCGAGCGGATTCTTTTTATGTTTATATTTCCGCTTTCTTATGTACTCAGCGCAAGAATCAGACCCTAAGCGGAAGCGTAAGCGCATTAAACATAAGAATAACGATAATTAAGCTTAAAAAATACGTTATTCTTTTGTTAACAATAGAATTTACGTACGTTTTCGATTCTAAATACGCGCATTTCCTTCTTTTCTTCGTTAATTAAACTTAATGAGCGTATTAAACTTTCGTAATAAACAAATAAACAAATAATAAATGAATAAATATCCTTATAATACATTGTTTATACTTAATTGTCGCTAAAAATACGATTTTTGTGCTTTAAATTCATTAAATAATCTCTTTTATGATTAAAAACAATAAAAAAGACGATTTATAAACGATATTCATTTGTTTACGCTCTTCTTTTGTTTATTACAATTCCGCCATTGTTTTGTTATTACGTAAATATATAAACAAATGCAACTTAACTCTATATATTACGTATTTATACATAAATACATATGTAAAGCATATAAAAGGCGTGTGTATATATATATATATATATATTTATATATATAATAAATGAAAGGAAAAGACGCGTATTTAATTAAGAAAATACGAAAAAAAAAGAGACAAAAGAAAATGGCGCTCAAAAGAAAAGCGATTTCCGCGGACACAAAAAAAAAAGAAATCCGATATTTTTTTTCAATCAAATGTTTTCCTTTTTTTCGGACATTTTGACGAATTAAAAAAGAGTCGAAATAAGAAACAGCAGCTGCGCTAAATAAGAAAAGCGCCTCCTTTTATATGAGCGCTTTCATCTAAGCATTGACAGCGCATTGTTAGCGGTAACTAAGCGCTTACAGCGGTGTCTAAGCGCATTCATCGGAATTTAATCAGTGAATAAGCGTATGTTATGTGTTTTAATACGTTACTAAGCTTAAAAAACGGATTTTAAGCTGTTGCTTAGCATAATCAACAGTTTGTAAGCGGTAACTAAGCGCAATAAACTTATTTTAAGCGGTAACTAAGCGCAATAAACGTATTGTAAGCGGTAACTAAGCACAATAAACTTATTTTAAGCGGTAACTAAGCGCAATAAACGTATTGTAAGCGGTAACTAAGCGCAATAATCTTATTTTAAGCGGTAACTAAGCGCAATAAACGTATTGTAAGCGGTAACTAAGCACAATAAACTTATTTTAAGCGGTAACTAAGCGCAATAAACGTATTGTAAGCGGTAACTAAGCAAAGAAAGCGTTTTGTTATCGAAAGCGGAATATTTTAGTCATAATAATATATTCTAAGCCATTTCAACCACATCTAAGCCACAACAACGCACTCTAAGCGGTTTTTAAGCGAAATAAATTTATTAAGCTACACATATGCATCAATTATTACGTAAAATAATATCTAATATCAATTCCAACTGAAACTTAGCGATTACAGCTCAATATAAGACGATTTTTAATACTTTGGATTGTATTTTGTTTATTTTTTACGCTCGTCTTTTGTTTAAAAGCATCGAAAAGTGTGACAATCGATTTAATCCGAAATCCGATTGAATTCCGAACAAAAGACTGTTTTGACAACTTTCCTACGTCAGATTTACGCTCTTCTTTTGTTTTTAAACGATTAAAATGCGCTTCTATGCGCTGTCAACGGTAGCTAAGCGATTCAAACATGTCCTAAGCGGTAACTAAGCGATTCAAGCATGTTCTAAGCGGTAACTAAGCATAGACAACTTATATTAAGCGGTAACTAAGCATAGACAACTTATATTAAGCGGTAACTAAGCGATTCAAGCATGTCTTAAGCGGTAACTAAGCATAGTCAACTTATATTAAGCGGTAACTAAGCACAATAATCACAAATTAATCGGTAACTAAGCATAGAAAACCTATTTTAATCGGTAACTAAGCATAGACAACTTATATTAAGCGGTAACTAAGCATAGACAACTTATATTAAGCGGTAACTAAGCGATTCAAACATGTCTTAAGCGGTAACTAAGCATAGACAACTTATATTAAGCGGTAACTAAGCACAATAATCACAAATTAATCGGTAACTAAGCATAGAAAACCTATTTTAATCGGTAACTAAGCATAGACAACTTAAATTAAGCGGTAACTAAGCACAATAATCACAAACTAAACGGTAACTAAGCACAAAGATATGCTAAGCGACTCAAACGTCTTTATATAAGCGTAAGAATCACTTCGTAAGCGCATCAAACGCATTTCGTATCGAATCAAAAGATATTTTTAATTTTCCGGAGGCGAAATAAAAAAAAGAAAAACTCTTTTCAATTGTTTTTCGCTTTTGTCTTTCAAAAGATGGCGGCGGCGCGTAAACAAAAAAAAGAAGTGTCATTCGGTCGCCATTTTGTGTCTCCTTTTGCTGCCCTCTGATTGGTCCCCGCAAATGAACATAAATAAAAGGGAACGTGACGTCACTAAGAAGATGTCAACTTGTTCATTATATGTATACATTCATTACATATAAAAGTACAAATATCTCAGCTTCTAATTATCGTAGAAAACTAATTAATACTTCATTTTATAGATAATTCTTTCTTCTACGTTTGTAGTAAATTTAAATTTATTTACTCATAAAACAAATGAATAATTAGACAAAAACTGACGTCATTCATTGGATGACAACTACCTTATTATCCATATAAATAGCTAATAACTCAGGATCTATTAATCTAATAAATAAAAACTATACATCATTTTGTAGATAAACGTTTCTTCTATAACTGATTCAAATATTAATCAATTAACTTTAAAAACAAATGAATTAATAAGCAAAAACGGACGTCATTACATAGAAATAAACTAGAACACACCGCACTAGAATGGCTCATAACTCAAGTTCTATTAATCCTAGAAAAACGATCTATACGTCATTTTGAAGACAACATTCCCTTCTATGATTGGACCAAATTTAAATTAATTATTTTTGTAAACAAAAGAATTATTTAACAAAAACCTGCGTCACTATACACAAACATATACACCACAAGGTACATAAATAAGTAAATATCTCAGGATATAGTGTACATAAAAACATAAACTATACATCATTTTGTAGATAATAATATGGTCTCTGATTGGTTAAAATTTAATAAAAAATTCTCGATAATCAATGGAGTAAATGAGCCAAAACTGAAGTCACTACATAGACGTATAATAGAACAGAGCGTACTTAAACTTCACGTAAATCAAAAACTATTAATCATAGAAAAAACAAATTAACATCATTTTATAGACAATTCTTTCTTTTATATATTCATTAAGTTTCATTTTCATATATTAATAAACAAAGGAGTTATAAACAAAAACGTCAACCAACTACCAAAATCCGCCATCATTGTCCCCTTATTTGTTTATTATATATCACACCCATATGAAACTCAATACCGGGGGTCCGCCATTTTGTTTCCAATAAATTACTATACAATTCCTATATCGTCCTCCATTTTGAATCCAATTTGACTCTTATTGCGTTCGCCATATTGCGTATATTGGAACGTAGAGTCGCCATATTTTCGCTCATATCTTCTTTTGTTTTCGATTCAGAAAAACCGGAAACAAACGTATCGACAGCCAATGAAATTGCGCTTCCGGTGATGTATGATTTGTCCGCTTAGCTAAGCTAAGTCAGCAGTAATTAAGCGAAGAATTTGGGAGTTTTGACGAGATACGCACTTAAACTACGTAAGAGTCCATACAAGGTTTTACGCAGTTCTGAAGCCCGTTCCGTTGTTACAAAATCGGCTATAACTAAAGCACAAATTAAGATAAAAATATGATTCAAACAGTGTTTTAATCCTTATTAATTAAGCTTTAAACTGATGTTAATTATTTGTATTTACTCTGATTAGTTTAGAAGTAATTAGCAATTTTGTGGGGAGGCAGCGTGGGAAAATTTTTCGGATTTTTAGGTGTTGGTAGGGTCTTTTTCAAACGCTTTTTTTAGGGTTAATTTTATAGTTAGGGAATTGAAATTGTGTGTGTTTATAGAGAAAAGATTACGCTTTACAATGACGCAATTATTGTTTAAATATCTTTATTAGTTATTCAGCTATTATCGATTGATTATCGGCCTTTTTCACGTATATTTTGTTCAGTTACCATATTGGAATTCCGCTACATATGTATAGTATAGTGTATAATAATGGCGATTATGGGTAAAAATGCAGACTTTTGTTTCCGAATTTTTTTGAGGTATTAAATATAAATATTTTACTATGAATTTTTTTATACATAAAGAACAATAATCAATCAATAACCGTATTAATTTTCGTTGCTCTGTTGTCATTAGTTTTGGCGTAAAAAATTGTTGAAAATTGGGTACGAAAAATGTCTACTTCTTACAGATTTAGGGTCAAAGATGTCGGGGTTTTAATAATTTTTTTAGGGCATTTATAACGAATCAATCGAATTGAATTTTTGTATTCATAAAGAGTAATTGTTATTTATTATTGACAAAAATTCTCAACTGTTTATTAATTATAGTTTTTGAGTTATTAATCGTTAAAGTTGGAGTAAGAATAGTGGGTTTCAGAAAGATGGTTATAGTGAAAAATGCTGTGTTTTAGTTTTGAATTTTTTTGAGGTACAAATTATAAATTTATCGATTTGAAATTTATTGAGAATAAAGATGAATGATTGGTTAATAAGTGCAAAAAATTTGGTTCCGATTACAATTATAGTTTTTGCGTAAAAAATTCCCGAAATTTGCAAATTTGATAAACGAAATGTATAGAGAATATATGTATGGGTCTTAAAAAATAGCAGACTTTTTGAAATCAATTTTTTTAGGGCACTAATTATCAATCAATTGATGTGAAAAAAATCATGGATAGAGTTCAATAAGTAATTAATAAGCACAATTAATTTTGTTATCCTATCTTTTATAGTTTTTGCGTAAAAAATTCCTGAAATCGGCAAATAATTTGAGCAAAATTCATATGGAATATATGTATATATATATATATAGATGGTATATATAGAACCATAGCAAACCTTAACAAAAAACACCCAAAAAAACCCAAACTTTGGAACCAAATATCTCGATAACCAATCAATCGATTTCGATAATTCAGATATCGAATTAAAGTTTAGAATTTCAACTTTAAAACGAATCCAAATTTGTTCAGATCGGAGATCATTTGGCATCTCAAATGGACCGAAACGCCGGATGCTGCAAAGGCATAAGTGCGTCTGACATTTGCAAAAGAGTGCATGCGAATAAAAAGACATTTTGAGAAAGACGTTTTGAAACAAAATGCAAAAAACGCAAGTCGAACTTTGCGAATCAATAACTTTCGAACTAATAGAGATATTTTAACAAATCAAACGTTATTGTATAGATTGATCTTTCCCCTTCAAATCAATACCTATTTTATTGATTAATATCAATAATTAATACCATAAACATACAAAAAACCAAACCTCTGCACGACCAAAACCATGTTTGGTTGACCACGAAAAATGGATTTCCAACTTTTAACCAAAATATCTCAATAACCAATCAATACTCAATTATAATAATTACACCGTTTTATAGATAATTTAATCCTCTTTAAATCAATACCTAGTTTATTAAAATCAATTTATAATCAATACCTAAAAATGGCAAAAAACCAAACCTCTGTAACCCAAACCATGCAGAAAAATGGACCAAAAAAGTGGAATGCCAACTTTGGAACGTAATTTCTGTATTAATTATTAAAAATCAATAATCAAAATTAATATCAGTTTATAGATAATTCAATTACCTTTCTATTGATACCTAATTTATTAAAATCAATAAATATTTAGTCCCAAAAATTGGGTTCGAAAGTAACCACTGCAACTGAAATAGGAACCCTAAAACACCTGTATGGTATACCTATCACTTACGTACATAGCTATAGTACAAGAAAGACAAATACTAACAAAAAGTACTTCAACTTTAGGGGCTAATTACTCAAAAACTAATTAACCGATTTTGATGCAATTAACGTCTAATTATTCTTTATTCTTTTCTCTTTAAAATGACGTTTAGATTATTAAAATCGGACCATAATTAAGCTAAATAATTGCGATAATGCAAAACCTTGCAAATACACAAAAGTACGTATATCAATAGGATAAATGTATGCTTAAACCGATTTGTAGCGCACTCAACTGTTGCTAAGCGGTTGTTCAGCGTATGAATCAGTAGCTAAGCACAACAAACACGTAGCTAAGCAACGTAAGCGCTCTCTAAGCGTAGTAAACGGTTGCTAAACGCTTTCTAAGCGAACCTATCAGTAGCTAAGCACAACAAACACGTAGCTAAGCAACGTAAGCGCATTCTTAGCGTAGTCAACGGTTTACTAAGCACATTAAACGTATTTTAAGCATAAAAAATACATAAATAGACAAATACATATATGAATGTGTCTGAGAGTGTCTTAAACTGTCTTAGAGTGTCTAGAAATATATAAAAGTGTTTGAGAGTGGCTAAAAGTGTCTAGAAAGGTATGACAGTGTCAAAAACTGTCTGACATTGTCTTTAAGTATCTGAAAGTGTCTGAGAGTGTTTTGTTGTGTCTGAGAGTGTCTAGTTGTGTCTGATAGAGCATAGAACTGTTTGAGAGTGTCTTGGAGTTTCTGAGAGTGTCTATAAGTATCTGAAAGTGTCTAGAAGTGTCTGAGAATGTCTAGTTGTGGCTGAGAGTGTCTAGTTGTGTCTGAGAGTGGCTAAAAGTGTCTTGTAATGGCTAAAAAGTGTCTGAGAGTGGCTAAAATTGTCTTATAATGGCTAAAAGGTGTCTGAGAGTGGCTAAAAAGTGTCTGAGAGTGGCTAAAAGTGTCTTATAATGGCTAAAAGGTGTCTGAGAGTGGCTAAAAAGTGTCTGACACTCACATTTCATCCGCTGAGGGCAGTGTTGCTTCTTTCTCGGCATCTCTTGGGAATCATTCAAACGACGATTTCAAAATGGCCGCCGGAAATTAAATATCGATATATCGCAATCGATCCAAGATGGCGCGCACTCCTGAAAAGACAGAGACCATTAGTCAGTTGGGATCCGTACCGCTCACACATTTTTGCTAATAACTCCATTATTTATAAAGATAATTAAATTAAACTTAAAACATACATTAACAATACATTGAGGTATATATGTACCAATTTTCAAATAAATATATACAATAACAAAAGAGTTATATACAATTAAAGTACACATCGACTTTTGGTTGTCAAGGAAGATGTATCATGCTGACATTTTTGTTAATAACTCTAAAGTTTACAAAGATAAATAAACAAAATTAAACATTAACATAAACTAAACATTAATGAACATATGTACCAATTTTTACATAAATACCTTAATAAACAAACACATAAATGAACAACTAAACACATAGAAGCATATTAAGGAAAACGTACCTCTCCCACTTATTATACAATAACTCTATTGTTTATAAACATAATTTAACCAAATTCTATAAATATATAAATTAAACATTAAGGAACATAAGTAGTAAATTTTTTACATATACATAAATAAACAAAAGAGTTATTAACAATTATAATACAAAAGGACCAAGAAAAGACATTGATAATGTATCACTCCCAAGGAAAGAACATACATTCAAAAGATCATTTTTCTCAATAAATATATAAACAACATATATATATGTATATATCATTTTCAAGAACAAAGTATATGCTTTCTAATGATATACATTTTATATAATTCAGATAATTATAGACTTAGTTATTAGCATTTTAATGAAGGCATGTCACAGAATTTTGGGCTTGGAAAGTACATATGTACATCTTCAGACGCCATTTTTACATAAAGTAATGGTTTAATGTATAAAAACCTTATATTGAAATATAGCACATAATATATACTTTCTATTGATATAAGTATTATACTTTTATGATTAATATTAACTTAGTTATGATGAATTATATACTGACATGTCATCAAAATTTAGCCCCGAAAAGGTGACGCAGCATCCCATTTTGGTCCATATCTCTCTTAATAATAATCACACAGAATCATCAAAGACATCATCTTATAGCAGAATAATTAAGCTTTACAACAATAGTTTCATTGCTTTTGTAAACCAATTACAAGAGGAGATATCAACAATAATGTGGACACGTGACCCAAAGTGACATTACCACACAAAAGTCCTTATATCTCTGTTAATAATAACAACAGAACAACAATTCAGACGCCATTTTGTAGATTTATTATTAATATTTATGAATATATTCTTATTGTTTCTGTGGACCAATCAGAAGTCAGGATATTAACAATTTTGTAACCACGTGACCCTATAAGGGAAAGAGTTTGCGGTGCAGTGTTCTACGAAATACGCTATAGCTTTGTTGTTTACAACAATAGAACAACAATAAGGACATCATTCTGTAGATAAATAATTGATCTTTAATATGATATAAATTTAAATAAGGTTTTAGTTACTATTATTACTTTAATTTTGGATTAAATGAAGGAAAGGTATCATTTACGTGAAGTTCCCACGGTGTAGTCACTCCATATTTTAGCTTATAATTCACGATAATAAAATAGTAAAAGAATGGAAACACTTGTACTGTTTAGATAATTGTATTATCTACAATTTGATATAAATTAATTTATAATTAATTGATTTCTTCATTAAGATAATTGCATTCAAAGTTAGGAATAGTTGTCCAAAAAGTTGCGATCATCTCGTGTCATCTCTTATATCTCGAGCTACAACAATGGTACAGCAACAGTTCAAACGTCTGTAGCTTATTATATAGTAAAACATGTCCGTACAAAAGTCTTAATATCTCCGTTAATAATAATAATAGAAAAACAATAAGGACATCATATTGTAGCATAACAATTGCACTTTATAACAGTACTTTCATTGTTTCCGTGGACCAATTAGAAGCCGAGTTATTAACGATAATTTAGACACATGACCAGAATGAACATGCCTATGTATAAGTCCTTATATCTCCGTTATTAACAACAATACAACAACAATGTTTATATCATTATATAGCTTAGGAATAGCACTTTATATTGATATTTGAATTGTTTCTGTGAACCAATCAGAAGCCGAGATTTTTGTGGTTTTGTTGTCACAAGACGTGAAATATACAGCAGAATACGTTTCTATTAATGGGTATTGGCTGCTTCTTTTGTTAATACCTCATGAACTAATTAAGCTATAGCATACATGTTTACATCAACTTAAAGTGTAATTATTGATCTTTATATTGATGTTCATTTTATATATAGATATAAAGAGATATAAAGAGTTTTGTGATCACGTGACATTATCATAATCAAAACAACACCTGAAATTTCGTGACATGCCCACAAACAAAGTTTTGTATCTCCTTTGTTTATAACAATACAACAATAAACCAAACGTCAATTTGTAGCTAAGGAATGAAGCTTTCGAACAATACCTTGCTTTTTCATTTTTATTATGTGCATAAACAAAAGAGTAAACAAATAAAAACAAACATGGCTGCCCTGGTGAACCTAATACTCACGAAATTTTTCTCCTACTTTGCGAATTTTTTACTCTAAAACTATAAAAGATAAAAGAAATAAAATACTTGTGGTTTATTAACTGATTATTGACCTCTATCCATGATTTTTTTCAAATCAATTGATTGATAATTATTGCCTCAAAAACATTAATTTACAAAAGTCTGCAAAAATTTGCTTACGAAAAATGGTGTTTGTAGACCTAAGTTTGCGAATTTTTTGCAAGAAAAGTATAAATAATAGAACAACCAAATTAACTGTCAATAATCACTGATTATTGATCTTTGTCCATAAAAAAAATCAGATACATTTATTGATATTTAATGTCTTAAAAATTAATTTTAAAAAGTCTGACTTTAAATCCTATTTTCCATTATATTAAACGAATACAAATCATTCAAACATAACAATATATTCTCATATAACCATAGCACAGTATATATACATATATATTCTCTATACATTTCGTTTATCAAATTTGCTATTTTCAGGAATTTTTTACGCAAAAACTATAATTGCAATCGGAACCAAATTTTTTGCACTTATTAACCAATCATTCATCTTTATTCTCAATAAATTTCAAATCGATAAATTAATAATTAATACCTCAAAAAAATTCAAAACTAAAACACTGCATTTTTCATTATAACCATCTTTCTGAAACCCACTATTCTTACTCCAACTTTAACGATTAATAACTCAAAAACTATAATAAATAAACAGTTGAGAATTTTTTCCAATAATACATAATAATTACTCTTAATGAATACAAAAATTCAGATAGATTGATTGATTATTTATGCCCCAAAAAAATAATTCAAAAAAACCCGACATCTTTGATCCTAAACCTGTCAAAAGTAGCTAAGTTTCGTACCCAATTTTCAACATTTTTTTACGCCCAAACTAATGACAACAGAGCAACGAAAATTAATAAGATTATTGATTGATTATTGTTATTTATGTATAAAAAAATTCATAATAAAAGATTGATATTTAATACCTCAAAAAAATTCGGAAACAAATGTCTGCATTTTTACCCATAATCGCCATTATTATACACTATACTATACACATATGACGCAATTTCAATATGGTAACTGAACAAAATATACGTGAAAAAGACCGATAATCAATCGATAATAGCTCAATAACTAATATAGATATTAAAATGGTAATTACGTCATGGTAAAGCTTAATCTTTTCTCTATAAACGCACATAATTTCAATTTCCTAACTGTAATAAAACACCCTAAAAATAGCGATCGAAAAAGACCCTACCAACACCCAAATATCAGAAAAATTTTCCCACGCTGCCTCCCCACAAAGTGTTAATTATTCCGAAACTAATCAAAGTACATATACATAATTAACATCATTGTAAAGCTTAATTAATAAGGATTACAAAACTTTTTGGATTATATGTTTACCTTAATTAGTTTAAGAGCTACTGTCCGTTTTGTTACCACACAACGGATCCAGAACGGGCGTAAAACTCCGTTCCCACGCTAATCCGGATCAAATTACCGGAAAAATACGCTGATTTTTCCGCTTTCTTTGGCACACACCCAAAGATCGCATCTTAAGGAACAGAGCGAACCCTTTCCGACCCGCGTGGGCCCAAAAATAACCCTTCTGCGACCCGAAATAGGTTCGCGCGCTGAGTCGGGGAAATTTCGTGCGCTATCGGGGGCTCGAACGCCGGGATGCTGCAGATCAGAGAGGCGGCGTAATTCGAGATGCGTAATGGACCACGAAAAATGCTAATAATTAATTAAGTTAATAATAAAAGATAATAAATATTTATATCAAATTAAAGGTTATTAAATTACCTATCGATTGGTGTTTGGATCATACAATTCGGACCAATAAGAGAAGAGATATTGACGTCTAAAGTTTATTGATACGGAAAAACCTCAAAATAGTATACGTATAAGTATAGGTTTAGATGGGTTACTAAGCTAAACAAACGGTTGTTAAGCACAAAAAGCGCTTTCTTAGCGTTGCTAAGCGGTTTAATCGGTATCTAAGCGATGTTTTAGCATTGTCAGCGGTACGTAAGCAAAGTAAACGGTTGTCAAGCTATTTAAGCGTACTCTAAGCGATAGTAAACACACTTTTAATAGCAAAAATTACGTAACATGTCTACACTAAATTGTTAATATTTCAATTATTTATAACAATAGAAAAACAAAATGGATACCATTTTATAGATAAATAAACGCACTTTGATTGACTTATTTTAGTTTTACTGTGGACCAATCAGGAGCCGAGAAATTAACAATAATATAGTCACGTGATCTAGTATACCATCTCTCAGATATTACGAAAACCGTACCGAAGAACATGTCCGTACAAAAGTGTTAATATCTCTATTATTAACAATAATAGAAAAACAATAAAGACACCATTTTAGAGCTTAACAATTGCACTTTACAACAGTACTTTCATTGTTTCTGTGAACCAATCAAGTGTCGAGATATTAACAATAATGTGGACACGTGACCTAAAAGAACATACCCGTACAAAAGTCTTAATATCTCCCTTATTAATAACAACAGAAAAACAAAATAGGAGTCATTTTGTAGATAAATAATAGCACTTTATGTTTATATCTGTATTGTTTTTGTGGGCCAATCAAAAGCCGAGAAATTTACATTTTTGTGGTCACTTGATGTGAAATAGACCACGAAATAGGGTTCTAGGAATATGTATTGTCTAATTCATTCGCTTATAACTCAGGAACTTATAAAGATATCTTAAATATAATTTAATTGTCTTAAAGTCCAATTATTTCTCTATAAGCTGATGTTAATTATATTAATTTTAAATAAATAATAATGTTTTGACGATCATTTTAGCGAAACCCTACAATTCGAAAATCCACGATTTTTCCTATATTGGAATCGGTATTGCGTGAAAAATCACTACTTTTCTAAATAAGTAAACATTATATTTAAAATATAAAATAATCACATAAAAGTGAATTTAATTATCTAAATAATGAGGTATAATTTATTAATTTACTATAATTAATAACGATTTTATAGGCATTTTAGTAAAACACTGCATTCCAATATCCTGTGGTCAAG
The DNA here is from genome assembly GCA_020796165.1 of Pantala flavescens. Classification (NCBI taxonomy): domain Eukaryota; kingdom Metazoa; phylum Arthropoda; class Insecta; order Odonata; family Libellulidae; genus Pantala; species Pantala flavescens. The sequence continues at coordinate 58,782,729 of CM036880.1, forward strand.
TGACATCACAATTGTGTTCATCTAAAACAGTTTCCTAAACATCGTCATATAAAAACTTTAGTATCTTCTTTAATTATAACAATTAAAAATTAATAAAGACACCAATATAAAGCTTAATTATTGCACTTTAACGTAATGATTTTACTTTTTCTGTGCACCAATCAGAAAGCGAGAAAAATGCAGTTTTGTAATCACGTGACCATACGTAGAAGTGCACTTTTTCCAGGACTTTGTTACATAAAACTCGCTATATCTCAATTGTTAACAACAATAGAAAAACAAAAAAGACACCGTTTTGTAGCTTAACAAAAGCACTTTATGTTGATATTTATATTGTTTCTGTGCACCTATTAGAAGCTGAGAAATTGACAGAAATGTAGACTACGAGTCTCATGAAATGATGTGATAGTTGAACATAAACTGTCATATCTACCTTATTAATAATCAAAAAAATACAATTCTTACGTCATTATTTAGAGTAATTAATGTTCTATAAGAGCATATTTTTAATTTTATTAAATCATTATTACTTTACGAGAAATTAGCTATTTTATAAAGTGACCACACCTCAGAAAACGAGGATTCCAAATGCAGAGTTTTACAAAAACGACTGTAAAATCCTTACAAACCATAGTAATATAATAAATTATACATTGTTGTTTAGCTTATTAAATGCTCTTTAAGACAATTATTTTGTGTTTAATATACAATCGTTACTTATTGAGAAAAAGTATGTTTTTGTCACGTATTACCGATTCCAACATACGAAAAATCGTGGTTTTGAGAAGTGTAGCCTCTCACTAAAATGATCATAAAAACATATCCATAATATTTACAATAATAAAATGAACATCAATATAAAGATCGATAATTGCACTTTAAGATGATGTAATCATGTATGCTATAGCTTAATTAGTTCATGAGTTATTAACAAAAGAAGCAGCTAATACCAATTAATAGAAACGTATTCTGCTGTGACGACAAAACCACAAATATCTCGGCTTCTGATTGGTTCACAGAAACAATGCAAATATCAATATAAAGTGCTATTCTTAAGCTATATAATGACATAAACATTGTTGTTGTATTGTTGTTAATAATGGAGATATAAGGACTTATACATAAGCATGTTCATTCTGGTCACGTGTCTAAATTATCGTTAATAACTCGGCTTCTGATTGGTCCACGGAAACAATGAAAGTATTGTTGTAAAGTGCAATTGTTCAGCTACAAAACAATGTCTTTATTGTGTTTCTATTGTTATTATTAACGGAGATATTAAGACTTTTGTACGGACATGTTTTACTATATAAGCTAATGACGTTTGAAATGTTGCTGTACCATTGTTGTAGCTCGAGATGTAATAGATGACACGAGATGATCGCAACTTTTTGGACACCTATTCCTAACTTTGAATGCAATTTTTTTAATGAAGAAATTAATTAATTATAATTAAATTTATAACAATTTGTAGATAATACTATTATCTAAACAGTACAAGTGTTCCCATTCTTTTACTATTTTATTATCGTGAGTTATAAGCTAAAATATGGAGTGACTACACCGTGGGAACTTCACGTAAAAGATAACATTCCTTCATTAAATCCGAAATTTAAGTAATAATTATAATTAAAACCTGATTAAAACTTATATCATGTTAAAGATCAATTCTTTACCTACAGATTGATGTCTTTATTGTTGTTCTATTGTTGTAAACAACAAAGCTATAGCGTATTTTGTAGAACACTGCACCGCAAACTCTTTCCCTTATAGGGTCACGTGGTTACAAAAACGTTAATATCCTGACCTCTGATTGGTCCACAGAAACAATAAGAATATAATCATAAATATTAATTATTAATCTACAAAATGGCGTCTGAATTGTTGTTCTGTTGATATTATTAACAGAGATATAAGGACTTTTGTGTGGTAATGTCACTTTGGGTCACGTGTCTACATTATTGTTAATATCTCCTCTTCTAATTACTTTACAAAATTAATGAAACTATTGTTGTAAAGCTTAATTATTCCGCTATAAAATGACGTCTTTGATGATTCTGTGTGATTATTATTAAGAGAGATATGGACCAAAGTCGGATGCTGCGACACCTTTTCGGGGCTAAATTTGGTTGACATGTCAGTATATAATTCATCATAACTAAGTTGATATTAATCATAAAAATATATAATTTATATCATTTAAAAGTTTATATTATGTACTACATGGTAATATAAGGTTTGTGTACATTTATCTATTACTTTACGTAAAAATGGCGTCTGAAGTTGTACATATGTAATATCCAAGCCCTAAATTCTGTGACATGCATTCATTAAAATGCTTATAACTCAGTTATTAATAGTCATATATATATGAAATATACATCATTAGAAAGTACATTATATGCTTTTTAAAATTATATATACTTTATATATCTATTGTATATACTTTTAGAGAAACATGGATCCAAATCGAAAATTGCGTGACAAAAACTACGATGTTTAAGTGACATGTCGTCATAAAATGGATCATAACTAAGTGAATATAAAACTAATATATAAATAACTAACATTTCTATACAGCGTATACTATATACTTTAAAACTATATATATTTTATATATGTATATATAATATTTATATGCAAAAATCGCTTTCAAAATGTAGGTATAGATGTTACAAGTTGAGTTTACCGGTGACATTACTGTACTAAAATGAGCATAACTATTTTATTAATTATATAACATATTTAATACTTATATACGTATATAGCTTATGTAATGAGCTTTAAAATGATATACAATTTATATATATTTACTTATTAATTGTTTATAAAAATGGCTTCCAATCCAAAACCTATTCACACAAAACTTTCCCACGCATCGTAATATGCAGTCTTTCACATAACTCATCATAACTTCATTATTAATTAAAATAAAATAATTATATTTACGTCAGCATTTAGAGGAATAATTGCTCTTTATTATGACGTCTTCATATTTGCAATACTCCTATTGGTTCATGAGTAATTGTTGTTTAAACCACGTGACTTTTGTTCGCGAATATACGTGACAATGCTATACAAAAGTGCTCATAGTTCGCTTATTTATAATAATAAACAAATAGAAAAGATATCGCTTTATAGATAAATAAATGCACTTTGATTGGATGTTTTTAGTTTTTCTGTGAACCAATCAGAAGCCGAGAAATTAACAAAAATATAATCACATAACCGAAAATGTCATCTCTCAGAGCATGCGAAACTCGATTCAAGAACATGTCCACACAAAAGTACAAATAACTCCATTAATTATAACAATAGAAAAACAACTCAAACACCATTTTGTAGCTTAACAATTACACTTTGCAACAATACTTTTATTGTTTCTATGGGCCAATTAGAAGCCGAGGAATTTACGTTAGTTTGGACACATGACCATACGTGACATGCCTGCACAAAAATGCCTATATCTCGGTTAATAAAAATAATAAAAAAACAAAATGGGTGTCATTTTGTAGCTTAAGAATAGCAGTTTATGGAAATTATTGCATTGTTGCTGAGAACCAATTAGGAGCCAGGAAATTAACACTTTTGTCGTCACGTGACCGAAGAATACCTGTACACTACGGAACATTCCTATACATAACTACTTATATATTCGTAAGTAACAAAAGTATAAAAACAATAAAGATATCATATTGTAGCTTAGTAATGCAGCTTTATAACAATACTAATTCTGAAAGAATCGACCAATCAGAAGCCGTGAAATTGACAGATTTGTGAGCACGTGACCCGAAATTTTACGCGCATTCCTACACAAAACTGGCTATATTTCCATTAATAATAATCGTACAATAATAAAAAAGACATCTATATATAGATAATTAATTCAGTTTATTGTATATATTTTCATTGTTTCTGTAAACCAATCAGAGGGCGAGATATCAACGATAATGTACTCAAGTGATACGAAATATAACACGAAATCGGTACGTTTTGCCTTAAAACACTCGATTATTTTGCTAATAATTCGCGAACGGATAAACATATTTTAAATTTAATTGCAGTACATATAAGAACAATTAATTAGCTAAATAATGATATACGTTTTATATAATAATTGCGATAAATAAAGAAGTTATGGCTACTTTTCCGAGACGATGCACTTTTTCATGAGTCTGGACATGATGAGACATAATCGATCATATCTTTCTTATTAATAATCATAAAAATATGATTTTAACGTCATTAATTAGATAATTTAATGAACTTTAATAATGTATTTTTATATTTACAATATTCTTATTATGCTTTGCGTAATTGTTGTTTTTGTCAAGTGACTACAGTTCACGGAGATGAAATTTCAAAATGCAGAGTTGTGTTAAAACTTTCATAGAATCATAATGAATAAAAGTACAACAATGATTCTTACGTCATTATTTAGATAATTAAATCTCCTTTAAGCATATATATAATTATATATAATTACTCTTGAATCACGTGACAAAATATGCTTGGAAACATCAGGTTTCGAAAATTTTGGGTAAAATCCCGATACTGCTCCGGAAAAAACTGTCATAACTTCTATGCTAATAAACATAAATGCATGATTCAAGCATCATTTTAAAGAACAATAATTATGCTAAATAATGATGTAAAGTTTTTTATGATTGGTTGAAAAAGTCACGTGGTTTTTGGCGTTTTTAACTTCCGGTCCCGGAGTTTCAGCTACGAATTTCACACTCCCGGAAAAATCACTATAACTTCAGTTCTAATAAACATATTTTTATGATTTAAACGTCAAATTAAAGAACATAAAACATACTATTAACACATAAAATTTCAAAATGATTCATGTATAATTAGTTGACTAATTAATGATTTCCTTTTCCCGCTGTAGTCTTACAGCATGATATCCCAATACTAACATATAAGTACTCATAACTTGTTGTAATAAACATGCAAACATAAATCATACATCATTTTAAAGAGCATTAATTGTGTTATAAGTGTATGAAATTTCATTAACATTCAATAAGAATCACGTGACTTATAAGCGATATAAACTTCCAATCCCGAATTCTATGCTTTGATTGACAGTCTCCAGGAAAAACCACCATAACTTATGTTCTAATAATCATAAAAACATAATTAATACATCATTATTTAGCTTAATAAATGTACTTTAAATGCATATAAGCATTTATGTGATTGGTCCATGAACACGTGACTTATAGTGAATTTAAACTTCCGGTGCGTATAAGACGTTCGGATTTGCAACCCTCCCGAAAAACGTTAATAACTTCCGTTATAATTAATATTTTTTAATGATTCAAACGCCATTTTGTAGTTAAAAGATCATATTTGATTGTTATAAAAGTTAATTAAAATCGGTCCATAAGTTAGGCCGCAGTTGTCGTTCAAAATCCGCGTCCTGACCGCACTCCGGCCGCTCTTACACCACGCCACTACGTAAGTATCCATGAATCAGAAAATTTCCCGAAAATGCGTAATTGTTACGTTTCTTAGCGGTTTAAGCGGACTGAAAGCGTAACTAAGCGGTAACTAAGCCGTTTAAGCGGTAGCCAAGCGACGTGAGCACATCGTCAACCGGTTGTTAAGCTATTTAAGCGGATACTCAGCGAACAAAGCGGTTAAAAACAACTTCCGTGGGCGTAAAAATCACTTTCGGAAGCTTATAAAGCGGAAACTAAGCGCTGACTAAGCGGCTGTCATCGGTTACTAAGCGACGACAACAGTTCCCTAAGCGATCGCATCGGTAGCTAAGCGATTGAAGCGGAAAGTGAGCTAATATTAAAACACGTAAAAAACGCATTTTCTGAGCTATTTAAGCGGGAATTAAGCGAACAAAGCGGTTGTTAAGCACAACAATCAGTAGCTAAGCATATTAAGCACACAACTCAGCCCTCTCAACGTAATCTAAGCGTAAAAAATACTCATAAGACGAATAGCGTTCCGTTTTGCGTAGGAACGCCTTCGTAACCATGGAAACCGCTCGAAAAAACCGCTGAAAACGTGCTTAGAGACCGTTTAAACCGCTTAGCAACGTGACACACGTATTAAGCTACTTATTGAGCACAATCACGCTTAAATTCGTGCAAAAATCACGTTTAAAATCACGAATAATCGGAATATTCCGCGGAAAACGGGGTTTTGCGTAAAAACCCGCTCAGGGTGCGCTTAAACCGCTTAAAAACCGTTCGAAAACCGCTCGGAGAACCGGGAAACTTTGACAAAACGTGAACAAAACCGTGAACTACATCCGTGCTCAAACTCAAGCCCGTGTCTGTGAAATTAACGCACGTAACTAAGAAATTACGCATAAAACTCGCGTTTACAACGCTAAAAACCGCTCGATTTGCGATTAAGTTGTGCTTAGATCACGCTCAAATCGCTTGGCAACGTGACTTAAGCGGTAATTCACGTAAACGCACGTTTAACTCACGATCTGTGCACGCAATACGCCTAAAAATCACGAATAAACGAACTCATACGCGTAAATTTAGGCCGTGACACTCAAAATGACGGAATTTTCCGTAACAAATAACGAATAGCATCGAAAAACCGTGGAATTTCACGGTTAACCTTTAAAGACCCTCATTAAAAACCGATAAAACCGACAAAACCTTGTATAAAAACCGGCTTATACCACAGTATACTCTATAAACCACTTATGTGTAAACGTAAATTCCCGTAAAAGCACGTAAACCGAAAAAATCTCGTCTTATTCGCGGAAACCGATTAACGTGGACCAAAACCCGAAAACCGGCTACCAAAAACCGGTTTATAGCGTATTAAAACAAATAATTCTCGTAATAACACTGAAATACTTAATATATGTACAAATATCCACTATTTGAACCAAAATACGCGGAGTTTTCACGGATAATACACAAAACGCGTAAATAAACCGGTAAAAACGGCAAAACCGGCTCTGAAAACCGGTTCGGAACATAGTCAAACATAGTAAAATCACGTAACTACGCGATGAAGACGTAAAATTACGTCAAAGCATCCGGAATTCGTCTTAAATGCACGACATTTCACGTCAAACACACTCGGAACGCAAATAAACCGGTAAAAACGACAAAACCGGCTAAAAATACCGTCTTAAAACACAGCTACACATCAATCTAACGTAACAGTACGCTGTAGACGTATGATTACGTCAAACGGACCCGAAACCTGACGAAAACCCACGTCTCAACACCCAAAAGAACGTAAATGCTCCAAAAAACCGCCAAAACCGACCGAAATGGACAAAAACAGGTTCGAAACGAACCGGTTTTCCACAAAAACCTTAAAACACTCGTATATAACAATCACTAATGTACACACATTATCTTCACGTCCACTTTTATGCATATATACACACTTTGACACACAAATACATATGTATTTACGTAACGAAACCTACGTATATATATATATAAACAAAAAAAGATCGAAATGTATGCAACAAAATGGCGTTACCAACCTTTTTTCCTTTGTTTAAACAATATCACAATGGTTGTCGCACTAACAAACACAGTTGCACTCGTTTTTATGTACTATATACATATATATAAGGTTTATATATATGTATAGATGGTTATATGTACATAGTCTCACGGAAACTCTTTTTTTACGTACTTATGTATGGGTTGCTATGGAGAGCGGAGCGGCACGTGTTGTCGCTACGGACTCCGTCACAAGACTGAAGCATGCCAACGGAGGTGACGTGCTGTCCATCTACCCCTCCCCCACTTCCCCTCCATCCCCTGATTGGAGGGGAGGGAGGGGAAGGCGCGTGACGTGGCGCGGGATTTGAATTTATTATGCGTTAATGAGCGTTTTTAATTAATTAATCGATGTTTTAATGTTAATAAAAGGGTGGATTATGTTTAATTATGTTTATTATATACTTATATATATATATATTTACTGTTTTCGTCTTTTGGTTGCGTTTAAGGGGATTTTAATGCGTTTTTGTTACGTATGTATACGAGAGTATATAAGAAGAAACGAGAGTATATAAGAAGAGACGAGAGTATATGAGAAGAGACGAGAGTATATAATAAGAGACGAGAGTATATAAGAAGAGACGAGAGTATTTAAGAAGAGACGAGAGTACATAAGAAGAGACGAGAGTACATAAGAAGAGTAGAGAGTATATAAGAAGAGACGAGAGTATATAAGATGAGACGAGAGTATATAAGAAGAGACGAGAGTATTTAAGAAGAGACGAGAGTACATAAGAAGAGAAGAGAGTATATAAGAAGAGAAGAGAGAACATAAGAAGAGAAGAGAGTATATAATAAGAGACGAGAGTATATAAGAAGAGACGAGAGTATATAAGAAGAGACGAGAGTATATAAGAAGAGAAGAGAGTATATAAGAAGAGAAGAGAGAACATAAGAAGAGAAGAGAGTATATAATAAGAGACGAGAGTATATAAGAAGAGACGAGAGTATATAAGAAGAGACGAGAGTATATAAGAAGAGACGAGAGTATATAATAAGAGACGAGAGTATATAAGAAGAGACGAGAGTATTTAAGAAGAGACGAGAGTACATAAGAAGAGACGAGAGTACATAAGAAGAGTAGAGAGTATATAATAAGAGACGAGAGTATTTAAGAAGAGACGAGAGTACATAAGAAGAGAAGAGAGTATATAAGAAGAGAAGAGAGAACATAAGAAGAGAAGAGAGTATATAATAAGAGACGAGAGTATATAAGAAGAGACGAGAGTATATAAGAAGAGACGAGAGTATATAATAAGAGACGAGAGTATATAATAAGAGACGAGAGTATATAAGAAGAGACGAGAGTATATAAGAAGAGACGAGAGTACATAAGAAGAGAAGAGAGTACATAAGAAGAGAAGAGAGTACATAAGAAGAGAAGAGAGTACATAAGAAGAGACGAGAGTACATAAGAAGAGTAGAGAGTATATAAGAAGAGACGAGAGTATATAAGAAGAGACGAGAGTATATAAGAAGAGACGAGAGTATTTAAGAAGAGACGAGAGTACATAAGAAGAGAAGAGAGTATATAAGAAGAGAAGAGAGAACATAAGAAGAGAAGAGAGTATATAATAAGAGACGAGAGTATATAAGAAGAGACGAGAGTATATAAGAAGAGACGAGAGTATATAAGAAGAGACGAGAGTATATAATAAGAGACGAGAGTATATAAGAAGAGACGAGAGTATTTAAGAAGAGACGAGAGTACATAAGAAGAGACGAGAGTACATAAGAAGAGTAGAGAGTATATAATAAGAGACGAGAGTATTTAAGAAGAGACGAGAGTACATAAGAAGAGAAGAGAGTATATAAGAAGAGAAGAGAGAACATAAGTAGAGAAGAGAGTATATAATAAGAGACGAGAGTATATAAGAAGAGACGAGAGTATATAAGAAGAGACGAGAGTATATAATAAGAGACGAGAGTATATAATAAGAGACGAGAGTATATAAGAAGAGACGAGAGTATATAAGAAGAGACGAGAGTACATAAGAAGAGAAGAGAGTACATAAGAAGAGAAGAGAGTACATAAGAAGAGAAGAGAGTACATAAGAAGAGACGAGAGTATATAATAAGAGACGAGAGTATATAATAAGAGAAGAGAGTATATAAGAAGAGAAGAGAGTACATAAGAAGAGAAGAGAGTATATAATAAGAGACGAGAGTACATAAGAAGAGAAGAGAGTACATAAGAAGAGAAGAGAGTATATAATAAGAGACGAGAGTACATAAGAAGAGAAGAGAGTATATAAGAAGAGAAGAGAGTATATAAGAAGAGACGAGAGTATATAAGAAGAGACGAGAGTACATAAGAAGAGAAGAGAGTACATAAGAAGAGAAGAGAGTATATAATAAGAGACGAGAGTATATAAGAAGAGACGAGAGTATATAAGAAGAGACGAGAGTATATAATAAGAGACGAGAGTATATAATAAGAGACGAGAGTATATAAGAAGAGACGAGAGTATATAAGAAGAGACGAGAGTACATAAGAAGAGAAGAGAGTATATAAGAAGAGACGAGAGTACATAAGAAGAGAAGAGAGTATATAAGAAGAGAAGAGAGTACATAAGAAGAGAAGAGAGTATATAATAAGAGACGAGAGTATATAAGAAGAGACGAGAGTATATAAGAAGAGACGAGAGTATATAATAAGAGACGAGATAATATAATAAGAGACGAGAGTATATAAGAAGAGATGAGAGTATAAAAGAAGAGAGGAGAGTACATAAGAAGAGAAGAGAGTATATAAGAAGAGAAGAGAGTACATAAGAAGAGAAGAGAGTATATAAGAAGAGACGAGAGTACATAAGAAGAGAAGAGAGTATATAAGAAGAGAAGAGAGTACATAAGAAGAGAAGAGTATATAATAAGAGACGAGAGTATATAAGAAGAGACGAGAGTATATAAGAAGAGACGAGAGTATATAAGAAGAGAAGAGAGTACATAAGAAGAGACGAGAGTACATAAGAAGAGTAGAGAGTATATAATAAGAGACGAGAGTATTTAAGAAGAGACGAGAGTATATAATAAGAGACGAGAGTATATAAGAAGAGACGAGAGTATTTAAGAAGAGACGAGAGTACATAAGAAGAGACGAGAGTACATAAGAAGAGTAGAGAGTATATAATAAGAGACGAGAGTATTTAAGAAGAGACGAGAGTACATAAGAAGAGAAGAGAGTATATAAGAAGAGAAGAGAGAACATAAGAAGAGAAGAGAGTATATAATAAGAGACGAGAGTATATAAGAAGAGACGAGAGTATATAAGAAGAGACGAGAGTATATAATAAGAGACGAGAGTATATAATAAGAGACGAGAGTATATAAGAAGAGACGAGAGTATATAAGAAGAGACGAGAGTACATAAGAAGAGAAGAGAGTATATAAGAAGAGACGAGAGTACATAAGAAGAGAAGAGAGTATATAAGAAGAGAAGAGAGTACATAAGAAGAGAAGAGAGTATATAATAAGAGACGAGAGTATATAAGAAGAGACGAGAGTATATAAGAAGAGACGAGAGTATATAATAAGAGACGAGAGTACATAAGAAGAGAAGAGAGTATATAAGAAGAGAAGAGAGTATATAAGAAGAGACGAGAGTATATAAGAAGAGACGAGAGTACATAAGAAGAGAAGAGAGTATATAAGAAGAGACGAGAGTACATAAGAAGAGAAGAGAGTATATAAGAAGAGAAGAGAGTACATAAGAAGAGAAGAGAGTATATAATAAGAGACGAGAGTATATAAGAAGAAACGAGAGTATATAAGAAGAGACGAGAGTATATAATAAGAGACGAGAGTATATAATAAGAGACGAGAGTATATAAGAAGAGACGAGAGTATATAAGAAGGGACGAGAGTACATAAGAAGAGACGAGAGTACATAAGAAGAGATAAGAAAAAAAATAAGAGACGAGAGTATATAAGAAGAGATGGGAGTACATAAGAAGAGACGAGAGTACATAAGAAGAGACGAGAGTATATAAGAAGAGACGAGAGTACATAAGAAGAGACGAGAGTATATAAGAAGAGATAAGAGTATATAATAAGAGACGAGAGTATATAAGAAGAGATGGGAGTACATAAGAAGAGACGAGAGTACATAAGAGATAAGAGTATATAATAAGAGACGAGAGTACATAATAAGAGACGAGAGTACATAAGAAGAGATGGGAGTACATAAGAAGAGAGGAGAGTATATAAGAAGAGACGAGAGTACATAAGAAGAGACGAGAGTATATAAGAAGAGACGAGAGTATATAAGAAGAGACGAGAGTATATAAGAAGAGACGAGAGTACATAAGAAGAGACGAGAGTACATAATAAGAGACGAGAGTATATAAGAAGAGATGGGAGTACATAAGAAGAGACGAGAGTACATAAGAGATAAGAGTATATAATAAGAGACGAGAGTACATAATAAGAGACGAGAGTACATAAGAAGAGATGGGAGTACATAAGAAGAGACGAGAGTATATAAGAAGACACGAGAGTATATAAGAAGAGATGGGAGTACATAAGAAGAGAAGAGAGTATATAAGAAGAGACGAGAGTACATAAGTCGAGATGGGAGTACATAATAAGAGACGAGAGTACATAAGAAGAGACGAGAGTACATAATTAGAGACGAGAGTACATAAGAAGAGACGAGAGTATTCAAGAAGAGATAAGAGTATATAATAAGAGACGAGAGTATATAAGAAGAGATGGGAGTACATAAGAAGAGACGAGAGTACATAAGAGATAAGAGTATATAATAAGAGACGAGAGTATATAAGAAGAGACGAGAGTATATAAGAAGAGACGAGAGTACATAAGAGATAAGAGTATATAATAAGAGACGAGAGTACATAATAAGAGACGAGAGTATATAAGAAGAGACGAGAGTACATAAGAAGAGACGAGAGTATATAAGAAGAGACGAGAGTACATAAGAAGAGACGAGAGTACATAAGAAGAGACGGGAGTACATAAGAAGAGACGAGAGTACATAAGAAGAGATGGGAGTACATAAGAAGAGACGAGAGTACATAAGAAGAGATGGGAGTACATAAGAAGAGACGAGAGTACATAAGAAGAGATGGGAGTACATAAGAAGAGACGAGAGTACATAAGAAGAGACGAGAGTATATAAGAAGAGACGAGAGTACATAAGAAGAGATGGGAGTACATAAGAAGAGACGAGAGTACATAAGAAGAGACGAGAGTATATAATAAGAGACGAGAGTACATAAGAAGAGATGGGAGTACATAAGAAGAGACGAGAGTATATAAGAAGAGATGGGAGTACATAAGAAGAGAAGAGAGTATATAAGAAGAGACGAGAGTATATAAGAAGAGATGGGAGTACATAAGAAGAGACGAGAGTACATAAGAAGAGATAAGAAAAAAAATAAGAGACGAGAGTATATAAGAAGAGATGGGAGTACATAAGAAGAGACGAGAGTACATAAGAGATAAGAGTATATAATAAGAGACGAGAGTACATAATAAGAGACGAGAGTACATAAGAAGAGATGGGAGTACATAAGAAGAGACGAGAGTATATAAGAAGAGATGGGAGTACATAAGAAGAGAAGAGAGTACATAAGAAGAGACGAGAGTACATAAGAAGAGATGGGAGTACATAAGAAGAGACGAGAGTACATAAGAAGAGATAAGAAAAAAAATAAGAGACGAGAGTATATAAGAAGAGATGGGAGTACATAAGAAGAGACGAGAGTATATAAGAAGAGACGAGAGTACATAAGAAGAGACGAGAGAATATATTAAGAGACGAGAGTACATAAGAAGAGACGAGAGTAGATAATAAGAGAAGAGAGTATATAAGAAGAGACGAGAGAATATAAGAAGAGATGGTAGTACATAATAAGAGACGAGAGTACATAAGAAGAGACGGGAGTACATAATAAGAGACGAGAGTATATAATAAGAGACGAGAGTATATAAGAAGAGACGAGAGTATATAAGAAGAGATGGGAGTACATAAGAAGAGACGAGAGTACATAAGAAGAGACGAGAGAATATATTAAGAGACGAGAGTACATAAGAAGAGACGAGAGTAGATAATAAGAGACGAGAGTATATAAGAAGAGACGAGAGAATATAAGAAGAGATGGTAGTACATAATAAGAGACGAGAGTACATAAGAAGAGACGGGAGTACATAATAAGAGACGAGAGTATATAATAAGAGACGAGAGTATATAAGAAGAGACGAGAGTATATAAGAAGAGATGGGAGTACATAAGAAGAGACGAGAGTACATAAGAAGAGACGAGAGTACATAATAAGAGACGAGAGTACATAAGAAGAGACGAGAGTACATAATAAGAGAGGAGAGTACATAAGAAGAGACGAGTGTACATAAGAAGAGACGAGAGTATATAAAAAGAGACGAGAGTACATAAGAAGAGACGAGAGTACATAATAAGAGACGAGAGTACATAAGAAGAGACGAGAGTACATAAGAAGAGACGAGAGTATATAATAAGAGACGAGAGTACATAAGAAGAGACGAGAGTATATAAGAAGAGACGAGAGTATATAAGAAGAGACGAGAGTATATAAGAAGAGATGGGAGTACATAATAAGAGACGAGAGTATATAATAAGAGACGAGAGTATATAAGAAGAGACGAGAGTATATAAGAAGAGATGGGAGTACATAAGAAGAGACGAGAGTACATAAGAAGAGACGAGAGTACATAATAAGAGACGAGAGTATATAAGAAGAGACGAGAGTACATAAGAAGAGACGAGAGTACATAAGAAGAGACGAGAGTATATAAGAAGAGACGAGAGTACATAAGAAGAGACGAGAGTATATAATAAGAGACGAGAGTACATAAGAAGAGACGAGAGTACATAATAAGAGACGAGAGTACATAAGAAGAGACGAGAGTACATAAGAAGAGACGAGAGTATATAATACGAGACGAGAGTATATAAGAAGAGAAGAGAGTATATAAGAAGAGACGAGAGTATATAATAAGAGAAGAGAGTATATAAGAAGAGACGAGAGTATATAATACGAGATGAGAGTATATAAAAAGAGACGAGAGTACATAAGAAGAGACGAGAGTATATAAGAAGAGACGAGAGTATATAAGAAGAGAAGAGAGTATATAAGAAGAGACGAGAGTATATAAGAAGAGACGAGAGTATATAATACGAGACGAGAGTATATAAGAAGAGAAGAAAGTATATAAGAAGAGACGAGAGTATATAAGAAGAGACGAGAGTATATAAGAAGAGACGAGAGTATATAAGAAGAGACGAGAGTATATAAGAAGAGACGAGAGTATATAAGAAGAGACGAGAGTATATAAGAAGAGACGAGAGTATATAAGAAGAGACGAGAGTATATAAGAAGAGACGAGAGTATATAAGAAGAGACGAGAGTATATAAGAAGAGACGAGAGTATATAATAAGAGACGAGAGTATATAAGAAGAGACGAGAGTATATAATACGAGACGAGAGTATATAAGAAGAGACGAGAGTATATAAGAAGAGACGAGAGTATATAAGAAGAGACGAGAGTATATAAGAAGAGACGAGAGTATATAATAAGAGACGAGAGTATATAAGAAGAGACGAGAGTATATAAGAAGAGACGAGAGTATATAAGAAGAGACGAGAGTATATAAGAAGAGACGAGAGTATATAAGAAGAGACGAGAGTATATAAGAAGAGAAGAGAGTATATAAGAAGAGACGAGAGTATATAAGAAGAGACGAGAGTATATAAGAAGAGACGAGAGTATATAAGAAGAGACGAGAGAATATAAGAAGAGACGAGAGTATATAAGAAGAGACGAGAGTATATAAGAAGAGACGAGAGTATATAAGAAGAGACGAGAGTATATAATACGAGACGAGAGTATATAAGAAGAGAAGAGAGTATATAAGAAGAGACGAGAGTATATGAGAAGAGACGAGAGTATATAAGAAGAGACGAGAGTATATAAGAAGAGACGAGAGTATATAATAAGAGACGAGAGTATATAAGAAGAGACGAAAGAATATAAGAAGAGACGAGAGTACATAAGAAGAGACGAGAGTACATAAGAGACGAGAGTATATAAGAAGAGACGAGAGTACATAAGAAGAGAGGAGACTACATAAGAAGAGATGAGAGTATATAAGAAGAGACGAGAGAATATAAGAAGAGACGAGAGTACATAAGAAGAGACGAGAGTACATAAGAGACGAGAGTAACTAAGAAGAGAGGATAGTACATAATAAGAGACGAGAGTACATAAGAAGAGAGGAGAGTACATAAGAGACGAGACTACATAAGAAGAGAAGAGAATACATAAGAAGAGACGAGAGTACATAAGAAATGACGAGAGTACATCAGAAGAGACGAGAGTATATAAGAAGAGACGAGAGTATATAAAAAGAGACGAGACTATATAAGAAGAGACGAGAGTATATAATAAGATACGAAAGTACATAAGAAGAGACGAGAGTATATAAGAAGAGAGGAGAGTATATAAGAAGAAACTAGAGTACATAAGAAGAGACGAGAGTACATAAGAAGAGACGAGAGTAAATAATAGGAGACGAGAGTATATAAGAAGAGACGAGAGTATATAAGAAGAGAGGAGAGTATATAAGAAGAAACTAGAGTACATAAGAAGAGACGAGAGTACATAAGAAGAGAAGAGAGTAAATAATAGGAGACGAGAGTATATAAGAAGAGACGAGAGTACATAAGAAGAGACGAGATTACATAAGAAGAGACTAGAGTATATAATTAGATACGAAAGTACATAAGAAGAGACGAGAGTACATAAGAAGAGACGAGAGTATATAATAAGATACGAAAGTACATAAGAAGAGAGGAGAGTATATAAGAAGAAACTAGAGTATATAAGAAGAGACGAGAGTATATTAGAAGAAAGGAGAGTATATAAAAAGAGACGAGAGTATATTAGAAGAAAGGAGAGTACATAAGAAGAGACGAGAGTACATAAGAAGAGACGAGAGTACATAAGAAGAGACGAGAGTACATAAGAAGAGACGAGAATACATAAGAAGAGACGAGAGTAAATAATAAGAGACGAGAGTATATAAGAAGAGAGGAGAGTATATAAGAAGAGACGAGAGTATATAAGAATTGACGAGAGTATATTAGAAGAAACTAGAGTATATAAGAAGAGACGAGAGTATATTAGAAGAAAGGAGAGTATATAAGAAGAGACGAGAGTACATAATAAGAGACGATAGTACATAAGAAGAGACGAGAGTACATAAGAAGAGACGAGAGTACATAAGAAGAGACGAGAGTATATAATACGAGACGAGAATACATAAGAAGAGACGAGTGTATAATAGAAGAAAGGAGAGTACATAAGAAGAGACGAGAGTACATAAGAAGAGACGAGAGTACATAAGAAGAGACGAGAGTACATAAGAAGAGACGAGAGTATCTAATAAGAGACGAGAGTATATAAGAAGAGACGAGAGTATATAAGAAGAGACGAGAGTATATAAGAAGAGACGAGAGTATATAAGAAGAGACGAGAGTACATAAGAAGAGACGAGAGTACATAAGAAGAGACGAGAGTACATAAGAAGAGAGGAGAGTACATAAGAAGAGACGAGAGTACATAAGAAGAGACGAGAGTACATAAGAAGAGACGAGAGTAAATAATAAGGGACGAGAGTACATAGGAAGAGACGAGAGTAAATAATAAGAGACGAGAGTACATAAGAAGAGACGAGAATACATAAGAAGAGACGAGAGTATATAATAAGATACGAAAGTACATAAGAAGAGACGAGAGAACATAAGAAGAGACGAGAGTACATAAGAAGAGACGAGAGTATATTAGAAGAGACGAGAGTACATAAGAAGAGACGAGAGTACATAAGAAGAGACGAGAGTACATAAGAATAGACGAGAGTACATAAGAAGAGACGAGAGTACATAAGAATAGACGAGAGTACATAAGAAGAGACGAGAGTACATAAGAAGAGACGAGAGTACAGAAGAATAGTACTTTGAATCATAAAACCTTATCATGTATTTACCTTTTATTTATTGTAATTACGCTTATTAACCTCAATTTAATACATAATTATGTTTCATTACGCACATTTACGAGATGTTTATACGTAACATTACTTTATTGTGTATATATTTCAAAAAACGACAAAATAAACCTAAAATCAACAAAATGAGACTTAATTATTGTCAAAAGTACTTAACAATCGTCTCAATTGATATTATTACTCTTAAATTACAACAATTGCTCTTTATTTTTGCTATTTTAAAAGTTTCGAAGTATTTTATACACGAGAGAGTTATGTACACGCGTTACTATGGCATTTACACGTAAACAATACAATTATTTTGTTTTTTAATTGTTTTCAACCTTAAAAATGGCTTTTCCTAAGCGAATTTATCAAATATTAATCATTGTTAATTGATTTTAGTTTTAATTACTTTAATTTCGGTGTAATTGGTTTATTTAAATGGCTAATACGAAAAGAATACGCCCTTCTTTTGTTTTTTGTCGTTTTTTACGTAAAAATGGCTTTTTCAACGCACAAATGCACAAAAAGAAGTATAATAAATAGAATTTACGTTTATCATCTTAATTACACCCTAATCAACCTTTTTATTGTTTAATTATTAGTTTAAAGTACCATTTTTACGTACTTTACTAGGTTCGTATCTATTTAAACATCGCGCCAATTCAGTTTAAAAAAAAACATGGCCTATTTACACATATATTAATGTTTAAACATTATGAGCTCATTATTACACACAATAATTCAATAAAAACATTAATTAAGTACATTTCTAATTACTTTATTAATGCAATTACTCCATTTTGAAACAACAAGCTTTTATTACGTATTTTTTTTATTTGTTTACGTATAAAACCAAAATGGCGATGCATATGTATACGCAAAATAGTACAAAATTTAAATTTGACGTAATTGCAATTAAAAAAGTACATACAAGCCTATGTAATTAGTCTTTTTTAATTATTCTCTAGTTAATATACATTCTCATTACTCTACTTAACTATTATATACTTCTTTATTACATATATACATTTATATATACTTACGTAATACACAAGATGGCTTTTTTTCTAATACATATTACAATTGTTACAATAAATAGACTATAAAGTTGTTAAAATCTTTTTATTGGTTATTACTACAGCTACAATTACTTTTCTAATTAATTTGTTAATTTATTACTTGTTTATTTAATCAAGATGGCTGTGGTTTGTTTAATTAATAATAATTAATTTAATTACGCAATATGGAACCAAAATGGCGGGTCAACTTTGATAATACAAGGCTTCACTTTATTTGCAAATATCTCAATAATTAATGAATCGATATAATTCAAATTTTAATCGAATATCAATCAATACTTTGGCAACCTTCTCATTAAATTTGGTCCAGATCTGATACAGAATATAAAAAATATAGACCAAAAAAGACGGGGGTGTCATCTCAAGATGCAGTCCTCTATCACGAGCTTCCAACATGGAGTCTCAATAAAACTATAAATATCTAAATACATAATAAACCAAATTAAATAAAAATAAGTACTCTTATTAAACCATCCTTAAGCTACAATTACACCAAATCCTAATGCAATTGAAACATTAATTTGCAAGAAATTAGCAAAAATGTGTCGCCATGTACAACCATTACGAAACATTACTCATTTTATATATATAATATAATAATATATATGTTAAAAGCAAACATTATTAACATACAACCAAAATATATAAACAAATGAATGCAAATAATTTCTTGGTATATCTTTATTTCATTTGTGTACAACATATATAAAGGTATGAAATCTTCTTGGTCCATACAGCATCTAAAGGAAAGATGATGAAGAATAAGAAGAGACGAGAGTATATATGAAGAGAAGAGAGTACATAAAAAGAGACGAGAATATATAATACGAGACGAGAGTACATAAGAAGAGACGAGAGTACATAAGAAGAGACGAGAATATATATAACGAGACGAGAGTACATAAGAAGAGACGAGAGTACATAAGAAGAGACGAGAGTATATAAGAAGAGATGAAAGTAAATAAAAAGAGACGAGAGTACATAAGAAGAGACGAGAGTATATAATACGAGACGAGAGTACATAAGAAGAGACGAGAGTACATAAGAAGAGACGAGAGTATATAAGAAGAGATGAAAGTAAATAAAAAGAGACGAGAGTACATAAGAAGAGACGAGAGTATATAATACGAGACGAGAGTACATAAGAAGAGACGAGAGTACATAAGAAGAGACGAGAGTATATAAGAAGAGATGAAAGTAAATAAAAAGAGACGAGAGTACATAAGAAGAGACGAGAGAACATAAGAAGAGACGAGAGTATATAAGAAGAGATGAAAGTAAATAAAAAGAGACGAGGGTATTAAGAAGAGACGAGAGTACATAAGAAGAGACGAGAGTACATAAGAAGAGACGAGAGTACATAAGAAGAGACGAGAGTACATAAGAAGAGACGAGAGTACATAAGAAGAGACGAGAGTACATAAGAAGAGACGAGAGTATATAAGAAGAGACGAGAGTATATAAGAAGAGACAAGAGTATATAAGAAGAGACGAGAGTACATAAGAAGAGACGAGAGTACATAAGAAGAGACGAGAGTACATAAGAAGAGACGAGAGTATATAAGAAGAGACGAGAGTACATAAGAAGAGACGAGAATATATAATACGAGACGAGAGTACATAAGAAGAGACGAGAGTACATAAGAAGAGACGAGAGTATATAAGAAGAGATGAAAGTAAATAAAAAGAGACGAGAGTACATAAGAAGAGACGAGAGTACATAAGAAGAGACGAGAGTACATAAGAAGAGACGAGAGTACATAAGAAGAGACGAGAGTACATAAGAAGAGACGAGAGTATATAAGAAGAGACGAGAGTACATAAGAAGAGACGAGAATATATAATACGAGACGAGAGTACATAAGAAGAGACGAGAGTACATAAGAAGAGACGAGAGTATATAAGAAGAGACGAGAGTATATAATAAGAGACGAGAGTATATAATAAGAGACGAGAGTACATAAGAAGAGACGAGAGTACATAAGAAGAGACGAGGGTATATAAGAAGGTACGAGAGTATATAATAAGAGACGAGAGTACATAAGAAGAGACGAGAGTACATAATAAGAGACGAGAGTACATAAGAAGAGACGAGAGTATATAAGAAGAGACGAGAGTACATAAGAAGAGACGAGAGTACATAAGAAGAGACGAGAGTATATAAGAAGAGACGAGAGTACATAATAAGAGACGAGAGTACATAAGAAGAGACGAGAGTACATAAGAAGAGACGAGAGTACATAACAAGAGACGAGAGTACATAAGAAGAAACGAGAGTATATAAGAAGAGACGAGAGTACATAAGAAGAGACGAGAGTTCATAAGAAGAGACGAGAATACATAAGAAGAGACGAGAGTATATAAGAAGAGACGAGAGTACATAACGAGAGACGAGAGTATATAAGAAGAGACGAGAGTATATAAGAATAGACGAGAATATATAATACGAGACGAGAGTACATAAGAAGAGAAGGGAGTACATAAGAATAGACGAGAATATAAAATACGAGACGAGAGTACATAAGAAGAGACGAGAGTACATAATAAGAGACGAGAGTACATAAGAAGAGACGAGAGTATATAAGAAGAGGCGAGAGTACATAAGAAGAGACGAGAGTACATAAGAAGAGACAAGAGTATATAAGAAGAGACGAGAGTACATAAGAAGAGACGAGAGTACATAAGAAGAGACGAGAGTACATAAGAAGAGACGAGAGTATATAAGAAGAGAAGGGAGTACATAAGAAGAGACGAGAGTACATAAGAAGAGACGAGAATACATAAGAAAAGACGAAAGTACATAAGAAGAGACGAGAGTACTTAAGAAGAGACGAGAGAACATAAGAAGAGACGAGAGTACATAAGAAGAGACGAAAGTACATAAGAAGAGACGAGAGTACTTAAGAAGGGACGAGAGTATATGTGAAGAAACGAGAGTACATAAGAATAGACGAGAATATAAAATACGAGACGAGAGTACTTAAGAAGGGACGAGAGTATATAAGAAGAGACGAGAGTACATAAGGAGAGACGAGAGTATATAAGAAGAGACGAGAATATATAATACGAGACGAGAGTACATAAGAAGAGAAGGGAGTACATAAGAATAGACGAGAATATAAAATACGAGACGAGAGTACATAAGAAGAGACGAGAGTATATGTGAAGAAACGAGAGTATATAAGAAGAGACGAGAGTATATAAGAATAGACGAGAATATATAATACGAGACGAGAGTACATAAGAAGAGAAGGGAGTACATAAGAATAGACGAGAATATAAAATACGAGACGAGAGTACATAAGAAGAGACGAGAGTACATAACAAGAGACGAGAGTACATAAGAAGAAACGAGAGTATATAAGAAGAGACGAGAGTACATAAGAAGAGACGAGAGTTCATAAGAAGAGACGAGAATACATAAGAAGAGACGAGAGTATATAAGAAGAGACGAGAGTACATAAGAAGAGACGAGAGTACATAAGGAGAGACGAGAGTACATAAGAAGGGACGAAAGTACATAAGAAGAGACGAGAGTACTTAAGAAGAGACGAGAGAACATAAGAAGAGACGAGAGTACATAAGAATAGACGAGAATATAAAATACGAGACGAGAGTACATAAGAAGAGACGAGAGTATATGTGAAGAAACGAGAGTATATAAGAAGAGACGAGAGTATATAAGAATAGACGAGAATATATAATACGAGACGAGAGTACATAAGAATAGACGAGAATATAAAATACGAGACGAGAGTACATAAGAAGAGACGAGAATACATAAGAAGAGACGAAAGTACATAAGAAGAGACGAGAGTACTTAAGAAGAGACGAGAGAACATAAGAAGAGACGAGAGTACATAAGAAGAGACGAAAGTACATAAGAAGAGACGAGAGTACTTAAGAAGTTACGAGAGTATATAAGAAGAGACGAGAGTACATAAGGAGAGACGAGAGTATATAAGAAGAGACGAGAGTATATAAGAATAGACGAGAATATATAATACGAGACGAGAGTACATAAGAAGTGAAGGGAGTATATAAGAATAGACGAGAATATAAAATACGAGACGAGAGTACTTAAGAAGGGACGAGAGTATATAAGAAGAGACGAGAGTACATAAGGAGAGACGAGATTATATAAGAAGAGACGAGAGTACATACGAAGAGACTATAGTACATAAGAAGAGAAGGCAGTACATAAAAAGAGACGAGAGTACATAAGAAGAGACGAGAGTACATAAGAAGAGACGAGAGTACATAAGAAGAGACGAGAGTATATATGAAGAGAAGAGAGTACAAAGAAGAGGCGAGAGTATATAAGAAGAGATGAAAGTACATAAGAACAGAAAGTAGTACATAAGAAGAGACGAGAGTACATAAGAAGAGACGAGAGTACATAAGAAGAGACGAGAGTACATAAGAAGAGACGAGAATATATAATACGAGACGAGAGTACATAAGAACAGAAAGTAGTACATAAGAAGAGACGAGAGTACATAAGAAGAGACGAGAGTACATAAGAAGAGATGAGAGTAAATACAAAAGTATATAAGACGATACAAAAGTTCATAAGACACTCCGAAAGTATATAAGACACCCTGAGAGTATATAAGACAATCTGAGAGTCCCCGTAACACACTGAGAGAGTATCTGAGACACGCTGACACACGCTTATAGCTTCTGATAGACACCTGCCACTGTATGACGAAACCCGACACCTTCACAAACCCTTGGAATCCTTAACAGCGCACAGATAACAAAGTATTTGTACTTACCTTCAAAAAACACTCTTAATTAACCACAATTAAACTTTTAATGGAATCTTTGAAGCAATCGATGACGTCATACAATAGC
This sequence comes from Pantala flavescens, assembly GCA_020796165.1. NCBI lineage: Eukaryota > Metazoa > Arthropoda > Insecta > Odonata > Libellulidae > Pantala > Pantala flavescens. The sequence continues at coordinate 58,806,237 of CM036880.1, forward strand.
ACCAATTATAAACAATACATTTAACACGCAATATACTTAATATTATCGTATTAAAAGACGAAAAATATCCTAGAACTTTGTTGTACCGCATAATAACACTCGTTTATACATATAAAACACTATATAACACAATTAGACACAACTAAAGTTTAAACAATAGCCATAGCTACAGTTGTAAACAAAAGACACAATACGCATTGTGTTTAATTTAGCTGTATTAGAACACAAATTTGTCCCAAATCTACGTTTAAGCGTATTAAAACACGCGCTTACATATATCTATATGTATAACACGTCTATATAACACAACAAAACACAAATAAACGTTTATAAACATTTGTAAACAAACATAATACATTCAATTACGCAGTCGGCCATCTTGATTAAACAACCCAACACAAAAAAACATAAATAAATGCATATAAATGCGTAACACAACTCAAAACACTTAACAATACGCAACACAAGGCACAAGAACAAGGGAACGGTATGTATACAACACAACAAAAAGGCTTTTAGAATCATCTTTATTACGAAATACCTTGGAATCCATTGATTGTCGTCCGAAACACTTGGAGGAGCCTGAGAAGAAGAAATTCTCACTTGCAGAAACGGACAGCCGTCAAATCGATGCGAAATGCCATTATTAGGACATTGACGCTACGGTCAGGTGGCCGCGCGGCTTCGGAACGCTCCTCTCGGGCCGCGCGGCCGTGAAACAAGGCCGCACCAATTGCCATGTCCAAAAGAACTAAACAAAAGTGATAAAAATTGTGGTAAATTAACATAAACAAAGCCCTGAACTTAATTATCAACCAAAAAACGCGCTAATATGAACTAATACATACATATGTATGTACTTAAATACATGCTTTCAAACATACTTGCGCTAGATTACGATTATCACCCATTATTCTTCTTATAATTAAACTAAAACCGCCAAAATTAAAGTAAACAAACAGTTTCCAAGGCGAGTAAAGATTAATAACTTAAGTTCATAATGAAACGAAGGCAAATATGTAAGTATAAGTTAAATAAATGTTGATAGAAGAACAATTATACTAATACATACTCATGAATAAATGATTATTACGTAATATACTTGCGTTTGATTGCCATTCTCACTCGATGCGGTCGTTAAATTTGAACTAAAACCGCCATAACTAAATAAACAAACTGTAACCAAAGCCTTAATAACTTAATTAACTAATATTTAAGTTAATAATTAAATATGGACGCAAATAATAACTGTGCGTAGAGAAATAACATAAACTAATACTTATATATAGATAAATACGCGATAATCAATGAATAAACTTGCCTTTCATTGCAATTAACACACAATGAGGTAACCACAATTGAACTAAAACCGCCATATGTAAACAAACTTAGGCGCGAAAACATAACCTAACTCTTAAAGTACATTATATTTATATAGTTTATTATATATATATATATACATATAGTTAAAGGACTAATGTTTATAAAATAATATTTACGTGTTCAAATGTATGATTATCATTTAATACTTGCGTTTAGTACTTAATAGGATTATTGTAATTGAACTATTTACCGCCATGATGTAAACAAACTAAGGCGCGTAACAACCAAACTGTTTGCAGTACACAGAAATACTTTATTAAATATATAGTTTATAATTAAACGCTTAAATAATAAGCGAGGATTAATTCGCAGCGTAGAGGGAATATTAACGGGGGATAATTACCTTTTGGCAGAAGAGGGGGTATGGCAATAAATATCGGAAAAGGCGTCTGTAAGGGGGCGGGTGGGGGGTGTTTTAGGCTGTTATATGGGTTTCTTATGGGGCTGTTCCGTTCAGCGGACGCTGTTCCCAGAACCCCCCTCTTTGACGCAGTCGGTGATGGGAGAAATCAAGATGGCCGCCGGGAGGTTGACAGGGAAAGGAAGGAGGGAAAATTTACGAGCATTTTGAACGTCCCAGGATTCCCTCCGCGCCCGGAAAAGGTTTGTCGGACGAAAAAAAAACCGGAGACGATGGCCGCGAGAAGAAGGGGCGGGATTTGAGAAGAAAATATATATCCCCGGCAATGGCGGACCAGTGTGTGTTTGTAATTAGGTGGATTTTATATGTCTTAAGATGGCGAATTTTTGTGATCGGCTGTGCGCTGGAGGTTTTGAAAAGTTCGCGCGCTGTGTGATTTATGTGTTTTGCTCGCGGATGTGTTCTTTTTTTTGATTCGCGAACTTCTGGAATGTTTTATGAGTGTGTTTGAATAGATTTGGGTGGTGGATTGTGCTCGTAAAGCTGTAGAATTGTGCTAATTTTAGTCTAAAATGTGCTAAATTTAGGCCAAAATGTGCTAAATTTAGTCCCAAATGTGCTAATTTTAGTGCTAATGTGCTAATTTAAGTTGGAGTTGTGAGTATAAGTGAGTTTGTCCCAACCGAAGCCAAACTTTCGCGCCTAAACTACAACTTTCACTAACTGTTGCGATGTTTTTATCGAATTTTGGCCCAAAATGGCCGTTTTTGACCGAAATAACGGTGATTTATTGCACGCGGATGCTTTATTAATATAACCGTGAGCTCTTATTTGTGCTCGCGACTGCTCATTTCGTGCTCACGGTGAATATAAATGCGGTTGGGTCGCTCTTAAAGCGTTGACGGGCATAACTGGTTTTTTTATTGCTCTCGAGGATCAAAACGCCTTCAAATTTACGTTCCGGTTGTTGAAAATCGATTGATTTATGACGTCAAGTTCTTATTTGCTCTGATTACAGCTTTAATTGCGATTATTTTACATTCAATTCATTCCTAACTATTTATTTACTTCGTTGCTACGTTTTGCCATGGCCTTTCTTAATGTTATTACCATTAAAATGGCTTTTTACGGGTAAAAATACGCGAAAAATGGCTTTTTACGGGTTAAAATACGCGTATTATTGTTCTTAAATGAGTCAAACAAGTACGTAAAGTGTTCAATTAAGCTTAGTACTCATTAATTACTGTACTTGCTGTATAAACAAGCCAATCCCGCGCCATGTTTGATGTTTAAACTTGTTTACATCGTCGCTATGGTTTAGTTTAACCGTTTTTGAGTTTAAAATTCAGTTTTGGTTGTAATTGAAGTGAATATTAACTCGGGTTGTGCGTAATTAAGTGTTTTTTTAGTTCGTTTAAGAGTTTTTGCTAATTAAGGTGTAATTAAGGTGCAATTAGTGAATTAAATGTAACGTACGTTCACAATGTCAACTCCGCCATCTTGGTTTCCGAATTTGATCGCATTGTTATCATTTTAAATGCAATATTATTCAAATTAAGTGTTGCAGTTGCATTGAATAAGCTTGCGGAAGGATTTATATGCACTTTTGAATGCACTTATGCCTGCAGAAGTACTTATTCTATACTTAGCGTGTCGGAATTGATCTATTGTTTGAACTCACGCCTTGTTGTCATTGTTGTGAAAGGTTTGTGACATTTATATGCTTAAAAATCGATTTATACGCACTTATAATGCGTAAAAAGTGCGTTTGTTAGATTCAGGAAGTGTTTTCGTGCTAATATATGCAAAAATTTCGCGAGTTTTACAGTTTCTGTTGCATTTATTTGAGTTTTGCTAGTTTTGAGGTATATTTTTGCAAAGTGGGCCTCAAAGTAATGCAAATAATTAAGTGAATATCTTATTATTGATTAGAAGGAGTGATTTAAAGATTTATTACGTGATTTTTTGCAATTTTGGTGCACTTTATGTGCGATTGTTTTAGAAAATTCTTAATTTTTGCAATATTAAGACATTAATTCGTCCTTTTAAAAGGTAATAATGTAGTTGAAAGTGCATAGTAATGCTTACGGAAGCTGATAAGTTTAATTACTTAGCAAAATTAGCTATTTTATGCAAAATTTCTATAAGAAAAGCTCAAATAAACATTCATATTGCTGGTAGATTTTGTATTAGAACTGTTTTGAGGCTGAATTAAGCACTTTTGAAGTTAATAATACAATTCTAGTTGTACTTTTACCCTTTCGGAACATAACAAATGCATTTATTACGCGAAATTGTGCAAAAAACCTGCAAAAATCAGCTGAAAAGTGCAAATTTCGACATTAAACTTTGGTTTCAACTTAAAATATTCTTCTCAGTGTCGAAAAACTAACTTAAAACTGCAATTGAAAAGTGCATATATCACCTTTGTAAGCTTAAAAGTGCAAAAATTTCGCGTTGATGGTGCAAATTCACGCTAAAAATCGTTTTGCAATGTATAAACAATGCTTATGGAGTTGTTAATACGGTTTGGTGTTAATAATAACCCTTTTTGGGCACAAATTAGGGTGTAATTGGCCTTTTTGGGGAGGGGAGGGGGCGGGGGGAGCGTGGGAATTTACGAGTTACTCTTTAATCGATAATTAGATGCAATTACGGAAAGAAACCGTATTGATCTGTCCCTCACAACCCTTCCTCGTTGCCTAGTTACGCATCCCGTACCGCTTACGAGCCAAAATGCGTAAAATAAAGAGAAATAATACTAAATACATAATCTAATAACGATTGTAAGCCATTTTATGTTCATTTCGAGTTTATATTTGCAATTATATGAGCGTGTGTTAGTTTTTTCGCGAATCCAAGATGGCGTACATGCGGAGGTCATAAATAACGTTTATTTTTGGCGTTAAAATGTATAATAAGCTCTAGAATTAGTTATGGATGCATTTATATACTCTAATTATTTTATTTATCGCTTATTATTGCTGTTTTTAAGGATTTTAATTAGTTTTTAGTTCGGTTTATTGTGGTTTTCGTCGTGGATGGGATTATGACGTCACGGTTGCAGTTGTGTCAACAATGCTGTTCAAAACGTGATTTTTGTGTTTTGGGGATTGATTTCGCAGTTAATTAGTTTATAATTGCGATTATCAATTTGTTTTTTGCAATTGCACGTTTATTTTTGGTTATTAATGGATTTATTTTGAGTTTATAGACAGTTTTTTTAATGGTGAGAGCAGTATGAATATTGTGTTGCTAGCTTTTCGAGATTTTTTTTCTGCCTAAGTATGCTACTGATTTGCGAAATATTTCGGCAATACGTAATTACATGCTTAGACTAATTACTGCTTAAATTTTAACTAAATACACTTATTAATTTAGCTGCAATTATGCTTTTTGTGTAGGCAGAATAGCTTCCGCGAAGTTTGCGAATTTTTTTCTCGTCAACTATAAATCTAATCACTTCGGTATTTAAGGTACATGTAAGTACATATTTGAAGTAATTGTAATTAAAATTTCAAGAACCTAGTTCAATTAGTTTTGGAGTAAATGCAAAATAAGTGAAGTTGATACATATGCGGAGGACCAACTTTAGCATGTGCCATCTTTGCGAATTTATTTCTCGGTAACCGTAGCACGTAGGTCAACCAAATTTTATTAGTGTGTGCATCAATGTCTTTTCTAAGTGTAATTAAAGTTTCAAGAGCGTAAGTTAATTAGTTTTGGAGTAATAATTGATTTTGTGAAGGTAGTACATTCTGTTGCAGTCGTGACGTGATCATGACGTCACGGGCTATTACGATACCTGTGTATTTATGATCTATGCCGACAACCGCTTATATACTTCATATTTACTAATTATTGTTATTTAATAGCATAATTAACAGTAGATTAATTGTATTTAAGCGTAATTACCTGTATTTGTTGTTTCTAATGTTTTCTTCGTTTACAGCCCGTTTTGGAGTTGTGCGATGCCATGGAAACGGGATATCGCTCGTCTTTTGTTTTTTCAACAAAGGTTTTGAATCGTACTGACGTGTAAGTTTATAATTGTGCTTTATGTTGTTTTTTGCACTGAAAACTGTTGTTAATTGATAATTAAGTCATTAAGAATGGTTTTTTGCTGTTTTTAATTAGTTTAATTGCGTTTTTAGGTCCATTTGAAGACGTTTACTGGAAGAAGACGTAACGGAAAGCAGTCATTATGGCGTTAGTATGCATGTTGTTTATATTTTAGTTAATAACTATTGTTCTAGTGGACGAAATGATCCCAAATTCACTGCTTATTTAACTTAAGGTATGTTTATTATTTATATAAAATTTCGCGTCGATTGCATTAATAGTTTTTGAGTAATTAACGTTCAAAGTGTAGCGGTACATAGTTGTTTTGCATAGATGCTTCATCGTGTCTTTATTTTATACGTTAATTAATAAATAACGGTTGTTATATGTTACGGTTGCTTAGAAACGTGCTTATATTGCTTAGTTACTGATTTAAGTGCTTATTTAGCGATAAAATAGCTTAGTAACAGTTAAGAATAACTTAAATTGATGTTTACGTTGTCTAATTACCGATTTAATTGCTTAGTTACTGATTTAAGTGCTTAGAAAAGCGTTTGTTTTGCTTAGTAACCCTTTAATTGTTTCAAAACATGTATATATTACTTATTTATCGCTTTATAACAGCTTTTTAAGTTCATTTTATATTACATACGTATTTTTAAATTGATTTGTTTACGTAGTAACGATATTCTTTCACGTACAGTAAGTGCATTTTACACCATTTGTTTTATTTAATTACTCAAAAGTTTTAATTGCGATTTGTTTTAAATTTACAGTATATAAATGTACATCTTTAATGTACCTTAATTAAAAATTTGAGATCGTTTCGTCCATTATTAAAGTTGTTACGAGAGATTTTGTACGGAGCTGCAATATGAAGTACATTTTATTCTAATAGCTACGTACCATAGTAACGCTGATGTGAAGAAAGGTAATTCTGCTATTATTATTCCAATGATATATTGTTGTTCTGTTTAACTTAAAAGAGAATAAAGATTACACAATTGCGGTTGTTTTTTATTTTAAAAGTACGTCTTATATATTGTATTTGCTTTATATTATGTTTTGTATATATATATTGATTTATCAAGATGGCAGCCACTAGGAAATGTACGTAAATAGTCTATATTTAATGATAATATATAAGAAAAGCTTTTTTGAATACATAACTAATTAAAAGTAATTAATGAGAGTTTAATTAATGAGATTACATTAGGAAATGCCTTATATATTACGTTTAATTGAAATAGCTTTAATAATATATTAGCAATGGATAATGGATGCATAAATGTATAACCAATTCTAATATTCTCTTATTTATACTTATATTTTCTTATACTGTAACTTAGCTACGAATGGGTTACATTCATTAATTGTTTCTAAGTTAATACGTAACAGTTGCCAAGCAATTATAGAAATAACTATGCTCTTGATATTGTAATCAATATTAGTAAGAGATACTGTCACTAATTAATGTAACGTTAATATAATCACCATTATTATATATAACAAGTTAATTAATCGCCATTAGTAACATAGCTACTTACTTCTAATGCTTTTAACTTTTATATACAATATTGTACGCCTCTTAAATACATTCGAATTGCTTTGCAGCCATTACAATTGTTCCGCAACAAGAATACAATTGTAACAATAGCATAATAACTAATTAAATAACATAGCAACCGGTAAAAAAGCTCATAGAAGCCGAAATAATCATTCTAAATGTAGTTTAATAATGAATATCAATGTTTTCAGTTAACTATTACCAACTAAGTTAATTAATTAATACCAATTAAAGAATTTTTGTTTTCCCATAAGAAAAGCACACGGACATTTCAGCGTATAATGCTTTTCTATTTTAATTAATTCAACAAGAAATTATTATCGTAGAAAGCTAAATTTGGTCTCAAATTAAAGATAAAAGATCAAATTCTATTATTACAATTTTAAATGCAAATTTTTATGAATATTAATTATAATAAAAGACAATTGAAACAGATATTTCTGAAATTTTTCGATTTCCCATAAGAAAAGCACACGGATATTGTCAAAGATATCAAATCAATACCAATTAAAGAATTACAATTAAATTAATTACAAAACAAAGTAATGAATATAAATTATCGTTTATAAACTTTGAAAGCGTAACAAAGCAATTCAATCAGTTCAATTGTTAAAATTGGTTCAAACAACTGTCTCTATAGTAACCAAATTACTTAGCGTCCATAAGAAAGCCTTTTATACTAACGTACAACGCAGCATTCATCATACATACAAGTAAATGGCTTTAAAGTAGCTTTACAAACGTTAACTAAACAATTGACACAATAATTAAGCTCAGAATAAGCGCATGAATGAGTAACCAAGCAACGAAATAGCTGTAAAAGTAACAATTAAAACATATATCCATAAGAAATACTAACGGACATCCTCATTCGCAAAGCTAATGTTAAATCATAAATCGCAAGCATCAATAATGATTAAAACAACAATAAACAAGCTTCAATTAAGAAAAACAATGTATGTAATGAGTTAATGAATCAATAAATGAAATATTAACGGTTTTATCCATAAGAAATACTAACGGACATCCTTAGTTACCAATAAATGGGTTATAAACATGCATTGATTACTTATTTACTGTTAGAATGGCCTTTAAACTTCAATAATACATTCAAAAGGCATTAATAACATGAAATAGCGTTAATAATTCAATAATAGCTCAATAACAATTAATAACAACAATAATAATCAATAATAGCTTCGTTTCCGTTAATTTTTCGGCTTAGTTACCAACGAAAAGAGCTCATTCATCAATTCAAATGCTTATAATTAAAGAAAAGCATCAACTTAATTAATTAACGGATTATTAATTGAAATATTCACTGTTTACAATGCTTAGTTACGGATTTATAAGCTTAGAAACGCGCTTTCGTTGCTTAGTTACCGAATAAATGACAGAATGTCTTAAAAAGGAGTTCGAATACTTAATTTCGAAGACGTTAACGTTAATTAAATGAGATAACAACAATCAATTACAATTATAGCCTCCAAAATGGACGGCCCGTCCCTATTCCTGTTTATATAGGCATTTAAAAAGCTAACGGACATCTGAAAGCATGTCTAAGGAAGCTAAAAAGCACATAATAACAGTAAATATGAATCAAAATGAATTAAAGTACATATATATATATATAGAACAGTAAACTATATATATATATATATATATATAGAACAGTAAGCTCTCGTTGCCAAGTAACGCTAGCATTGTTAACCTAAGTTTATAAAGTTTGTACTTACGTGACAATGAAAGGAAGACAAGTGACATGAGATTTATTATAAACAAATATAAATAAACATCTTAAAACGTCTGCAAAATCATTAAATACATATATATACATATATAATTGCGATAAAATATCAAATAATTGTATATTTGTCTTTTAAAAATGCATTAGATTACTTAACGACAGATTTAAATGGTCAATAATTGATTAAATAAGAAAGATATGAGTGGTTTACGTTACTTAGTTACCGTAGTACATAATAATGATCTTTTACCTCCAAATTTATATATATAATTATATATATTCAAGCGTATTCCGAGATATTTCCAAAACCCCATAAGAAATACTAACGGACATCCTTCAGGACAGCATCTGGACCAATTGGAATGGGAAACAAGATCTGGAAAAGGAAAACAACGATAAATATAAGGGTTTCTAAGCAACGCGGACTGTATCTAAGCAACTCCATCGGTTGCTAAGCATATTAATCATAAAACAAACGCTTTTACAGCTAAAATCTCTGAATTACTGTATAAAATTGAAATTAAATACATTAAATAAGAATTCAATGAATCAAATATTGTATTAAATAAATAAAAACGAATTTATTTGAAAAATATAAACCATTCCAAGAGCTTTTTACAAAAACCCATAAGAAATGCTAACGGACTTCCTTTCTCAGCCTCGAAACAATACGAATAGCTTTAAATAACTCCTAGGAAACAGATTATTACATTAATACAATCTTTACTAAGCTACAGAGCAAATAAACCATAAATACTACTCTTTTTGTTTTCCCATAAGAAAAGCACACGGACATTTCAACATGCAATGCTTTTCTATTTTAATTAATTCAACAATTAATTATTATCGTAGAAAGCTAAAATTGGTCTCAAATTAAAGATAAAAGATCAAATTTAATTATTACCAAAAAAATTCCAATATTTATTAATAAATAATAGAAAAAAAGGCAATTGAAACAGATATTTCTGAAATTTTTCGATTTCCCATTAGAAAAGCACACGGATATTGTCAAAGATATCAAATAAATTGTGGAAGTGCTTATAATTCCATATCTAAGCGCAATAAACATAAAAATACGCATAAAATTCACTTAAAACAAAAGAAAAACGATACATAAACATCAAAATGACAACCAAAGTCCTTTTTACAGCTTTAAAATCAACATAAACACAATTAAAAGCTAATAAATCCGTAACTAAGGTATTAAATCAGTAAACAAAAACACACAGAACATGTTTGTACACAATAATGCAACATTTGAAGCTTATAAAACAAAGAAATTAAGTAAGAAACGAGTTGAAAGGCGAATAAATAACAGTTTTCGTTGCTTAGTTACTCATTAAAGCACTCATTTTGAGCTAAATTAGCTTAATAAACAACTTTGAACATCTTAGTTACCGTCACCATAGCTTATAAACAAAAAAACTTTGCCTAGTTACCGATATAATAGCTTAAATACGTTTTAAATATCCAATAAACGAGTTGAGTTGCTTAGTTACGGTTAAAAACACCTTAGAAACATTAAAATCAATGCATTCGTTACGTATCCAACCTTTTTAAACGGTTGCTAAGCACAGTAAGTACATTTTAAATCGCTCTCATAAACAAATAAAGACAAAAACTCACCTTGACAACCATTAGTCTCTCTCGAACTGTATTAAATATATGTTTCTGTTTATCTCAAATGCGCCATTTCCAGAACTCTTCCAAACCTCGTCGCCATGGAAATTAATCACCTTTAATTCAAAACAGAACTAAACATTAATATTAATATAAATAACACAAAGAAGATCATTATACAAACTGCAAAAAGTCCGCCATTTTGGACGCCCACACATTTACGCAAAAATACGAGAAAATAACGCATTTCACAACAAAATAACTGTACAATAACATAATTGATTCATTATTAATCGTATTTGTGCAAAAATTTCGCGACGAAATTGCAAAAAACACACATTTATAAGCAAAAATGCGAAGCGGTACTCACGTTTTCAACCGTCGCTCGGTTTTGAAGTTGTTTGAAAAAGATGAATAACGCAATTCACAAAGTACAGCGTTGCCGTGGTTTCAAAACAGCCAATGAGAGCTCAGGAATGTTCCCAAGATGTCCGCCGCCTAATATGAAGTATATTTATTTATTTATAATGTATATATATATGTATATATGTATAAAACTATATGTCTAATCTAATAAAACCTATTTTTAACAACTTTAAAAGGTAACTAAGCAACGGAAACGTTTCCAAAGCAACTGAGAGAGCATTCAAGAGTCAATACAATGTGTTTCTTGTTGATATGCAGCAATATTAAAGACAAAAAACAATACTACATTCTCTCAGACACTAAAATAGTATCTCAGACATGTATGTATGATCTCTCAGACAATTTTAGACACTTAATTATCATAATTAAAGCTATATTATGAATCCACGACAACGGTATCCAAGGAAAATAAACACTTTTAGACTGTCTCAGACACATTTAGACACTCTCAAACAATTCTTTAATGTTTAAGACACTATCAGACACTTATAGACACTCTAAGATACAATAAAACAACCTTTAGACATGTCTTAATTAAATAAGACAATTCTAGACTCTCTCTCAGACATTTATATACTACCTATCTATATACTATGATCTATATATATCTCAGACATTTATATACTATCTAAGACGCTTATAGACTACCTAAGACACATTTAGACGCACTAAGACAATTCTGGACTCGCTCTCAGACACATCTAGAGTCTCTCAGACACGGCTATACTCTCTCAGACACATCTAGACACACTAAGACAATTCTAGACTCTCTCTCAGACACAATTAGACTCTCTCAGACAATTCTATACTTTCTCAGACACTATCAGACACTTATAGACACTCTAAGATACAATAAAACACCCTTAGACATGTATTAATGTATGGAAAAGGTAGCTTAGCACTTAAATCATCTTTATAAGCCCTTTCAACGGTTGCTATAGCACTGAAATAATGTAAATAAGTATGAATACCTTGGTTACGTATGGTACACAATTGGTAGAGTTTCTAAAAATACTTAGAAACAATACTTTTATCGCATTTTTAAGGCGAAATTTTGTATTAATAAAACAAAACGGACATTTTTGTATGTAAATATGTTTTATTTATTATGTTATATATCATAATTTAATTGTTTTGGAGTAAATAAAGACATACATTAACAAAATAACAAACATATCAAACTCCCGCCCGTGTTCTGACGTCAAAACAAAAAACGATCGAAATGTTACGCTTCGCTTTCAAAATGGCTTCCTTTCCATTGTTTACAATCTAACCAATTCCATAAAATCACTAAAAATAGCTCAATTAACTCTTCCAATTCCAATCTAAATGTTCATTAGTATTATTTATTTATATTTACAACTTTTAAATGCATTTAATCCGAGTATTTGCGTGTTGAATAGGAGATATAGAGATTTAAAGTAGAGGTACGTATGTTGCCATGGTTTTCGTTGCTTGGAAACGCTTTTTTGATCTTTTAAAACTCTCTTCTCGTGTAAATAAGAGTATAAATGAAGTATTTGATTAGTATTACGTATTTTACATTATGGTTACTGTTTATTTGTTCTTTTTTACGGTCTCTTTTGTTGTTATTTTGTGCGTTGTTGCTTGGATACGTGTCTTGTGTCGTCTTGTTGTCATCCATCTATTTTTAACCACATTTACGTGTATAAATACGGGTCTCTTTTGTTTATATTGTTTCTAAAGTCGTTATTTTACGTTTCGAATCCTTAGCAACCGATTTTAATGATTATTTACTTATTAATTGGGTTAGAAAACTAGAAACGAGCTTTTAAAATCGGTAACCAAGCAACGTAAGCAGTTATTTATGCGTCTATACTCGTTTATAAACTCATTTCTTTGCTTTTTATGCTTTAATTGTAATGGAATAGCATAATAAAGTTTGGTTTTATGACTTATTATGTTGTCTATAGAGATATATGATCTTATTTTCTCGTTTTATTGCTTTATAGTTGATATATTTCCTTGGCAACAGGTTTTTATCAACAAAAGAATGTTATTTAAGCCCTTTTATGTTTAATAAATGTTTAGTATATGCTTTTTTATGCTTAGATTATGTTTCATAACATAATAACGCCAAATCAAACGCTTTTTTAAAATGGTAACTAGGCAACAGGGCCAAAAATGTGCGACGTCTTCCCAAAAAACGTCAAATATCTCACAAACTATTGTTTCAATCGCAAAACTTTAAATTGCAAAGTTGTAGAGAATTAAATTCTGCACATCTTTTGTATTTAAAGTTTTTTAATATCTCTTACAATTACTGAGTTATTGTTAAAAACGTAAGCAACAAATATCAACAACAATCCAATCATCCATTGTTTATCGATTATTTCACTAAAATTGTACGAAATCAACATAAAAATGTGTTATAAATGCAACATAAGAACGATAAAACATAAATATCAATGTTTTTTAAACGTATTTTCTGTTTATTTCAGGAATTTCAGTATTTTTATAAACATATACATATAAATATCAAAGATGGCCGAAGAAGAAGAAGACATTATGGATTCCAAAGACAAAAATGGACCTAAAAAAAAGAAGAAACGCAAAAGTGAGTTTTATAATTTTGATATTTAATGTTTAATTTATCTTTTATCTATCTTTTTTTGTTTTCCCATAAGAAAAGCACACGGACATTTCAAAAGTGCAATGCTTTTGTTTTTTAATTAATTCAACAATTAATTATTATCGTAGAAAGTTAAAATTGGTCTCAAATTAAAGATAAAAGATCAAATTTAATTGTTACAAAAAAATTTCCAACATTTATTGATAAATAACAGAAAAAAAGGCAATTTAAACTGATATATATTAACTGATATGAGTTTCTAAGCATATAAATCATAAACAAAGCAGTAACTAAGCATATAAATCATAAATCCATTTTTTTACAGCCAAAACAAAGGTGCGCCATCCGTGCGCTGTTTGCGGAAAGGAGTTTGGAAAGAGGAGCGACCTCAAGCGTCACTCGATGGTCCACAACGTAAGCAAGCCGCTCAGCAAGTGTGAGTATTGTCCGCTTACATTTTTAACAATAACTCCGTAATTATAAGAGATATTTAAAAAAGTCAAATGCAAAAGATGTGCGGAATTTAATTCTCTACAACTTTGCAATTTAAAGTTTTGCGATTGAATAAATAGTTTGTGAGATATTTGACGTTTTTTGGGAAGACGTCACACGTTTTTATTCATGGCCCTGTTACTTAGTAACCATTTGAAGTGCTTTATTAGTCATCCGTAACTAAGCTATTTCATCAGTATCTAAGCTGTTACTAAGCGCAGGAATCATTATTTAAGCTGTAACTAAGCAATTGAATCAGTTTTTAAGCATATAAATCATAAACAAAGCAGTAACTAAGCTAATAAGTCATAAACAAAGCAGTAACTAAGCGATTGAATCAGTTTCTAAGCTAATAAATCTTAAACAAAGCAGTAACTAAGCTAATAAATCGTAAACAAAGCAGTAACTAAGCTAATAAATCACAAACAAAGCAGTAACTAAGCATATAAATCATAAACAAAGCAGTAACTAAGCTAACAAATCACAAACAAAGCAGTAACTAAGCTAATAAATCGTAAACAAAGCAGTAACTAAGCATATAAATCACAAACAAAGCAGTAACTAAGCTAATATATCATAAAAAAAGCAGTAACTAAGCTAATAAATCACAAACAAAGCAGTAACTAAGCTAATATATCATAAAAAAAGCAGTAACTAAGCTAATAAATCATAAAAAAGGAGTAACTTAGCTAATAAATCACAAACAAAGCAGTAACTAAGCTAATAAATCACAAACAAAGCAGTAACTAAGCTAATAAATCATAAACAAAGCAGTAACTAAGCTAATAAATGATAAATAAAGCAGTAACTAAGCTAATTGATCGTAAACAAAGCAGTAAATAAGCTACTAAATTGTAAACAAAGCAGTAACTAAGCTGATAAATCATAAACAAAGCAGTAACTAAGCACATAAATCCATTTTTCTTCTTTTTACAGCCAAAACAAAGCATCCGTGCGCAGTTTGCGACAAGGAGTTTGGAAAGAAGAGCGATCTAGATCGTCATCTGATGGTCCACAACGGAAGCAAGCCGTTCAAGTGCGCGTACTGTCCGCACAGCACCAACAGAAAGGGGAGCCTCGTCACGCACATGCGCACGCACACGGGAGAGAGGCCTTACAAGTGCAACCTGTGTTCTTACACTTGTAGAGACAGGTGAGGCAGAGACCGGAGAACGGCTCTTTGTATTATATATCGCTACTAAGCTATTCAAACCGTTACTTAGCAACCTAAGCAGTATGTAATCAGTATCTAAGCAACTTAAGCAATTACTAAGCTTACTTAACCTATTTCTAAGCAATGTAGTAATAATAATAAAGGTGAGGCAGAGACCAGAGAAAAGCTTTTTGTATCTCTTAGAGTGTCTTAAATATAACTCAGAGTTTCTAGAAGTGTCTGAGAGTGTCTTAAATATGTCTGAGAGTGTCTAGAAGTGTCTGAGAGTGTCTTAAATATGTCTGAGAGTGTCTAGAAGTGTCTGAGTGTGTCTTAAATATGTCTGAGAGTGTCTTGAAGTGTCTGAGAGTGTCTTAAATATGTCTGAGAGTGTCTAGAAGTGTCTTAAATATGTCTTAGAGTGTTTAGGAGTATCTTAGATTGTCTTGAAGCGTCTTAGAGCTTCTTATATATGTCTGAGAGAGCCTAGGACTGTCTTAAATATGTCTGAGATGGTCTAGAAGTATCTGAGAGTGTCTAGAAGTGTCTTAAATATATCTTAGAGTGTCTAGAACTGTGTTAGTGTCTTAATTATGTCTGATAGAGCCTAGGAGTGTCAATATTGTTACCAAGCTATTCAAACTGTTACTTAGCAACCTTAAGCAGTATGTAATCGGTAACTAAGCGCAATCTTTAACTATTTACAGATCCCACCTGCGTACGCACCTCATCGTCCACACGGGAGAGCGCAGGCACAGATGCAGCGGATGCTCGTTCAGCGCAAGGCTCAAGACTCAGCTGCTGAAGCACAAGTGCGCCACCGTCCCGTTGTACATCGAAAACCAACCCTCGAACGCAGAAGACGGATTCTTGGAAGAGCCTGAGACGCCTACGCAATGCGTATACACAGGTCACATGACTTCAGAGTACCGATTGAGCGCAGAAACGGTTCCTTTGGCGCCATTTTGTGGAACTGTAGCGAGACCAGGGAAAAGACCGGAGAACGCTATAGCTGTAACGCACCATAATGGCGCAAGGAATGGTGAAATAGCATTGTTTGGCACCAATGGGAACCAAACACCAACACAGACACCAGCGGAACCTTCTAGCGCACCATTTAAAAGCATAACTGTAGTGAGACCAAGGGAAAGACCGGAGAACGCTATTGACGACAATCCTTGCGTACAACCTACAGCTGTTTTTATACAAGAAACTGTTTCAAATGACAATGATACGCATCTGTTTGGTGACTGCGCTCCGCAAGAGGATCCCTTTTCAGAGATAAGCGACCAATCGCCATCAAGCACCGCAGAGACCAACAAAAGGACCGGAGAACAGCTATACATTCCCATTAAGACCAGCGAAAAGACCCAAGAACAGCTGCACAGCCCTACGCTTAAACAAAATGGCGCATGGACTGAAACAGAATCATTGATAACGGATGTGATGAGTATAACGGAGCACCATTTCAATCTCATGGACACAGACTCCGTGCTGTGCACAATAGAAGAGCAGATGATCGAGAAGAAGACCGGAGAACAGCTATCGATCCCTTTCAACAGCGATATAGGTGAACTGGAAGCCATTTTGAGCACAATAGAGACCGAGACGCAGATCGGAGAACAGCTGTACAACCATTCAAACCATAACAACACACAAAAACCTATCCTAAACACTACAATTGAACAGGAGATCATTAAGAAGACCGAAGCACAGCTGTTGAGTCAGTTGTACAACGCGGTAGAGGCCGAATTAAGCGATAAAGAGGACAGAAAGACCGGTATCAAGACCGAAGAGCAGCTATACCCTTTTGTGACCAATGGAATCCTTTCTGAACCTATCGTTACAGCTTTTAATAGCAAAATTGTGAACGGAGAGACCAAGGACAAGACCGGTGAACGTCTAGACAACAATAAATCTAGCGTAGATAACCATAAGACCACGGCAGAGACCAGAGAACAGCTCAACAAACAAATTCCGACCAATAGAAACCATCCAGACATCGAACAACCAATCATAACATCCATCATTAGGAATACAGTCGACAATAAGACCAAGAAGAAGACCCTAGAACAGCTGTCTATGAGCGCAGACAAGGAAAAGACCATCGCACAGCACATAGACAAGGAAAAGACCAGCGCACAGCACAAGACCAATGAAAAGACCATCGCACAGCACACGATTGGCCAAAACCCGCAGCCAATCATAGCCCAGATCCTGAGCACCAATCACGACAACCTTAAAAGGACCAATAGGAAGCTGTTCCAGTGTTCTGAATGCGTATACAGCTCAACGAAGCGCAGCGATTGGCTACAACACGTCAGAGTGCACACAAAGGAAAGACCATACAAATGCGAGTATTGCGACTTCAGCGCTTCGTTCAAATCGTCCATTCGCACGCACTTAATGCGGCACACCGGTTTCAAAGGGTTCAGATGTAATGTTTGCGCTTACAGCACCATCTACAGCAGCGCCCTGAAGACGCACATAATGCGGCACAGCGGAGAGAAGCGGCACAAGTGCGAGTTGTGTTCTTACGAAAGCGGAGTTTGGAGTGACATGCGCGCGCACTTAAGGAGGCACCAGAGGGAGGGGTTCAAGAGTAGGTACAAGGGGACCAAGGAAAAGACCATAGAACTGCTTATGGAAGGGGATGAGACCGAGGGAGAGACCGGTAGAACAGCTAGAGGAGTTAAAAAGACCATAGACAAGGCTCAAAACAGTCTAGACAAGGCTCAAGACATGCTTTTAGAAGGTGAAATGGCTGAGACCAAGGCAAAGACCGGTAGAACAGCTAGAGGAGTTAAGAATACAACAGAAGAGACTGCGGACAGTATAGAGGATGGCTTAGAACTGTTAGAGACCAAGGCAAAGACCAGTAGAACAGCTAGAAGATCTAAAAAGACATTAGAGAAGGCTCAAGACAGTATAGACAACGGTTTGGAGGTGGTGGAGACCATAGAACTGCTTTTAGAAGGTGAAATGGATGAGACCAAGGCAAAGACCGGTAGAACAGTTAAAAGAGTTAAAAAGACTACAGAAGAGACCATAGAGCTGCTTTTGGAGGGTGAAATGGCTGATGGGAAGGTAGAGACCAAGGCAAAGGCCAGTAGAACAGGTAGAGGAGTTAAAAAGACATTAGACAAGGCTCAAGACAGTCTACACAAGGCTCAAGACAGTCTAGACAACGGTTTGGAGGTGGAGGAGACCGTAGAGCTGCTATTAGACGGTGAAATGGATGATGGGAAGGTAGAGACCAAGGCAAAGACCAGTAGAACAGTTAGAAGAACTAAAAAGACTATAGACAATGCTCAAGACAGTCTATACTATGGCTTAGAAGACAATGAACTATTAGAGACCAAGGCAAAGACCAGAAGAAGAGGAAGACCTAAAAAGTTGCGGAAAGAAACAACGAACGAAGAGCATACAGCCAATGGGATAATAGAGACCAACGGAAAGGCCGAAGAACAGATATTCCCATGTGAAAGAGCCAATAATAACGCAAAGAGAAAGCCTAACAACGAAACGGAGTTGGACAATAGTATAGAGACCAAGGGAAGTACCAGCGGAACAGCTAGAAAAGTTAAAAAGATCAAATTAGACACGGAAGAGATCAACAACAAGACCGTAGAACAGCTAGAGACTATCAAAAAAGAAACGCAGATAAAAGACCAAGGACAAGACCAGTGAACGGATAAAACAAAAAAGTGATAACAAAACAGTATATTTAAGAGGGACCAAGGAGAAGACCAAAGAACGCAAAAAACAAAACACCAACTAAAAGAATCAAATCGATACGACAGCTGTGCGACAACTTTTAAGCCGATCCATCGGTAACTAAGCAACGCAATCGGTCGCCGAGCGCTTCCATCACAACCACAAAAGACAACTATTAAAAAAAAAAAACTAAAACAATTCATTTGTCAATGTTTATTCGTAACAATTACAATTGTAAACGTTTTGTGAACAATTAAAGGTATTTATTTATACAAAAACATCCGCCATTTTGTTTCATTACACCCATTTATACTCATATCCGTTAACAAATCAAATCTGAAAGAGAATAAAATGCATTATTATTATAATTAATCGTATTATAAACAATTATAATCAAACAATTATTAATTTTTAACAATTAAAAAGACAATTTGCATTAATAAAAATGAATTAGACACATTAATATGTCTGTATTTCAATATTTCGTATGAGACCATGAAAAAGACCGAGTGAAGGCTATAAAAATAAAAAAACAAACCTGTTTATAATGTTCACGGCTGCATCCTGAGCGCTCCGTCCAATCGGATCGTCTCTCCGTTCATCAAAGGGTTGTTGATTATCGATTCGACCAAAAGCGCAAATTCCTCCGGTCTCCCCAATCGCTTTGGAAACGGGACCGTATTTGCTAAGAAGGTACGGACCTTCTCCGGAAGAGAACTCAACAGCGGAGTATCGAACAGACCTTAAAAAGATAATATATACTGTCTTATTTATGTCTTAGAGTGTCTAGAAGTGTCTGAGAGTGTCTAGAGGTGTCTGAGAGTGTCTAGAGGTGCCTGAGAGTGTCTAGAGGTGCCTGAGAGTGTCTAGAGGTGCCTGAGAGTGTCTAGAGGTGTCTGAGAGTGTCTAGAGGTGCCTGAGAGTGTCTAGAGGTGTCTGAGAGTGTCTAGAGGTGCCTGAGAGTGTCTAGAGGTGTCTGAGAGTGTCTAGAGGTGTCTGAGAGTGTCTAGAGGTGCCTGAGAGTGTCTAGAGGTGTCTGAGAGTGTCTAGAGGTGCCTGAGAGTGTCTAGAGGTGTCTGAGAGTGTCTAGAGGTGTCTGAGAGTGTCTAGAGGTGTCTGAGAGTGTCTAGAGGTGCCTGAGAGTGTCTAGAGGTGCCTGAGAGTGTCTAGAGGTGCCTGAGAGTGTCTAGAGGTGCCTGAGAGTGTCTAGAGGTGTCTGAGAGTGTCTAGAGGTGTCTGAGAGTGTCTAGAGGTGCCTGAGAGTGTCTAGAGGTGTCTGAGAGTGTCTAGAGGTGTCTGAGAGTGTCTAGAGGTGCCTGAGAGTGTCTAGAGGTGCCTGAGAGTGTCTAGAGGTGCCTGAGAGTGTCTAGAGGTGTCTTAGAGTGTCTAGAAGTGTCTGAGAGTGTCTAGAGGTGCCTGAGAGTGTCTAGAGGTGTCTGAGAGTGTCTAGAGGTGTCTGAGAGTGTCTAGAGGTGCCTGAGAGTGTCTAGAGGTGTCTGAGAGTGTCTAGAGGTGCCTGAGAGTGTCTAGAGGTGCCTGAGAGTGTCTAGAGGTGCCTGAGAGTGTCTAGAGGTGCCTGAGAGTGTCTAGAGGTGTCTGAGAGTGTCTAGAGGTGTCTGAGAGTGTCTAGAGGTGCCTGAGAGTGTCTAGAGGTGCCTGAGAGTGTCTAGAGGTGCCTGAGAGTGTCTAGAGGTGCCTGAGAGTGTCTAGAGGTGTCTGAGAGTGTCTAGAGGTGTCTGAGAGTGTCTAGAGGTGCCTGAGAGTGTCTAGAGGTGCCTGAGAGTGTCTAGAGGTGCCTGAGAGTGTCTAGAGGTGTCTGAGAGTGTCTAGAGGTGTCTGAGAGTGTCTAGAGGTGTCTGAGAGTGTCTAGAGGTGTCTGAGAGTGTCTAGAGGTGTCTGAGAGTGTATAGAATTGTCTGAGACTGTCTTAAATATGTCTGAGAGGGATTATAAGCGTCTAGGACTGTCTTTAATATGTCTAGAATTGTCTGAAATGTGTCTGAGATTGTCTATAAGTATCCAAGAAGCTTAAAAACTGCCATAAAGTGTCTTAAAAATGGCTAAAATCGTCTTAAATGTGTCTAAAAGAGTATTTAACACACTCACCAGGCGCAATGGTACAAACTCTGATGCCTTGTTGGGACAGATCCCGCGCAATGGGCAGCGTCATGGCTACGATGGCTCCTTTGGACGCAGCGTACGCAGCCTGGCCGATCTGTCCGTCGTACGCAGCTACGCTCGCAGTGTTTACCACCACTCCTCTTTGTCCGTCTGCGTTCGGTTCGTTTGCGCCCATCAAACCGACAGAAAGACGAATAACGTTGAAAGTACCGACTGCGTTCACCTGAAATCATATATTACAGACATAATTAAGACACTAACACAGTTCTAGACACTCTAAGATATATTTAAGTCACTTCAAGACACTCTCAGACATATTTAAGACACCTTCAGACAGTTTTAATCTCTCTCAGACATAATTAAGACACTCTAAGACACTCCTAGGCTCTATCAGACATAATTAAGACACTTCTAGACTCTCTCAGACATAATTAAGACACTCTAAGACACTCCTAGGCTCTATCAGACATAATGAAGACACTCTAAGACACTCCTAGACACTCTAAGACATAATTAAGACACTTCTAGACTCTCTGACATATTTAAGACACTCTAAGACACTCCTAGGCTCTATCAGACATAATGAAGACACTCTAAGACACTCCTAGACACTCTAAGATATATTTAAGAAGCTCTAAGACGCTTCAAGACAATCTCATATACTCTTAGACACTCTAAGACATAATTAAGACACTTCTAGACTCTCTCAGACACACAAGACATACATATGTATATAAATATACAAACATATAATCATTTACTTATTTAATATCATAAAACAATATTCATTTATAATATATAAGGGATAAGAAAAGATGATTCTACACTTCTAGCTATGTCTGAAAGAGTCTAGATGTGTCTTAGAGTGTCTAACTATGTCTGAAAGAGTCTAGATGTGTCTTAGTGTGTTTAGTAGGGTCAGAGAGAGAATATAAATAATGTCTGAGATTATGTTTAATACGTCTAGAAGTCTAAAAATACTATCATAAAGTATAGAGTATATTGATATACTAAAATATAAAGTCAACTTCAGAAATTCATAACAAATAAACAAAAGCAAATAACAAATCGAAACTTTTTCTAAATAAACTTCAATTTATTATTTAAACAATAAAAAATTGCAAAATGTCTGACGTTAATATTAACCATAGGAAAAAATCTTTAAAAAATAGCCTCCATAATGGCTTAAAAACTGTCTTAAAGTCTCTATAAATGGTTAAGATTGTCTATAATGTGTCTGAAAGAGCCTAGAATATGACTGAGAGGGATTATAAGCGTCTAGGACTGTCTTTAATATGTCTAGAATAGTGTAAACTATATTATAAATATTAACCGTAGGAAAAAATGTTTAAAAAAGATACTCCATCTTTAAAATAAATGCTTCATTCAGACATTTACATAAAACATAAACTATAATAAATAAAAAGATAAAACTTTCAATAAGACAAACTGATAGCGTCTTAGGGCTTAAAGAGATGTCTGAGACAGCCTAGAAGTGTCTTAGACAGTCTTAAATGTGTCTAAACGAGTTAAGAAACGTCTGAGAGAATGAAAACATGAATCTACAAGTATTTAAAAGCAACTAAACGTGTCTTAGACAATCCATAAAGCGTCTGAGAGTCTGTAAGACGTTTCCGAGAGAATAGAGAAGTGTCTAGGACCGTCTTAAATATGTCTGAGAGATTATAGGACTGTCTTAAAGTGCCTATAAATGGCTAATATTGTCTTAAATATGACAGATTGTCTAGAAGTATCTTAGAATCTTAAAAACTGTCTTAGAGCGTCTTAAAAATGGCTAATATTGTCTTAAATATGACTGAGATTGTCTATAAGTAAACAAAAAGCTTAAAAACTGTCTTAGAGTGTCTTAAAAATGGCCTCTATTGTCTAGAATGTGTCTGAAAGAGACTAAACTACATCTGAGAAAGTCTAGAAGTGTCAAGGAATGTCTTAAATATGTCTGAGAGATTATAGGACTGTCTTAAAGTGCCTATAAATGGCTAACATTGTCTTAAATATGACTGAGATTGTCTGGAAGTATCTTAAAAGCTTAAAAATTGTCTTAGAATGACTATAAATGGCTAAAATCGTCTGAAAAGAAGCGTCTGACCATAAAACACAACCAGAGAACATAAAACACAATAAGAGAGCGTAAAATAGCAAAGACGAGCACTGACGAGGACCACAAACTCACCGTGAGCACTTTGGCAAAGTCTTCCAGTTTGTGGGGAGCGTTTTTGTTGAAGTTGTACGTCTTGAACGCAACTCCGATGCCTGCGCAATTCACCGCTACGTCGAGACGACCAAACTTCTCCTTGGCAACGTCCAAAGCTTTCGTTATGTCTGCTTCGGACGTTACCTTTCGAATAAAAAGCAATTTATAATGGTTAGTTAACGATAAAATCACAATTTCACTTATAAAATAGCTTAGAAACACACTTAAGTTTATTATTCACATATTTAAGGACTTTTTTACTCATTTAAAAGCTTAAAAACACATTTTGAAGTCTTATTTAATGATTTAACAACTTATAAACAAGCTTAAATTGATTTTATACAGACAAAATACCTTCGTTATTGATGATTATACCTTTATTAAGAGTTTAAAAGCTTAATAACTTGCGAAAATACTAAGTTACTGATTAAATTACTTAGAAATACAATTTGAAATGTTTAGTTAAAGATTACATTGCTACGTTATATATATAATACCTTAAAAACATACTTGCATTGCTTATTTAATTTTTTCAGGGCTTCATAACTTATTTAATAACTTAAAAACAAGCTTTATTTGATTTTTAAAAGACAGAATACCTTAAAAAAAATACTTTAGACATCATATTTACTGATTTCAAGTCTTAATTACTAATTTAATAACGTAAAATAACATACGGAAGGCACAATTACTCATTTAATAGCTTAAAAACATTCTTGAATCGCTCGTTTACATAACGAATGGCTTTGCTACTGATTTAACGCTAAGAAACATAATATAAGAGCATAAAATAGACTAAAATAGGTAATATAATAATTCTAAACATAAATATACAAATATATACTTTAAGAAGTGGGTGATAGTGTCTAGCTATGTCTGAAAGAGTAATTTAATAGCTTAAAAACATTCTTGAATCGCTCGTTTATATAACGAATGGCTTTGTTACTGATTTAATATACTTATATATCCTTAGCTAATGATTTTAACGACTAATAAACATTCTTTAATTGATTTATAACTGACAAAATAGCTTCTTTACTCATTTAATATCTTTATTAAGTGTTTAAAAAGCTTAGTAACTCTTTAATTTCATTTAACTTACACTTAAATCTCTTAGAAACGACACACAATCTTTAGAAACACATTAATATCAATTGATGGCTATTTATATAACAAAAAAAACCATTTTTAAA
Organism: Pantala flavescens; assembly: GCA_020796165.1. Lineage (NCBI taxonomy): Eukaryota > Metazoa > Arthropoda > Insecta > Odonata > Libellulidae > Pantala > Pantala flavescens. The sequence goes on from CM036880.1 coordinate 58,830,887, forward strand.
GCTTAAAAACTTCATTTTAAAGTAAATGAGACATTTTAAAAGCATAAGAACCAATATGAGAGCATAAATACACTTTTAGATAAGACAATATGTATATAAATACACAATACATACATATAAAACACAAATTGTTAGCTATTAAGAGAATAAATATATAATAAACGTTCAAAAAGTGTATTAGTGTGTCTAGCTGTGTCTGAAAGAATTTAGATGTGTCTTAGTGTGTCTAGAAGTGTATGTAGAGTGTCTAGCTGTGTCTGAAAGAGTCTAGATGTGTCTTAGTGTGTCTAGAAGTGTCTTAGAGTGTCTAGCTGTGTCTGAAAGAGTCTAGATGTGTCTGAAAGAGTCTAAAAGTGTCTTAGAGTGTCTAGAAGTGTATGTAGAGTGTCTAGCTGTGTCTGAAAGAGTCTAGATGTGTCTGAAAGAGTCTAATGGTGTCTTAGAGTGTCTAGATGTGTCTGAAAGAGTCTAGATGTGTCTTAGTGTGTCTAGATGTGTCTTAGTGTGTCTAGATGTGTCTTAGTGTGTCTAGATGTGTCTTAGTGTGTCTAGATGTGCCTTAGTGTGTCTGAAAGAGTCTAGAAGTATCTTATATACAAAATGGATAGAAAAAGAAGGTAAATATACAAAAACTAAACAATAAAATACATATTTACAATGTAATAATAGATTATATATATATATATATATTATACTAACGTCCGTTGGCACAAACACGGCATTCCCTCCCATTGCCTTGGCAACTGCGTCTCCGTTGGAATTGGAAAGGTCGCAGAGGACGACTCTTCCTCCTTGGGACACCAGACGCTCGACTGTGGCCCTCCCCAAACCAGAAGCACCTCCAGTGACCAATCCGACGACACCCTATTCATTAAACAAACAGAAAATACGACCAAATATATGATAGTGTCTAGAAACGTCTTAAAATATTAGAAAACAGTCTTAAAACGTCAAGAAAATCCCTAAAACTATCTACAATAGTCTTAAAATCGTCTGAAATAGTCTTAAAATCGTCTGAAATAGTCTAAAATAGTCTTAGAATCGTCCAGAATAGTTTGAAATAGTCTTAAAATCGTCTAGAATAGTATGAAATAGTCTGAAATAGTCTAAAACAGTCTTTAAATAGTCTTAACATAGTTTGAAATAGTCTAAAATTGTCTTAAAATCGTCTGAAATAGTCTAAAATCGTCTGATATAGTCTAAAATCGTCTGATATAGTCTAAAGCAGTCTGAAATAGTCTAAAATAGTCTTAGAATCGTCCAGAATATTTTGAAATAGTCTAAAACTGTCTGAAATAGTCTTAAAATCGTCTGAAATAGTCTAAAACTGTCTGAAATTGTCTAAAATTCTCTGAAATTGTCTTAAAATCGTCTTAAATAGTCTAAAATCGTCTGATATAGTCTAAAACAGTCTGAAATAGTCTTAAAATAGTCTGATATAGTCTAAAGCAGTCTGAAATAGTCTTAAAATAGTCTTAGAATCGTCCAGAATAGTTTGAAATAGTCTAAAAGTCTCTGAAATAGTCTAAAACTGTCTGAATTTGTCTAAAACTATCTTAAATAGTCTTAAAATCGTATGAAATAGTCTTAAAATCGTCTAGAATAGTATGAAATAGTCTGAAATAGTCTAAAACAGTCTTTAAATAGTCTTAACATAGTTTGAAATAGTCTAAAATTGTCTTAAAATCGTCTGAAATAGTCTAAAATCGTCTGATATAGTCTAAAATCGTCTGATATAGTCTAAAGCAGTCTGAAATAGTCTAAAATAGTCTTAGAATCGTCCAGAATATTTTGAAATAGTCTAAAACTGTCTGAAATAGTCTTAAAATCGTCTGAAATAGTCTAAAACTGTCTGAAATTGTCTAAAATTCTCTGAAATTGTCTTAAAATCGTCTTAAATAGTCTAAAATCGTCTGATATAGTCTAAAACAGTCTGAAATAGTCTTAAAATAGTCTGATATAGTCTAAAGCAGTCTGAAATAGTCTTAAAATAGTCTTAGAATCGTCCAGAATAGTTTGAAATAGTCTAAAAGTCTCTGAAATAGTCTAAAACTGTCTGAATTTGTCTAAAACTATCTTAAATAGTCTTAAAATCGTATGAAATAGTCTTAAAATCGTCTGAAATAGTCTTAAAGTAGTCTGAAATAGTCTAAAAGTCTTAAAATCGTCTAGAATAGTCTGAAATAGTCTAAAACAGTCTTAAAATCGTCTAAATCTGTCTGAAATTGTCTAAATCTGTCTTAAATAGTCTTAAAATAGTCTGAAATAGTCTAAAATCGTCTTACAACGTCTGTAAATTAGTTTATTCACATTACAATTCGTATATTTCGATAAGAACACGTATAAATAGCCTAAAGAAAATACAACCAAATAATAATACATACCTAAACCGAGATAGAATTCCATTCTTTGAGTCATATAATAACATAAAACCACTTTAAAACTCAAATAAAAACGCTAAAAAAGTCACGAATAACATTAAACATCAATAATAAGACAATCAAACCATAAAACCAGTTTAATTTAACTCAATTAAACCTACCGTAGCGGTTACGTAAACCTCCTCACATATTTTACGCTTAAAACTCACTAAATAAACAAAGCGAGGCCATCTTATGTTATAATGTACGTACCTTAAGCATCGCGGTTCCTTTTTATGTATTAATCAGAAGAAATTAACTCAAATTTTAGCTGTAATTATGGTTTTAACGTTCTTGGTACTGATAAGGTCTTCTACGGTCGGTGTCAAAGGTGTGAATGACCTGCTTCCGGTGCGGGTTGTTATGGGAAGGAACAGAAGAAGTACGAAAAACCCCATCTGCTTTTTCGTCTACTGCTGCGCAAACTTTATTTTACAAAATTTAATCATTTTAAACAGCTATCTCAATCAATCTTTACATCAAAATATAGAGAATTAATCAAAGATTATTATGAACCCTTCTGCTTTCACCTTTGGCGTCCATTTTTGGTTAAAATCAGTGCATTTTAACCTCGAACTGACCACGGCTGCTATTATCAGCACATTCTTTTAAGAAGTTTAATTGCTTAAAATCGTTTCCTCAAGGTATTACTTACATAAAAATGTAAATAATTAATCAAAGATTAAATTAAACTCTATCTATTTCACTTTTCACGTCCATTTTAGGCTAAAAATAGTGTATTTTGAACTTAACACTTCCTCGGAGTGGTAGTAAGCTTCGTTCCAACGATAATAATTAATTAAACATGATCATATCAAGTGGTAAATAACATCAAAATATATTTAAATGTTAAAACTTACTTACCGCTACGTTCCATTACCTCTTGGATGTCCATTTCATATCAATATCTAGTTTACAAGCTGAACTGGTTGCTAACTTTTTCAATATGGTGAATCGAAGCACTTATTCTCATCTTTACAACTCGTAATTATCATCAAAATGAAGTTTAATGATCACATATCATTCACAATACAGTTATTTAAATCTTTATGAGTATATATTCAACATAAAATACTAGATAAAATACTTAAACAACTCCATTACAAAACGGTTGTTTGCGAAGTTGCTATGGCGAATTGAAACATAATTTTTTTGCATATTAACACGAAATTGTATTTAAAACAGAAATATCATATCAATATGTATTAATGATACACTGAATGTACGTTACATACCTGTTTATATGAAAATCCGAGACATTTATGCACAATAAAATCACCATTTCAAAATAGTTGTTTACTCTGTTGCTATAACAAACTACAACAATAAACTGTCATTTCAAAATGTCGTATTAAATGAAGTGAACTTGTTATTAAACTACTTATATAAATGATACACTATATTTATCGATAACAATCAGCAAAATTGGGGGAAAATATATACAAAAAATATAAAAAATCAGACCACTTCTCTTTATTTCCATAATAATATACATCTCACCTTAAATTATAATTATAATTTCACCATTAAAGTGCATTTAAATGTAATAAAAGTGATAAATAAATGTCTGAAGTAGTTTTCAAGTTACTGAGAGAGTCTTAAATGTCAAACAGAACTAATTACTCACGTTTTTATTTCTTTTACAGCAAATGTAAACAAACTAGATGCAGCCTCACAATTTTGGACCAAAAATCACGTTAAGCGGGAAGAAAATCAAGTAACCACACACGCGGTAGGTTGAAAAAATCTCTAATCTCACATCTCCTGCCATTTCCATCTCTGAGTTCATGTATTTTCCATTTTTCCGCGCACTAAAAAGAAAATAGTTGGTTCATTATGGACGCCATGTTAGGACATTGACGAGCACAACAATATACATTCATTAAAATACAATTTCATCGAAAAATGAAATAACTAATGCATTAAAACTAATTTATGGATAATAAATATCAGTTTTATATTAACTTTAACACAGTAACTCACTCAAAAATACGAAAATTACGCTACTCTACGAAGATGCGTTTTTGGAGAAGAAGCCATCTTGAATTTTTTACCCATCATGCATTACGAGACAAGCTGGCAACAGCTAAATGTTGTAACTCCTTTTCTTATAACCAACCTAACAATTTTATAGCAATACTGGATTTTTAAGAACATATTTTACGTTATAATTACACAAAATATTCATTGAATGATAAATATATATAGATTACATATTTATTTTTAATTCTCGTTACTGATAAATGTTTCAGCTACACGGCATTAGTAGTTATTTGTATAAAACAAAAATAATGTACTTACTTAGTTAATATGATTAAGCGTTAATGGAATAATGATTTAAGAAATTAGTTCTTTCTACAGATACTATTGTTATCATCTGTTTAAAGTACTAAGTTATTTATTCATAAATGTATATAGATTATATGTATATGTATATAAATGTACATAGATTTAAAGTTGGAAATAATACATACATTTATATACGTTTGCTCTGATAAATAGGATTTATATTACTAAAATTTATTACAATTTGAGGGAAATAAATTTATTATACATACCTTTTTCTATTTCGACTTCTAAGATCCTAAAATAATAGCAGTAACTAAGGTAAAGAAACTTTGCACCAAAGTCTAAACAAAATAAAAACGAATACGTAATTAAGAAGAAAAATAGCTTTTTTAAATTAAAATATATTTAATTTATCTTTATTTAGCATTATTATTTTAATTATCAAAAGTTCTGATTGAATATATAAACGTTATGTTTGGTAACCAACGTAAACAAACTTCGCGCCATTTCCAGTTACAAAGAAAAAAATAATATTAAACGCATATTTACGCAAAAAAGCAACTTAAGTATTAAAATAATCTTTTTTATACTATTATTTATTAATATTTCAATATCTTTTAGCTTTAATTTAACATTTAAACGTTAATAATGTTATAATTGATAAACAAACTTCGCGCCTTTTCAATCTCGTGCGACGCCATTACGTGTTTACATATCCCGAAGAAGGAAGAAGAAAAAAAAGGAGAGAAAGTGTTACGTAATTGCGCTCAAATTGTGCAAAATGTCAGTTCGCTAGCGGTTGATCCGAACAATCAACCAAATTACGATCGAATCGCCGAATATAAAGAAGATTTGAGCGCAAATATCCAACCGTTGTCTTCGCACAATTGTGAAATGTTCTGCACGAGGAATTGGCTCGGAATTCGCTCTTGGATTGTGTTCACAGGTGAGTATGTTCTATTTACTATTCTATTTACTATTTGTGTATGAATTTGTTGTCGCGAAGTTGTTTTTTGTGGGGAAATTGTGTTCGAATTGCATTTGCGTTGCATTTGTGTCATCAGCGTTATCGATTTGCATTTTGTGCTCTATTTATTCGCACGCAATGCTTGTTTATGTTTCCCTCAGCTCCTCTTATGTACTCACAGACAATCTCGGATACTTTTATGTATTTATATCACATATGTGTTAATTCTTATGTCTTTGGTTGTACGTTTCAACATTTTTATGTCATAAAATATGTAATAGTGTTGGTTATGTAGCGTACTGTGAGATAATACTCTCATACACTTTAAAATTGTCTCGAAAGACATTGGCATAGTAACCAAATGTTTACAAATATGTTAATTGCGAAGCACTCAATGTTTAACATATATTTACTTACGTTATATTAGTATTACCATAAGTAATATAAGTTCAGTATACTTGTACCGATTAATCAACATATAGTTTGTTATTTATAACTCAGTTTTAATTATCGTAAACACTTTTTAATTCCGCTAAAAGGTTTCTATCTTTATTATTCCATCTTTTATAGTCATTCTAATAGCCGAAAGACACGCCATGTCTAATTTAACTAAGAGGTTAATTAAATACATCGATAACGCGTTATTAACAATGATTAAATTAACAAATTAGCGCTTTTTATGTCTCGGAGATTATAATAAACGTACATAAAAGAGATTAGGAGTGTCTTAGACAGTTAATTAGTCTCTGAAAGTGAGTAAAAGTGTATTAAAAAAGAGTTAAAGTGGATGTAAAAATGTAGTTTCGAATTAAGAAGTGTCTTTGTGTGTCTAAATGGGTCTGAGAGAGTCTAAAAAGGGTTTCAGAGTGTCTTTAAAATGTATTTAAGTGTTCAAAACCATCTCAGACAGTCACTAGTATATATAAAAGAATCTAGAAGTGGCTAAATATGTCTAGAAGAGACTGTATGAGTCTAAAGTTGTACAAAACAGTCTTAAATATGTAAAAGAAAGTCTAAAATATGTATAAGAAAGTCTAAAATATGTATATGAGAGGCTAAAAGTGTTTCAGAGTGTCTTAAATACGTATGAGAAAGTCTAGAATTGTCTAAATATGTCCAGAAGAGTCTAGAGATGTCTCAAAGAGCATTAAATATGTATAAGAGTGTCTAGAGTTGTCTAAAAAAGTCTAGAATTGTCTAAATATGTCTAAAAGACTGTGAGAGAGTATGGGTGTGACTAATAATATGAATATTAAATTGTAATAGATTGTATGCATATATTTAAGACTGTAAATATGTCTAAATATAGTTTTGGTGTCCAAGAGTGTCTTTGAATGTGTCTAAGACAGTGTTGAGGTGTCTGAGAGTGTCTAGATTTGTCTGAATGAGCTTTTGAATGTGTCTAAGTGAGTCTAGAAGCGTCTTAGAGTGTCTAGATTAGAATATATGAGGGCTAGAGAGTTTGTGAGATAGTCTTAGACTGTATTTTTGTGTCTGAATGCGTCTAGAAGTTTCAGAGAGTTTAAAATATGTTTGAATAATGATATAATTATTATTGCGCTGCTAACTGTGGGTGTCTAGAAGTGTCTAAGACTGTTTAGAAATGTCTTTGAGTGTTTGTCTGGGATTAAAGTCATGAATAAGTATATTAATTAAGAAATAAATCAAAAACCCTCGCATAACGACGCTTATCTCTGAGATGCACTCGATGGACCACTTTTATGATGCTGAGAGATGTGTCTGACACTGTCTTGGAAGTGTCAGAGAGTGGCTAACACTATCTGAGAGAGACTAACAGTGTATGAGATAATTAAGACATGTCTAAGGGTGTTTTATTGTATCTTAGAGTGTCTGTAAGTGTCTGATAGTGTCTGAGAAAGTATAGAATTGTCTTAGTGTGTCTAGATGTGTCTGAGAGAGAGTTAAGATTTGTCTTAGTGTGTCTAAATGTGTCTGAGAGAGTCTAGGAGTGTCTGAGAGAGTCTAGGAGTGTCTGAGAGTGTCTAGATGTGTCTGAGAGTGTCTGAGAAAGTATAGAATTGTCTTAGTGTGTCTAGATGTGTATGAGAGAGTCTAGAATAGTCTTAGTGTGTCTGATAGTGTCTTAAACAGTAAAGAATTGTTTGAGAGTGTCTAGATGTGCCTGAGAGTGTCTGAGAGAGTCTAGGAGTGTCTGAGAGAGAGTTTAGAATTGTCTTAGTGTTTCTAAATGTGTCTGAGAGAGTCTAAAAGCGTCTGAGATAGTCTAGAAGAGTGAGAAAGTACTTTTTCTTTAAAAGTAAAAGTAGTTTTCCTCTCAAAATATGTAAAACCATAAATAAAAACAAATATATTCACATATTCTTTTCTTTTTCAGTCGCAGTGGTTTCCTTGGCGACATGTTCTCCGACGAACAGTTCGAACGCGTTCAGTTGTTATCAATGCGTAACGAGTTCCGTAGAAGAGAAGTGTTCGGAAGATGAATTGAAACCGTGTCTCACGACGGCCGACAGATGCGTCACACACATCACCAAATGTAAGTGTTTATTTAATGAAATTTATTAATTAAATTATAACTTTAATTAGTTATTACTGTGTTTTTTTTTAATGTTTATTTTATTGTTTAGTTTCTTACTTTTTCTATCCGTTTTGTGCCAAAAGTTTGTTTTCTCTGTTTTTCTCATCTGCTCATATACTTCTCGAGACACATTTTAAGTCTCTAAGACGCTTCTAAAATGTCTAAGACATATAAGACAATTTAAGACACTCCTTAGACACATCCAGACATATTTAACGTAATCTTAGACGCTATTAGACACTCTAAGACACTTAAAAACACATCTAGACACTCTAAGACGCTTCTAGACTCTTCCAGACATATTTAACATAATCTTAGATGCTATTAGACACTTTCAGACACTTCTGGATATGGATAGACACTCTAAGACGCATCTAGACATATTAACACACTTCTCTAACGTTAGTTATATTGATTAACCATAATTCCTTGTAATTTTCTCAATATTAATCGTAATTTTATAAAAAAGAAAAAAGTATTTCATTTAATAAATCATATGATAAATAAAGTTATCAATTTTAGATGAATTTCCTCTTTAATTGAAGGTTCTAGACACTCTAAGACATATTTAAGACACTCTAAGACACTTCTAGACTCTCTCAGACACTTCTAGAAACTCTGAGTTATATTTAAGACAGTCTCAGAAACTTCTAGACACTCTCAGACCGATTGTTATGAAATTTGCGTCGCAGTTGCACAAGCTTATTCAAGATTCGTATCGTAAAACTTTCGTGATCTCTCTTATACACTTCTTTATTCTATCAGACACATACTTTTGTCTTATTATAGACACATTTAGACACTCCTAAATCTTCTTAGACATATTGTAGAGACACTCAGACAGACGCTGATTAAAAGAACAGATTGAAACGCATAAAAAGATAAAATGTTATAAATAAGACAATTTCAAATATATAATTTATATATATAATATATATATAATAATATCCAAGTATTAGGTCCATTTGACGGATCCATATTTTCTTAAGACATATTTAAGTTGTATAGAATTGTATGAGAGAGTCTAAAATATGTCAGGGCACGTCTTCGAAATGTGTGTCTAAAAGGTTTTTATATATATATATATATATATAAGTATTTTAGAGTGTCTAGGGATGTCTGAATGGGTATAGAAGTGTCTGATAAGTGTCTAATTCTGTCTGAAAGAGTCTGAGAGTGTCTAAATTCTGTCTGAGAGTGTCTAGAAGTGTCTGAGAGTGTCTAAATTCTGTCTGAGAGAGTCTAAAATGAGTCTGAGGGTGTCTAAATTACAAGAAAAGTGTCTAAGACAGTCTACAATTGTTTGAAAGAGCATAAATAGTCTCCGAAAGATTCTAAAGGTGTCTGAGAGACTAAACTAAACGTGTGTCTGAGACTTAAATCTGTCTGAGAGAGTCTAAATGTGTCTTATAAAGTAAAGAAATGTATGAGGGATTCTAAAATATGTATGAGACAACATTAACCTGTCTGAGAAGGGCTAAAATGTGTGTAAGTGGGTTTAGAAGTATTTGAGAGTGTCTAGGGATGTCTGAATGAGTCTAGAAGTGTCTGACAAGTGTCTAAATTCTGTCTGAAAGAGTCTGAGAGTGTCTAATTCTGTCTAAAAGAGTCTGAGAGTGTCTAAATTCTGTCTGAGAGTGTCTAAATTCTGTCTGAGAGTGTCTAAATTCTGTCTGAGAGTGTCTGAATGAGTCTGAGAGTGTCTGAAAGAGTCTGAGAGTGTCTAAATTATGTCTGAAAGAGTCGAGAAGTGTCTTAAAAAGTCTAGAAGGGTCTGAGAATGTCTAATTCTGTCTAAAAGAGTCTGAGAGTGTCTAATTCTGTCTAAAAGAGTCTGAGAGTGTCTAAATTCTGTCTGAGAGTGTCTAAATTCTGTCTGAGAGTGTCTAAATTCTGTCTGAGAGTGTCTGAATGAGTCTGAGAGTGTCTGAAAGAGTCTGAGAGTGTCTGAAAGAGTCTAATTCTGTCTGAAAGAGTCTGAGAGTGTCTAAATTCTGTCTGAGAGTGTCTGAAAGAGTCTAGAAGTGTCTAAAAGAGTATTAAACATGTTTGATAGACTATTAAAGTGTCTATTATAGTCTATTTATGTATTTCCAGCTTCCGCAACGCCATTGAAAGTGAAACGCGAGTGCGGACTCGGCCCGTGTTCATTCGAGAGCGATGTGCGGATGTCCGTGTTCGGAATGGACCACTGCGATCTCTCCAAAGACGACGTCTTCTGTCTCATCTGCTGTCGAGAGAGTGGATGCAACAACGCAAACGCGTCAATGCTCGTTGCGCAGCTCTTGCTCGTCTTATCATTCCTCGCAGCTCTCTTTGCGTAGTTGGATGATGATTGACCCCCTATTTGTTAACGGAGGTGTGTTTTGAGTTTGTACGTACAATTGTTTTGTGTAAAAAGGTTTGTTTTTTGATCTCCTTATTTTAATTTTTGATATTTTTGTTGTTTTAAGTCTTCCAGAGTTTTATTTTTGTTATTTTTGTACTTATTTAATCTTTTATTTATTATATAATTCTTTTTTTGATTTATTTTTTGTTTTATTGTTTATTTTTGCCATTTTATTGTTTATTTTTGCCATTTTATTGTTTATTTTTGCCATTTTATTGTTTTTTTTGCCATTTTATTGTTTTTTTGGCCATTTTATTCATATTTACATTATATTTATTATTTTTTTACAACAAAAGAGATTAATTCTTCCATTTTAATGTATAATTATGTTTATAATTTTGCTCTTAAATCGTTTTATTCATTTATTTATCTCAAAAAAGACATTATTTTAACGAAAACAAACTAAAAAAACAAATGAAAAAGACAAATTAATATAATAATAATGTTCAAAATACAAACAAACATATCCTAAATTGTTTATAAAACATTAAAATTAAGTCTATAATTAATAATATTAGATTAGTTCTTAATTGAAACGTTGTAAAATAAACTTTTTGGGACCTTTTTATATATATATATATATATACGGTTGCTATGGTAACGGACGGAGATTCCGATATTGACGTCAACAAACAAAGCAAATCAAAGTACGATTAATATAAATGTATTTATTAATTAACGTTAACAATGTTTAATTATAGATCTTAACGATAATTAAGAGCAATAACGAGCGGATTGTCGCTACGGTAACGTAATCGAACTCAAATAAACAAAATATGGCGTCTGAATTACAAAATTGTTTATAATAAACGGAATTAGAATAGTTTTAGATTTAGAATTATTAATATTTATTAATATAAGAGTTATTCATTCATCTCCATTAAGTATTAGCCATTAGTTCGCTTCCATTTTTAAACAATTAAAATAAACAATTGTTGTTTTGTTTATTATTGTGTTTTGTTGTTATTAAAAGTTTGGGAAATCATTGTTTTAGTCATTTTTGTCCTTTCCGAGTGTTTTTCATATGAAATTATGCATATATGTACATATATACCTGTTATATACCTCTATGTATTCTTGTTATATACCATCGTTTATCCTTATATACTTTTATTGTGTACTTATCCGTATATATATACATTTATATACACTTTTACCTTTATATGTATATATATATATATATATACTTAATTTTCTCTTATATACTTCCTATTAACTCATTCCTTTAGATATGCTTATTATTATTAGAATCTGAGAGTATATATTAATTCCCATAAGAAATACACGTAAATTCCCTTCCCTACTGCAGTCACTTATTCTTTTCTTTATATCTCCATTAATTATAAACATAGATCGATACAATTTATACTAATCGATAGATAATAAATCAATATTTAATACGATATAAAATTTTATACATAATTCGCAATCAAATATCGATAAAAATCGATTCAAAATCGGAATTGGTAATCGTTCGTTTGAATCCAGCGCCATTTCTTATGTAGCACGTACGCAAGAGACACCTGTGCGGCAGCCGTGGGAACAGAGTTGTGACGTCACGATGGCCGCGGAATTTGATTCGAAAAGCATTGCTTCATGTTTTAATTTCTATCTTTTGATTAATTAATCCTAGGTAATTAAAAAAATAGGTGAATGTAGATTAATAATAGGTTTATCTATGATAAAAGTTTCATGGCGCTAAATGTCTTAGATTTTGTGCAAAAAATTCACAAACTTCGACTCCATTCTAACCTTGAATAGCCTAGCCTAGCCTTACAATAGAACTCAATATATATACTACATATATAGTATAACAAATATATATATTTATTACATATAAATGAGATAATATATAAGGAGAGACGAGACAATATAAGAAGAGACGAGAGTATATAAAAAGAGACGAGAGTACATAAGAAGAGACGAGAGTATATAAGAAGAGACGAGAGTATATAAAAAGAGACGAGAGTACATAAGAAGAGAAGAGAGTGTATAATAAGAGACGAGAGTATATAAGAAGAGACGAGAGTATATAAGAAGAGACGAGAGTACATAAGAAGAGAAGAGAGTGTATAATAAGAGACGAGAGTATATAAGAAGAGACGAGAGTATATAAAAAGAGACGAGAGTACATAAGAAGAGAAGAGAGTGTATAATAAGAGACGAGAGTATATAAGAAGAGACGAGAGTATATAAGAAGAGACGAGAGTATATAAGAAGAGACGAGAGTATATAAGAAGAGACGAGAGTATATAAGAAGAGACGAGAGTACATAAGAAGAGAAGAGAGTGTATAATAAGAGACGAGAGTATATAAGAAGAGACGAGAGTATATAAAAAGAGACGAGAGTACATAAGAAGAGAAGAGAGTGTATAATAAGAGACGAGAGTATATAAGAAGAGACGAGAGTATATAAGAAGAGACGAGAGTATATAAGAAGAGACGAGAGTATATAAGAAGAGACGAGAGTATATAAGAAGAGACGAGAGTATATAAGAAGAGACGAGAGTACATAAGAAGAGACGAGAGTACATAAGAAGAGACGAGAGTATATAATAAGAGACGAGAGTATATAAGAAGAGACGAGAGTATATAAGAAGAGACGAGAGTACATAAGAAGAGACGAGAGTACATAAGAAGACGAGAGTATATAATAAGAGACGAGAGTATATAAGAATAGACGAGAGTACATAAGGAGAGACGAGAGTACATAAGAAGAGACGAGAGTACATAAGAAGAGACGAGAGTAAATAAGAAGAGACGAGAGTACATAAGAAGAGACGAGAGTATATAAGAAGAGACGAGAGTACATAAGAAGAGACGAGAGTATTTAATAAGAGACGAGAGTATATAAGAAGAGACGAGAGTATATAAGAAGAGACGAGAGTATATAAGAAGAGATGAGAGTACATAATAAGAGACGAGAGTATATAAGAAGAGACGAGAGTATATAATAAGAGACGAGAGTACATAAGAAGAGACGAGAGTATATAAGAAGAGACGAGAGTACATAAGAAGAGACGAGAGTATATAAGAAGAGACGAGAGTATATAAGAAGAGACGAGAGTACATAATAAGAGACGAGAGTATATAAAAAGAGACGAGATTATATAAGAAGAGATGAGAGTACATAATAAGAGACGAGAGTATATAAGAAGAGACGAGAGTACATAAGAAGAGACGAGAGTACATAAGAAGAGACGAGAGTACATAAGAAGAGACGAGAGTATATAAGAAGGGACGAGAGTACATAAGAAGAGACGAGAGTATATAATAAAAGACGAAAGTACATAAGAAGAGACGGGATGACGTATATATCCAGTACGTTGCACCCTAGTACACCCCCCTCCATACTCCGCTTCGATCCAAATTTCTTTTTTTCTGTTCCAGACATATCGAACGCATTTCGCTCTTCTTTTTTTTGGACAAGTCTCACAAAAGTGCAGTGGAATGCGTTTTCTTCTCTTATACACCCCATTCTCTTCTTATAACACCCTAACGATGTGTTATAACACGGGTTATATACTACATGCCATTCCTATGTACTTCGTTCATGTATTTTATGCGTTTATTATGTACACTAAGCTATATACGTATATAATATAGATATTATTTACTTAAATTATGTAATAATTGCACACAGAACTCATGTAGAACTCAACATAAGACAATATTAAACTCTCTTAGACACTTCTAGACTCTTTCAGACACTCTCAGACACTTCTAGACAGTCTCAGAATCTTTTTAGACACTTCTAGACTCTTTCAGACAATCTCAGACACTTCTAGACAGTCTCAGACACTTTTTAGACACTTCTAGACTCTAACAGACAATCTCAGACAGTTTTTAGACACTTCTAGACTCTTTCAGACACTCTCAGACACTTCTAGACAGTCTCAGACAGTTTTTAGACACTTCTAGACTCTAACAGACAACCTCAGACAGTTTTTAGACACTTCTAGACTCTAACAGACAATCTGAGAGTATATAAGACACTCTGAGAGTATATAAGACAATCTGAGAGTGTATAAGACACTCTGAGAGTATATAAGACACTCTGAGAGTGTATAAGACACTCTGAGAGTACGTAAGACTGTCTGAGAGTAGTCGTCTGCGAGAATAAGGGCGTGGCGTGTGGCAGAGGGTGCTAAGGCAGGACCTTGACATCAAAATGTCTGCCCTTTAAATCGGAAATTGGGTTCCCATGGTTACGTCGCCCTTCCGCATAACGACGCCTAGACTACATATATACTCTCGTCTCGTATTATGTACTTTTATATCAATTGTATATACTTTATTTACTTATTAAATATACTCATCTCTTCTTATATACTCTTGTACTGTGTTATGTACTTTCTCATCGTCTTTTATGCCATATATTCTCGTATTACATACTATCAATATATATATACTTATATATATACCTATATACTTTCATCTCGTATTATTTTATACACGTTACGTATTATATACAATCAGATTGTCTTATGTACTCCGTTATATTCTTATATACCTTGGAATTATTTAATATACTCTCGTATTATATAGTCTTTTCTTTATATATATTTAAATACTGTATTACATACTTTCGTATCTTATATACTCTCGTCTGTTCTTATATACTCTCGTCTGTTCTTATATACTCTCGTCTCTTCTTATGTACTCTCGTCTGTTCTTATATACTCTCGTCTGTTCTTATATACTCTCGTCTGTTCTTATATACTCTCGCCCCTTCTTATGTACTCTCGTCTCTTATTATATACTCTCGTCTGTTCTTATATACTCTCGTCTCTTCTTATATACTCTCGTCTCTTCATATGTACTCTCGTCTCTTATTATATACTCTCGTCTCTTCTTATTTACTCCCATTCATTCTTATGTACTCTCGCTTCGTATTATATACATGTATATCCATTCTATTTACTTTCTCTTCTATTACATACACATACATACCCCCTTTCGTACTAAATACCCTCAAACAAAACAACCTTACATAACAACGCCTTACACTTGCCTCGTATCCATGGCAACCGCCCTCCCCTAACCTTGTCCTTGAAAAGGGGCCCTGACCTGACCAATGGCAGCCCTCCCTCCCCTCACTTTCACTTCCCCTCCCCCCCTTCCGCCATTTCCCTTTCAGTTGGACACAGGACTTAACGCAGTGCACACCTAACATTACCAAGGCAACCATGTCGACGCACGTGTACCCGTAAAAATCGCCCTGGAAACGACAAAAAAGGACCGTAAACATAAACCAGAAACTTCAAACCAACTAAAAACAGTCCGCTGAACTAATTAAAGCGATTAATTAATCAATTACGAGCTTAAATAGGCAAGTGTAACGCCATTGTGGGCTGGTCGCTATAGTAACCCGGTCGCGGCTCAAAAAACAGTGTTTTTAACCGCTTAAAAAGGACGCAACAACCACAAAACTTTGTATTAGCGTGTGCAATATATTAATCTATACCAGTGCCATTTTTAGTGCGAATCGGCCCTCAAATACGGTGCGAAAACGGACTTCCAGCCAACGGAGATTACGTTTACGAGGATTGTTTATGCACCAGAGTGCACCGTGATGAAGGAGTGCATTCCAGACGTCCCGAAAGACGAATAAATACGTCACCGTTGGCTTGGGAACGAAAGGTGAGTCACCTCTTCAAGTTCAAGATCGATTTGTCCGCCCTTCCAGTTCGCCCTAGCGGTAGTCCGTAGCGACGGCGGCTTCCAACCCCCGTTTCTACCCTCAAAATGCGTTCCCCTCCTTGGTTACAATTGCACCATTAATCCTCATTCCTTTATCTTTAAAACACCGTAAAAATCTACCCTCTACGCCCCCCCATTGTTGCGCAATGACGTAAAATAGTAATTATTGTAATTTATGCAAAGATGGCTACCCACTACCCGTTTTACGGTAGGGCAATGATTGGTTTACAAGGTCACGTGACGGTTGTAAACCAATGGTTGTTTATTTTTTCGCGCCTCAATGTTGTTGTCGAGCGCTAATATTAGATCCCCGTCCCCTGATTGGTTGCCATGGTCACGTGGATGTCGTAACCAATATTAAGGGTTAATGTTTATGTACGTAAATTTACGTTTTTACGAGTTTAAATTGTTATAAATGGTTGCTTAGCTATATTTCGGTTACCTTGGTGCTAATTAATGTCTCTT
The DNA here is from genome assembly GCA_020796165.1 of Pantala flavescens. Classification (NCBI taxonomy): domain Eukaryota; kingdom Metazoa; phylum Arthropoda; class Insecta; order Odonata; family Libellulidae; genus Pantala; species Pantala flavescens. The sequence goes on from CM036880.1 coordinate 58,847,677, forward strand.
AACTCAATGTGTTAATGAGTAATTGTTTTTTCATTGTTAAAGCTGTATACAAATGCATTATGCGTCGATTCGGGCGCTCTGATTGGTTGCCATGATCACGTGGGTCTCGTAAACTAAAAGGGTTTAATTTTATACACGTAAATATGTGTGTTTTTGGGTTTTATTTGTTTTCAATCGTTTCTTAGTGTTTGTAAGACTGTCTAAAAGTGTCTTAGGGGTGTCTTAAAGTGTCTGAGAGCAGGTTCTGAGACATATCTATCCTTTATCCGTGCTATAAGAAAGAATAAATTACATTTGACGTAAAAAATACGTAAATAAAATGCGAAAATCTATTTAATAAAACTAAATCTCTAGTAACGAATAAATTTAACTTACTTTTGATCTTTTAAATCGATATTTTTTTGTTTTATTGTGTATTTTTGTTTAATTTTCTTCATTTGCGTATACAGTTTCCATAGCAACCGATAAAAATTTATATATATAGTTCTTTTTCATCCTTAAAATCGTTATTCTATTGTTTTATAGGTCTATATCGAATCATATTTTCATTTATTTACATTTAATCGCAATTCATGTTAATGCAAACCTTTTTTTCGTTGATTAATCGTAAGTTCAACCATATTTTACAGTGGTTGCTATGGTAAAACTAATTTTTATTCATTTTTATCTTATTATATAAATCCTTTCATTGTTCCCACGGTAATATTTTTCAAATTGTCGTATTTTTAATTAATTACCGTATTGCGCTTACATTAATTCTCTCTTTTCTGATTGGTTCGAACGATCACGTGCCCGTAGCAACCAATAGGGAGCGTTTATTTTGCGCTCTTTGTGCGTAATGTCAATCCGTAGTCATGGGGATGCTTTTTGATGCATTATTTACGAGATTATTTCATAGATACGCGCTGATATATGTCTCAGGATCTCTCAGAATGTTTTGTTTAGTATCTGAGAGCAGTTGAGAGTATATTCTGAGAGATAATTAACCATTTATCCGTGTTAAGAGAATTTTACGTAATTTTAAATTAAAATACGTATAAATTTACGTAATTTTGAGTATGGACGCGTCACCATGGTATCTAAAGGTGATTTTCGATTGTTTATGACGAAAATAGTCATTTTAATGTCTATAACAGTGTTTTTCTATAGTTCATGAGAGTTTATCGTATTTTTTAATTAGTAATAATGATACATCGTGATTTTCAATTGTTTTTATGGAATAAATCGTCTTTTTTTACAGATTTACCCCAATTAATTTATAAACACAATGGTTTGAGCTACGCTATAATCATAAACAATTAAAACCCCCCCTCTTAGCAACCATTCATTGTTGTCGAACATTAAATGGATTAGTAACAATAATCAATAAAAAGGGATGAATAGAGTGAATGAAATTTACGTACCGTATTTGTCAGGATTAGGTTGAGCTAACAATGGACAACAATTAGAAAGCTTTTTCTATAGCAACAATATATAAAAAAGGGTAAAACTTAATAAATTAAAACTTCTCAAGTGCAATATATATAAACGATTTTTGTAATTTTGTATTTAATAACCTTTTTGCAACAATTACTCACTTGGCAACGACATAAATTGTTGTCAGCTTTCATTATTATAAGTCATTGTAACATATCTATAAAAGGAAAAGGTATTTTGTGCAGTTTAGGTGGTATATAAGGTTCGATTGTGGTATTTGGGTGATATTTAATCTATTTGAGAGTAATTGTATGTCTTTGAGAGTAGCTGAGACTTCAAAAGACTCTCTGAGAGTAAATAAGAGTGTCAGGAACTTGCTGAGAGCTTTGTAAGGTTATTTAAGACCGTCTGTATCTATCTAAACCTATCATATCCATTTTCATAACCTATTTATATAAATAAAACTCGTGCCAGGGTATCAAACTATCTTCCACTCTCGTATATACTCGTGTATTGAAAACTAGACCGATAACTGGCTTAGAAGGACCACAAATAGCTGTGCCAGAGTATCAAACTATCTTCCACTCTCATATATACTCGTGTATTGAAAACTAGACTGATTGCTGGCTTAGAAAGGCCACAAATAGGTCTGCCAGGTTTACAAAAGATCTTCCACTTTCTATTTATGCCTATTTAAGCCTATTTATTTATTTATTAGTGCAATGTACTTCGTATAGACTGATTCAAAGGGGTTTGTGCAATAGTTTTGGGCTGTACCAAGTCAGTAGATGTGCTAGTTTTAAAGTTTTATATATAAATATATATATCAAAGCAATAATATATATAAGTTTTTATTGTGTGTGTGGGTATATATGTATTCGAAAGCTACTAGAAGTATATAGGTAGTTCTGAGACTAGCTGAGAGGTTGATATACGTTCTGAGAGCGTCAGGGGCAAGCTGAGACTAGAATATAGTGTCTGACAGTTCCTGAGAGAGACTAAAATACTCTCAGACCTTTTTGAGACTAGCTGAGAGGTTGATATAGGTTCTGAGAGCATCAGGGACAAGCTGAGACTAGAATATAGTGTCTGAGAGTTCCTGAGAGAGAATAAAACAGTGTCAGACCTTTCTGAGACTAGCTGAGACCCTCTGAGAGTAGTTGCAAACCTTCCAGTAGCTCATACCATCAAAATGGGGTCAACAGAACCTAGAACAGCAGTGGTGACCTCTAGCTGTCACCAAGGTCAGCACCAGGCACCAGAACCAGTCCAGGTGACCTTAACAGAGACACCAAGACAAGATGGTGTCTTCAGGAAGACACCAAAGCTTCCTAAGAAAGCATATCTCTTAAACGAAACATACAAGGCACCAAATTCCGATTCACCAGAGGACACCAACATAACGTCCTCAAGAGAGCACCAAGAAGCACCAATGGAGTGCACCAGGCACCCGATAAGCTCCACCGCACACCAGGACCAATTGGTGTCAATGGTGTCCCGTTCAGAGCACCAAAAAGGCACCAACAGGGTGGTGATGACTAAAGACCTGGTTGGTGTCCAGGTTGGTAACATGAGGCCTCCCAGTCACCCCCCGCCATCTACCATGAGGCCACCACCGCCCCCTGCACCACCGCACCACGGCACCAAAGGAAAGGAGAAGCAGAACCAAGAGGAGCCATCCAGTTCCATCCCAGACCTTGGTGAGTGTTACTTTTTGCTTTAAATTGGTTCTTTTACGTATGTACTAGGAATGTATTAAGTATGTACTATGTATGTACTGAGTATGTACTATCTATGTAGTATGTATGTAACTCTCGTCTCGTATTATATACTCTCGTCTCTTATTATATACTCTCGTCTCTTCTTATGTACTCTCGTCTCTTCTTATGTACTCTCGTCTCTTCTTATATACTCTCGTCTCTTCTTATATACTCTCGTCTCTTCTTATGTACTCTCGTCTCTTATTATGTACTCTCGTCTCTTCTTATATACTCTCTTCTCTTCTTATGTACTCTCGTCTCATTCTATATACTCTCGTCTCTTATTATATACTCTCGTCTCTTCTTATATACTCTCGTCTCTTATTATATACTCTCGTCTCTTCTTATATACTCTCGTCTCTTCTTATGTACTCTCGTCTCTTATTATATACTCTCGTCTCTTCTTATATACTCTCGTCTCTTCTTAAGTACTCTCGACTCTTATTATTTACTCTCGTCTCTTCTTATGTACTCTCGTCTCTTATTATTTACTCTCGTCTCTTCTTATGTACTCTCGTCTCTTATCATTTACTCTCGTCTCTTCTTATGTACTCTCGTCTCTTATTATTTACTCTCGTCTCTTCTTATGTACTCTCGTCTCTTATTATTTACTCTCGTCTCTTCTTATATACTCTCGTCTCTTCTTATGTACTCTCGTCTCTTATTATTTACTCTCGTCTCTTATTATTTACTCTCGTCTCTTCTTATGTACTCTCGTCTCTTATTATTTACTCTCGTCTCTTATTATATACTCTCGTCTCTTATTATGTACTCTCGTCTCTTCTTATGTACTCTCGTCTCTTCTTATGTACTCTCGTCTCTTCTTATATACTCTCGTCTCTTCTTATATACTCTCGTCTCTTCTTATATACTCTCGTCTCTTCTTATATACTCTCGTCTCTTCTTATATACTCTCGTCTCTTCTTATGTACTCTCGTCTCTTCTTTTGTACTCTCGTCTCTTATTATATACTCTCGTCTCTTTTTATATACTCTCGTCTCTTTTTATATACTCTCGTCTCTTCTTATATACTCTCTTCTCTTCTTATGTACTCTCGTCTCATTCTATATACTCTCGTCTCTTATTATATACTCTCGTCTCTTCTTATATACTCTCGTCTCTTATTATATACTCTCGTCTCTTCTTATGTACTCTCGTCTCTTCTTATATACTTACATCTCGTATTATATACTCTCGTCTCTTATTATATACTCTCGTCTCTTCTTATGTACTCTCGTCTCTTATTATATACTCTCGTCTCTTATTATATACTCTCGTCTCTTCTTATGTACTCTAGTCTCTTCTTATATACTCTTCTTATATATGTAGTATGTATGTACTAAGTATGTACTATGAAAGTTTATAGCGCATTATACTCAATTGAACTTTATTATGTCCGCGTATTTTAAATAAGATACATTTCCCATGTATTTCTTACGCAGTTACATAATGAACTCCGCTTAGAATCGAACCCAAGACCATTTACAATAAACAAATACGTTTAATACATAAAGGCATGTTCTTTCTATACATATGTAAAATTTTAATCTTCTATATACTCGGGAATTATTGTTTTTTTAATATCGAAAATCGGGTTAATGTATTTCTTATGGGAAAAATTTCGAGATTACGGATCGCTCTGGAATCGAACCCAGGACACGTAGACAACTGCGGATTTTTTCTAAAATTGATAAATGTTTATATTCCAATTGTACCAAGTTTCATTAATATAACTTTAATAATAAGCCAGAAAAAAATTATTATAAAATACGTAAATATTTCGCCTTGCATGGAAACCATTTGTAAATAAACAATAGAATATTTGTTTAGGAATGAGTGTAAGACAATAGTTCAAAGTATAAGACAGTTTAAGACAGTATAAGACAATTTTAGAACCTATTTAGTTGTATATATAGATAGTGCATGCATTTTATTCCAGATGTATACGAGACGACACAGATGCTGGTAAGATTGGTCCATTTTATTGTATGTATATATATATATATATATATATATATATATATATATATATATATATATATATATATATATATATATATATATATATATATATATATATATATATATATATATATATATATATATATATATGTATGTATTTGTTATAGAATTTATATTTAAAAGACCTCTAGTTCGATTCCCGAAGTTATTTATCCATCTTATATACACTCATCTTCTCTTAAAACACAGAGATTTATCTCGTAGCATCTGAACAGCATCCCTGGTCCAGATGACGTACTCTCATCTCGTAAATATCTTAGGATAGGATAGACATTACAAGTCTACGAGAGTCTAGGCTAGTTTCAGATAGTCTTGTACACTCTTAGACAATAGACAGAGCAATTTGAGACAGTTGGTCCATTTCCAGCTTCCGTAAGGATCAAAATGTTCTTTTTTTACATATCTATCTAGCATTTCATCTCGTAGTACATAATGGTATGTAATACATTCTATTTACTCTCATGTGCTTTTAATATCTTTCGTATATATTTCTCGTATGTATTCTAATCTCGTATAATATACTCTCATCTCTTCTTATATACATATATTTATTTATTAACTTATTTATTTATTCGTATATCGCTCTCTGATAAATGCACTTTCGATTTCAAATAGGGAACGTACAGATGTGCCCTTGACATTTTGACCTCTGACCTTTGGATACTAAAATACGGTGCTAAAATTATCTCCGCTAAATTTCATTTCACAGGTCAGGATTATAGTATATTATGTACTTTCATCTCTTCTTATGTACTCTCGTCTCTTCTTATATACTCTCGTCTCTTCTTATATACTCTCGTCTCGTATTATATACTCTCGTCTCTTTTTATATACTCTCGTCTCTTATTATGTACTCTCGTCTCTTCTTATTTACTCTCGTCTCTTCTTATGTACTCTCGTCTCTTATTATGTACTCTCGTCTCTTGTTATATACTCTCGTCTCTTCCTATCTACTCTCGTCTCTTCTTATATACTCTCGTCTCTTCTTATGTACTCTCGTCTCTTCTTATGTACTCTCGTCTCTTATTATGTACTCTCGTCTCTTCTTATATACTCTCGTCTCTTCTTATGTACTCTCGTCTCTTATTATATACTCTCGTCTCTTCTTATATACTCTCGTCTCTTATTATATACTCTCGTCTCTTATTATATACTCTCGTCTCTTATTATATACTCTCGTCTCTTATTATATACTCTCGTCTCTTATTATATACTCTCGTCTCTTATTATATACTCTCGTCTCTTCTTATGTACTCTCGTCTCTTCTTATATACTCTCGTCTCTTATTATATACTCTCGTCTCTTATTATATACTCTCGTCTCTTATTATATACTCTCGTCTCTTATTATATACTCTCGTCTCTTCTTATATACTCTCGTCTCTTCTTATGTACTCTCGTCTCTTATTATGTACTCTCGTCTCTTATTATATACTCTCGTCTCTTATTATATACTCTCGTCTCTTATTATATACTCTCGTCTCTTATTATATACTCTCGTCTCTTCTTATGTACTCTCGTCTCTTATTATATACTCTCTTCTCTTCTTATATACTCTCGTCTCTTCTTATGTACTCTCGTCTCTTCTTACGTACTCTCGTCTCTTCTTATATACTCTCTTCTCTTCTTACGTACTCTCGTCTCTTCTTATGTACTCTCGTCTCTTCTTATGTACTCTCGTCTCTTATTATATACTCTCGTCTCTTATTATATACTCTCGTCTCTTATTATATACTCTCGTCTCTTCTTATGTACTCTCGTCTCTTCTTATGTACTCTCGTCTCTTCTTATATACTCTCGTCTCTTCTTATGTACTCTCGTCTCTTCTTATGTACTCTCGTCTCTTCTTATATACTCTCGTCTCTTCTTATGTACTCTCGTCTCTTCTTATATACTCTCGTCTCTTCTTATGTACTCTCGTCTCTTCTTATGTACTCTCGTCTCTTATTATATACTCTCGTCTCTTCTTATATACTCTCGTCACTTCTTATGTACTATCGTCTCTTCTTATGTACTCTCGTCTCTTCTTATATACTCTCGTCTCTTCTTATGTACTCTCGTCTCGTATTATATACTCTCGTCTCTTATTATATACTCTCGTCTCTTCTTATATACTCTCGTCTCTTCTTATGTACTCTCGTCTCTTCTTATGTACTCTCGTCTCTTATTATATACTCTCGTCTCTTCTTATATACTCTCGTCTCTTCTTATGTACTCTCGTCTCTTCTTATGTACTCTCGTCTCTTCTTATGTACTCTCGTCTCTTATTATATACTCTCGTTACCAATAGTGTCTATAAAAACATATTGCATTGTCAGCGTTGGAAAAAATATCAAATTTCGCGATTTTTTTGCACAGAATCTATTTAATCTAGGACACTGAAAATTTTATCCTAGATAAACCCATCCTTTATCTATTATATGCTATTTTTTGATTGGTCTAGGACGAAAATATATCGAGATAGAAATTATTGTATCAAACAATGTAATAAATCTTTGAAAAATCTCGTGATTATATCTTATACTCACATATACTTTACGTAATAACAAAAGAATAAAGATAGAGTGTTTCCAAGGCTCGAATTAATGTCAAACTTTGCTAATTTTTTGCAGACAATGTAATTAATGAAGGACCCTGAAATTTTTATCATTTATAGAACAAACCTTTATCTATTACGTACTATTTTTTTAATCATTCTAAGATGAAAAGTTTACGAGAAAAAAATTAATGTATGACAGGATGTTTTGGTAGCTAGATTCTGCAATTATTCTTACGTATATCCACTCGTTTGAATTCACTTGTTACCGTACCAAACACCACAGTTATACTACACTTATACCACACTTATAACACACTTATACTACACATATACCACTCTTATACCACACTTATACCACACTTATAACACACTTATACCCCCGTATAATTCGTGCAGTATCTTTATTCAGATCAACAGAATTGTCCCAAATCCTGAGTTCAAAAGGCCAAGGCCAAAGTGGAGAGTGAAAGTAAAATCAATATATCCCAAATAGGGTGTCTTATACACCTCTGTCAGATAGTCTAGGACTGTCTTTTGTACTCTCAGAGTCTCTTATATGCTCTCAGATTGTCTTATATACCCTCAGAGTGTCTTATATACTCTCAGATTGTCTTACGTACTCTCAGAGTGTCTTATATACTCTCAGATTGTCTTATATACTCTCAGATTGTCGTATATACTCTCAGATTGTCTTATATACTCTCAGATAGTCTTATATGCTCTCAGATTGTCTTATATACTCTCAGATTGTCTTATATACTCTCAGATTGTCTTATGTACTCTCAGATTGTCTTAAATGCTCTCAGATTGTCTTATGTACTCTCAGATTGTCTTATATACTCTCAGATAGTCTAAAATGCTCACAGCTTATCTCTATATATCCTTCTATAAGCACAGCATCTTTGAGATTCATCTCATAATTCCCAGCTTCTTTATGGACCAAAATACGATGTGTAGTCTTAAGTTATTATTTCGTATCTTACTTGTTTATTTTTGCTCTTAGACATTGTTCTTTTGTTGCTAATTATTTATTCTTACGCTGTAACAGTACGTTTGATAGAGTTCCAGCATCTTCTTATATTCATTTCATCTTCCCCAGCTTCCCAATGGACCAAAATATTATGCGCCTTCTAGAGTTACTATTTCGTATCTTCTTTCCCAATTTTGCACTTAGATTTTGCTCTTATGATGCTAACCTTTGTTCTAACATACCCTCATCTCGTCCACTACACTTTTAGCATCTTGAGATTCATCTCAAGTCATAAGCAGCATCCCAATGGACCAAAATTAAAAACCCCTCAGAATCACGTAATCTTACTCGCATCTGCTGCTACGTATTCAAATGCAACCCTTTTGTTTTAATTTCCTAAACAATCTGAGAGTATATAAGACAATCTGAGAGTATATAAGACAATCTGAGAGTATATAAGACAATCTGAGAGTATATAAGACTGTCTGAGAGCATTTAAGACACTCTGAGACCATATAAGACACTCTGAGAGTAAATAAGACAATCTGAGAGTAAATAAGACAATCTGAGAGTAAATAAGACAATCTGAGAGCATTTAAGACAATCTGAGAGTAAATAAGACAATCTGAGAGTAAATAAGACAATCTGAGAGCATTTAAGACAATCTGAGAGTAAATAAGACAATCTGAGAGTATATAAGACTGTCTGAGAGCATTTAAGACACCCTGAGACCATATAAGACACTCTGAGAGTAAATAAGACACTCTGAGAGTAAATAAGACAATCTGAGAGTAAATAAGACAATCTGAGAGTAAATAAGACAATCTGAGAGCATTTAAGACAATCTGAGAGTAAATAAGACAATCTGAGAGTATATAAGACTGTCTGAGAGCATTTAAGACACCCTGAGACCATATAAGACACTCTGAGAGTAAATAAGACAATCTGAGAGTAAATAAGACAATCTGAGAGTAAATAAGACAATCTGAGAGCATTTAAGACAATCTGAGAGTAAATAAGACAATCTGAGAGTATAGAAGACTTTCCAACGCAAAACTATATTAAAAACAATCTAAAACGTGACGATATCGAAGATCCAATATCGATATATATCGAACAGCGATTTGAATGTCGACACTTAGTCTCGAGAGAGGCTGAGAGAGGAGAAGGGGTTTCTGAGAGAGAAAGACGCAACTTCCGGTTGTTAACCTTGGCCCCTTTTCAGCCAATAGCGTGTTTCCCTTTCAACGGATCGATACATCGCGATATTTATATCGAAAGAGTCGCCCTTTTTATTATTAGACGATTCTAATTGGACCCAAGTGGTTCTTTTTGGTCTTAAAGTGTCTTAATTGCTATCAGAAGGTGTTTTACGCTCTCAGACAGTCTTATATACTCTCAGACAGTCTTATATACTCTCAGAGTGTCTTAAATGCTCTCAGAGTGTCTTAAATGCTCTCAGATTGTCTTTTATACTCTCAGATTGTCTTATATACTCTCAGATTGTCTTATGTGCTCTCAGATTGTCTTATATACTCTCAGATTGTCTTATATACTCTCAGATTGTCTTATATACTCTCAGATTGTCTTACATGCTCTCAGGGTGTCTGAAATGCTCTCAGATTGTCTTATATTCTCTCAGATTGTCTTATATACTCTCAGATTGTCTTATATACTCTCAGATTGTCTTATATACTCTCAGATTGTCTTATATGCTCTCAGACTCTCAGATATGCTCTCAGAATGTCTTATATACTCTCAGGAACTCTCCGGTTGTCCTTTGCTCATTTATCTAATGTATTTAACTTAAATTCGCTCTAATATTTGCTCATTTATGCTCACAGTAACATAAATATGCTATCATACTCTCGTTTTAGCTCTTGTACTCTTAAATTTGCTCATACAGCTCAATTTTGCTCGTACTTGCTCATTTCTGTGCTCTGATACTTAACTATGCTCTAGCATTACTCAAATGCACTCAAATACACTTCATTAGGTTTAATTTACTCATAATTATGCTATTTTGTTCGTTTACAGTTCATTTTGCTACCTTATTCTCATTTTAATCACTGATTCTTATGTTTGTTCGAAGATATTTATGATTTGCTCACATTAAATTGAATATGACATAACTTACTCACATCTTCTGCTCATAGCATATGAAATACACTCTCTTTTGCGCACATACTCATTCCTGCTTCATTACACTATACATATTACATATACATACTTATATTGCTCGTAATTTACTCTCTTAGACTTCTATATACTCATATGTACTCATTAATGCTATCAATTGCTCATTTATGCTCACAATAACTTCTAGTTTATCTGAAATGCTCATTTATTGTTATAGGAACTTCAATTAGCTCGCAAATGCTTATCATTGCTCGAACTCACTCTCAACTCTCAGGAAACGCTCTCAGCTCTCAGAAAACACTCTCAGATCTCAGAAAACACTCTCAGATCTCAGAAAACACTCTCAGCTCTCAGAAAACACTCTCAATTCTCAGAAAACACTCTCAGCTCTCAGAAAACGCTCTCAGCTCTCAACAAATGCTCTCAGCTTGTAATATATACTCTCAGCTCTCAGCAAACAGTCTCAGCTCTCAACAAACGCTCTCAACTCTCAGAAAACACTCTCAGCTCGTAATATACACTCTCAGCTCGTAATATACGCTCTCAGCTCTCAAAAAACACTCTCAGCTCTCAGAAAACACTCTCAACTCTCAGGAAACGCTCTCAGCTATCAGAACACACTCTCAGCTCGTAATATACACTCTCAGCTCGTAATATACACTCTCAGCTCGTAATATACAGTGTCAGCTAGTATTATATACTCTCAGCTAGTGTCAGCCTGTCCCAGATCCCTGTTTTCACCTTCAGCTAAATATATCTAACATCGATCGTTGCCTGGGAGACATCTCGGGTCAAGGCCAAAACACAATGACCCTTTTCACTTTCAACTGTGACGTCATTCCAGGGAGCACAGGGATAGATCCTGCTCTCAGACACTTTTCTATGCTCTCAACCAGTTCTAGACACTCTCAGACACTTTTTAGACACTCTCAGACACTTTTTAGACACTCTCAGACGATTTTTAGATACTTCTAGACTCTTTCAGACACTCTCAGACACTTTTTAGACACTTCTAGACTCTCTCAGACAATTTTTAGACACTTCTAGACTCTTTCAGACACTCTCATACACTTTTCAGGCACTTCTATATGATCTCAGACAATCTCAGACGATTTTTACACACTTTTTAGACACTTCTAGACTCTTTCAGACACTCTCAGACACTTTTTGGACACTTCTAGAATCTTTCAGACACTCTCAGACACTTTTTAGACACTTTTCAGACACTTCTAGACTCTTTCAGACACTCTCAGACACTTTTTGGACACTTCTAGACTCTTCCAGACACTCTCAGACACTTTTTAGACACTTCTAGACTCTTTCAGACAATCTCAGACAATTTTCAGACACTTCTAGACACTCTCAGACATTAATAGACACTCTCAGACACTTCTAGACACTCTCAGACACTTCTAGACACTCTCAGACACTTCTAGACACTCTCAGACATTAATAGACACTCTCAGACATTAATACATACTCTCAGGTAGTCTATATAACTCCAAACTTTTTTCCAGTACATAAGTAAGTATATATTTACTTTCAGCCAATTGTCTAGGCTTATATAAACCCACAACCCATTCAGAATTCTCTCAGATACTGTCTGAGACTACTTTTCACTCTCAGACAGTATATTTTCGTCTCTCAGACACAATAATTGTCTCTCAGAATGAACAATATACTCTCAGAAACTCTGATAACGTAAACTTAGTTTCATTTCAATAAATCTAAACTTAGATCCTCTTAGACACTTCTAGACACTTTCAGACTCCTATTTATTTTGTCAGACACTTCTAGACACTCTCAGACACATCTAGACACTTCCATATGCTCTCATATACTCTCAGAGTGTCTTATATAGTCTCAGATTATATATCTGAATGTATATATTAATTGAATTGAATGTAAATTTGATTGAACTTCAACATTGAGTCGTATTGTAAACCATTTTTATCGATTTTTTTCTATCCTTTTTAATTAATTTTAGGACTTGAAAATTTTTGTGTAATTAGATTAATTATTGTTCTTTATTATCCTTATTTTTAAATTCCATTATTGTTTATAGTTTTGGAGAAAAAAATTAATTTCGTAAACCTTACACAAAGTCTTCTTCCATAAGAAATACACGTGAATGCGTTTTTCGTAATGTAATGAATTTTTGTTTTAATTATTAATACAACTTTAAATCATCTCTTTTAATTCAAAATGGTGTCTAATTGAAGATAAAAGATCGAACTTTATTGTGGTATATAGTTTATATCGATTGATTAATTGCATTTCGAGATATTTTCAATTGAATTTGAGTTTAGCGATATATTTCCGTTTAAATGTAATGTACTCTATATCACTTCATATATATGTATATATATATGACGTCAAAGCTATATATTTACGTATTCATTTGTTTAAACAAATGAAAATTGTTATTATATATAATATTTATATTTATTATATATATTAATTGTTTTAATTATGTTATTCAATTGTTTCTAAGCGCAGAGAACAATATCTAAGCGTAAAAAACTTTTCCATAGCAACCTTATATAGGAATGTATGCGTACAAATGGTGTGGCTGAATATATGCATTGCAATGCGTTACATTTTCACCTATAACTCGCTTATTTATTAATGGATTTTTATGATAATTATATAGAATTGTAGATAAAAGTATGACCTTTAATTTGATACTAATTAATATTCGGTAATTAAAAAGAAAGAGTTGTTAATTGGCAAAAAACCTAGAGGTCCTTAAAACGACTCCTTTTACGAGACGTACCCTTATATAATCGATATGAGTGTCTGATTGCAACCGGAAATGCATCCATTTTGGTATCTACGATTATAATAGCTGATTATGTATGGATTTTGATGGGAATTGTTTTATTTTAAAGTGCACATTCTAAACTTTGATTTGATATAAGTTTTATTTGTGTAATTATTTAATTTGTTGGATTAATTTGAGGTTAAAGATGGGAAGTGGTACTGGAATGGAAGTGACGTATGCAGAATGGAGTTTTGGGAAGTCTAGTATTTACTTACGTAGTTTGATGTCTTTTTATGTATTATAAGTTCGTATAATGTACTCTCAGATGGTAAAATACACTCTCAGATATACTAACATACTCTCAGGAAGTCTTATTTAGTCTCAGATACTGTTTCCTGCTCTGAAATAGTCCTACATGCTCTCAGACAGTTTTAGACACTCTCAGACATTCATAGACACGCTAAGACATTTTTTAGACACTCTCAGACAATCATAGACAATCTAAGACACTTCTAGACACTCTCAAACACTTTTCAGACACTTCTAGACTTTTTTAGACACACTCGGATACTTCTAGACACATTTTAGACACTCTAAGACAGTTCTAGACACTCTAAGACAGTTCTAGACACTCTCAGACATTTCTAGACACTCTCAGAAACTTTTATATATACAATTATGGCCTTAAGTCTATTAATATTCATGTAAACCTTGTTTTATGTATCAGCTACTATCAGAGTGTCTCAGACAGTCTTTTTCGGTCTCAGAGACAGGATTTTAGTCTCAGACATATGTATTTGCTCTCAGAATACTCGTATATACTGTCAGAGAGTTAATTTGACTCTCAGATAGTCTTATATACTTCCAGATTGTCTTATATACTCTCAGAGTGTCTTATTTGCTCTCAGATTATCTTATATACTCTCAGATTGTCTTATATACTCTCAGATTGTCTTATATACTCTCAGATTGTCTTATATACTCTCAGATTGTCTTATATACTCTCAGATTGTCTTATATACTCTCAAAGTGTCTTATATACTTTTATATTGTCTTATATACTCTCAGATTGTCTAATATACACTCAGAGTGTCTTATTTGCTCTCAGACAGTCTTATTTACTCTCAGATTGTCTTATTTACTCTCAAAGTGTCTTATATGCTCTCAAACTCTTTTATATACTCTCAGACAGTCTGACACACTCTCAGACACTCTTTTATACTCTCAGACACACCGCATACACTCTCAAATACTATCACACTTTAGTCTACGGAAATTCTCGTCCACTTTCTCTTATAAAAGTGCGGATCAGTTCGTCTGTGAGCGACGCATATATTCGTCTGAAAGGGGCGTTGCCATGGCAACGAGACGAAAAAGGGATCGAGATGCGGTACAACCGATGCACACCCCATTCTGTGCCCTCATTCCTACGTCTTCTAACGCCTACATGACGGAATATTACGTCTTTTCATACCCCTGTACGATTATAGTCGGCTTTTTGGGCTATATACGAGTTTTTTTGCTATCAGATAGTGTCTTTTGCTATCAGATAGTGTCTTTTGCTATCACATAGTGTTTTTTCTTCTCTCAGATTGTCTTATATACTCTCAGATTGTCTTATATACTCTCAGATTGTCTTATATACTCTCAGATTGTCTTATATGCTCTCAGATTGTCTTATATACTCTCAGATTGTCTTATATGCTCTCATATTGTCTTATATACTCTCAGATTCTCTTATATACTCTCAGATTGTCTTTTATGCTCTCAGATTGTCTTATATACTCTCAGATTGTCTTATATACACTCAGATTGTCTTATATACTCTCAGATTGTCTTATATACTCTCAGATTGTCTTATATACTCTCAGATTGTCTTATATACTCTCAGATTGTCTTATATGCTCTCAGATTGTCTTATATACTCTCAGATTGTCTTATATACTCTCAGATTGTCTTATATACTCTCAGTGTGTCTTATATACTATAATTTCGTATTATATACTCTTATATACATTTCGTGAATACATACTGCAAGACGGAAGTACATAACACGAGACGATGTTATGTAATACGAGAAAGAAGTGCATAATGCTATGTGAAAGGGTTTAGTGTTAACATAGATACGAAAGTAACATTTTTGTTTTATAAATGCTTTATTTTCATTATTTTTATACTGTTATTTTTTAATGACGTGTTTAGACGTCTTTTGGCATACATTTCGCGTATTTTTGCGTATTTTTATAATCAAAATGGCATATTTACGTACATAATACGAGAAATAGGTATATTAGAGAAGATGAAAGTATATAAGAAGAGACGAGAGTACATAATAAAAGACGAGAGTACATAAGAAGAGACGAGCGCATATAATAAGAGACGAGAGTATATAAGAAGAGACGAGAGTATATAAGAAGAGACGAGAGTACATATGAAGAGACGAGAGTACATAATAAAAGACGAGAGTACATAAGAAGAGACGAGCGTATATAATAAGAGACGAGAGTATATAAGAAGAGACGAGAGTATATAAGAAGAGACGAGAGTAAATAATAATAGACGAGAGTACATAAGAAGAGACGAGAGTATATAAGAAGAGACGAGAGTACATAAGAAGAGACGAGAGTATATAAGAAGAGACGAGAGTATATAAGAAGAGACGAGAGTATATAAGAAGAGACGAGAGTATATAAGATGAGACGAGAGTATATAAGATGAGACGAGAGTATATATATAAGTTCTTATATACTTTTTATATACTCTCAGATTGTCTTATATACTCTCGTCTCTTCTTATATACTCTAAAACAGTCTTAATTACGTACATATATCAATAATTCCCTGTTTTACCCACAATTCCGTGTGATATTTATAATAGTTCAATAGGCATTTAAACCAATCAATAGGACGGCAAAGGATTTTGACCCAAACATTGACCTTGTGTTAGAGAACGGATATCACGTGACTCCACTATTCATAGACCACTCTTTTTCTAGGATAGGGGACAAGATTCCCTACAAAGAATAGTAAAATGGCTTTTAAATGCTACTGCACGCAGTTGTTGTACATTTTACTATGTTTTGTTGCGTGTTATGTAGCATAATTCGCGTGATTTCATGTTAAAGGTATATATGTAAAGATTTACGTGTAGATAGTATATTTTTCGTAATTATAAGACTGTATGTTTTTAAAAAGAAGTTCATTATGTTCTTAATGGAAAGATTGTCTTATTGCTGTTCTTTTGTTTATGTGTTTTGTGTGTTGTTAGGGTAGTTAGGTGTTATAACATCGCTGTTTATTGGTTATTATCTAATTTGATATTTACATAGTTAAATACATGAATTCTTCTTATATGTTCTTATAAGTATATACTCGTAACTCGTGTTATGTAAGGGAATATTCTGTTATATACTTTCATCTGTTTTATATACTCTTATCTCGTACTATGTACTCTCGTCTCTTTTTATATACTCTCGTCTCTTCTTATATACTCTTATTTATTTCTTATATTCTTTTAACTCGTATTATTTACTTTACTCTCTCTTTATGTACATCTGTGTATTCTTATGTACTCTTGTTTCTTCTTGTATACTTTAACCAGTTAATATATACTTCATCTTGTCTTATATATTCACAAATAGTATATAACACACTTTGAGAGTATATAAGACACTCTGAAAGTATATAAGACAGTCTAAGAGCATATAAGACAGTCTGAAAGACACTATAAGACACCCTAATTGACAAAACTGTCCCTAGGTTAGTATAACACGGGAATTAGGCTAATAAAACTAGAATAGTGGGCTATGTTACACTTTCTAAATACACGAAAAACACATATATTACATAACACTGAGTGTATTAACCATGTATAAGTATATATGTAAATTATATATATAATATATATGTATTCCAACAATGAGAAATGCATTATTGACTAATAAACTTGGGTGTGTCTGGAACCACGAATAAACGGTCATAAACCAGAGTATCACTACGTAAGACAAGTTGTATGTACAGCATATGTACTACATACTCTATATATGTTGTTTACATAACTAATTTGTTTAAACATTAAGGTATTTTTGTCTCTAATTGTTGCTAAACATATTACTAAGGTTTTTATTACATAAAACTCATTGTCTTATATACTTTCAAACTGTCTTATATACTATTTGTGAGTATATAAGACGAGATAAGTATATATTACATGGTTAAAGTATATAAGAAGAAGCAAGAGTATATAAGTATACACATATGTACCTAAAGAGAGAGTAAAGTAAATAATACAAGTCAAAAGAATATAAGAAATAAATAAGAGTATATAAGATGAGATGAGACTATGTAAAACGAGATAAAAGTATATATGTATGTCTGAGAGTATATAAGAAGAGACGAGAGTATATATTACGAGATTAGAGTACATAAGAGAAGACGAAAGTATATAGTTCGATATAAAAGTAAATAGCACGGGTTTAAAGTACATAACAAGTGACGAGAGTACATAGGTATGCACATAAACGCACCGCATTCTAAAATGGTACTCCTGAGTCCCAGAAATGGCCAAAAAAGGTTTCGGCCATATTTGGGTGTTTGGGTGTGCAGTTGCATTATGGGATTGGGTCGATACACCAGTCTGGCACCCCCTACCATACACCAATGCACCAATCAATAGCAGTGGTAACATGCGCAGTTCAAAAAGTGAGATTTATAGCCCCACTTCTAGACGCCCTCACACCCTTAACATTAAACTCCCAGACACCAACTTGGTGTCGTTCGATAGGGTGCACCTTCTTCTTCAAAATGGTACCCTTGGTGCTTTGGTGCCACTTCCGGTTCGCGAGCTATTTCCGGTTTAAGAGGAAGGTGCGCTTTTTGTTTCTTATCCTGACCTCTGCTAACGCGTTACGCCAGGTCGATAAGAGACGAGTGGGTTTGGCTCTCAGACGATCTGAGAGTGAGCCTGAGAGAGTTATTTACTCTCAGACAGTCTAATTTACTCTCAGGGGGGCTTATGTACTTTCACCTGCTCTTATGTACTCTCAGCTCGAATTATATACTCTCCTCTTTTCTTATATACTCTCGTCTCTCATTATATACTCTCGTCTCTTATTATATACTCTCGTCTCTTCTTATGTACTCTCGTCTCTTTTTATATACTCTCGTCTATACATATATACTTTAATCTCGTTTTACATAGTCTTATCTCTTCTTATATACTCTCGTCTATACATATATACTTTAATCTCGTTTTACATAGTCTTATCTCTTCTTATATACTCTCGTCACTTCTTACATACTCTCGTCTCTTCTTATGTACTCTCGTCTCTTCTTATATACTCTCGTCTCTTCTTATATACTCTCGTCTCTTCTTATATACTCTCGTCTCTTCTTATATACTCTCGTCTCTTATTATTTACTCTCGTCTCTTATTATATACTCTCGTCTCTTCTTATGTACTCTCGTCTCTTCTTATGTACTCTCGTCTCTTATTATTTACTCTCGTCTCTTATTATATACTCTCGTCTCTTATTATATACTCTCGTCTCTTATTATATACTCTCGTCTCTTCTTATATACTCTCGTCTCTTCTTATGTACTCTCGTCTCTTCTTATGTACTCTCGTCTCTTATTATATACTCTCGTCTCTTCTTATATACTCTCGTCTCTTCTTATGTACTCTCGTCTCTTCTTATGTACTCTCGTCTCTTCTTATGTACTCTCGTCTCTTCTTTCGTACTCTCGTCTCTTCTTATGTACTCTCGTCTCTTATTATATACTCTCGTCTCTTATTATATACTCTCGTCTCTTATTATATACTCTCGTCTCTTCTTATATACTCTCGTCTCTTCTTATGTACTCTCGTCTCTTCTTATGTACTCTCGTCTCTTATTATATACTCTCGTCTCTTATTATATACTCTCGTCTCTTCTTATGTACTCTCGTCTCTTCTTATGTACTTTCGTCTCTTATTATTTACTCTCGTCTCTTATTATATACTCTCGTCTCTTATTATATACTCTCGTCTCTTCTTATGTACTCTCGTCTCTTCTTATGTACTCTCGTCTCTTCTTATTTACTCTCGTCTCTTATTATATACTCTCGTCTCTTCTTATGTACTCTCGTCTCTTATTATTTACTCTCGTCTCTTATTATATACTCTCGTCTCTTCTTATATATTATCTCATTTATATGTAATAAATATATATTTTTGTTATACTATTTATGTAGTATAAATTGAGTTCTATCGTAAGGCTATGCTAGGCTATTCAAGGTTAGAATGGAGTCGAAGTTTGTGAATTTTTTGCACAAAATCTAAGACATCTAGCGCCATGAAACTTTTATCCTAGATAAACCTATTATTAATCTATATTCACCTATTTTTTTTAATTACCTCGGATTAATAAATCAAAAGATATAAATTAAAACATGAAGCAATGTTTTTCGAATTCAAATTCCGCGGCCATCGTGACGTCACAACTCTGTTCCCACGACTGCCGCACAGGTGTCTCTTGCGTACGTGTTACATAAGAAATGGCGCTGGATTCAAACGAACGATTACTAATACCGATTTTGAATCGATTTTTATCGATATTTGATTGCGAATTATGTATAAAATTTAATATCATATTAAAGATTGATTTATTATCTATCGATTGGTATAAATTGTATTGATCTATGTTTATATTTAATTGAGATATGACGAAAAGAAAAAATGACTGCAGTAGAGAAGAGAATATACGAGTATTTCTTATGGGAATTAATATATACTCTCAGAATGTCTTATATGCTCTCAGATTGTCTTATATGCTCTCAGATTGTCTTATATACTCTCAGATTGTCTTATATACTCTCAGATTGTCTTATATACTCTCAGATTGTCTTATATACTCTCAGATTGTCTTATATACTCTCAGATTGTCCTATATACTCTCTGATTGTCTTATATACTCTCTGATTGTCTTATATACTTTCAGATTGTCTTATATACTCTCTGATTGTCTTATATACTCTCAGACTGTCTTATATACTTTCAAATTGTCTTATATACTCTCAGATTGTCTTATGTACTTTCAAACTGTCTTATATACTCTCAGATTGTCTTATATACTCTCAGATTGTCTTATATACTCTCAGATTGTCTTATATACTCTCAGATTGTCTCATATACTCTCCGACTGTCTTATATACTGTTAGATTGTCTTATATACTCTCAGATTGTCTTATATACTCTCAGATTGTCTTATATAGTCTCAGATTGTCTTATATACTCTCAGACTGTCTTATATACTTTCAAATTGTCTTATATACTCTCAGATTGTCTTATGTACTTTCAAACTGTCTTATATACTCTCAGATTGTCTTATATACTCTCAGATTGTCTTATATACTCTCAGATCGTCTTATATACTCTCAGAATGTCTTAAATACTCTCAGACATTCTTCATTGCATCCCATAGTATCCCGTCTTCTCTCAGATTGTGCTGCCAACGTGCGGTCCAAACCTGAATCAGAGGCCCTTGACACACAGAAGACATTGAACTCTGGTGAACCAATGAGAAAAGAGAACGCGTATTGAGTCGACCAATGGGAACAAAGCGTGCGAAATTTTTTACGCGAATTTTTTTTCCTTGTACATCCTTTATTCTGTTAGAGGCATTTTTGGGATCCATTTATAAGTATATAAATCGCTTTCGAAATACATAAAAAGTAATTAAATTATGATTAAAAAGTATATAGGTTCTTATGTAAGGTCATTTATGTATTACGTGTATATACATACTTTCCTTTACGTGTTATGCATTATTGGGGAAAATCAGAGCATGACACGTGACCTCAAAGGAAGACTCTGATTGGTCACAGTTCGTTGATTCGCATAAGACTGCTTCGTGTGAAAAATTCAGAGCATAAAAGTTGAACTGAGAGTAAAAGGGGCTTTTGAGAGAAAGGGGAAGGTGTCTGAGAGTGATTTGTGAGAGATGAGAGTGAATAAGACAATCTGAGAGTGTATAAGACAATCCGAGAGTATATAAGACATTCTGAGAGCGTATAAGACAATCTGAGTGTATATAAGACAATCTGAGAGTATATAAGACAATCTGAGAGTGTATAAGACAATCTGAGAGTATATAAGACAATCTGAGAGCATATAAGACAATCTGAGAGCATATTAGACACTCTGAGAGTATATAAGACA
The DNA here is from genome assembly GCA_020796165.1 of Pantala flavescens. NCBI lineage: Eukaryota > Metazoa > Arthropoda > Insecta > Odonata > Libellulidae > Pantala > Pantala flavescens. Next base: position 58,869,482 of record CM036880.1, read on the forward strand.
ATCTGAGAGCATATAAGACAATCAGAGAGTATGTAAGACAATCTGAGAGTATATAAGACAATCTGAGAGTATATAAGACAATCTGAGAGTATATAAGACAATCTGAGAGTATATAAGACACTCTGAGAGTATATAAGACTGTCTGAGAGTATATAAGACAATCTGAGAGTATATAAGACAATTCGAGAGTATATAAGACAATCTGAGAGTATATAAGACAATCTGAGAGTATATAAGACAATCTGAGAGTATATAAGACAATTCGAGAGTATATAAGACAATCTGAGAGTATATAAGACAATCTGAGAGTATATAAGACAATTCGAGAGTATATAAGACAATCTGAGAGTATATAAGACAATCTGAGAGTATATAAGACAATTCGAGAGTATATAAGACAATCTGAGAGTATATAAGACAATCTGAGAGTATATAAGACAATCTGAGAGTATATAAGACAATCTGAGAGTATATAAGACAATCTGAGAGTATATAAGACAATTCGAGAGTATATAAGACAATCTGAGAGTATATAAGACAATCTGAGAGTATATAAGACAATCTGAGAGTATATAAGACAATCTGAGAGTATATAAGACAATTCGAGAGTATATAAGACAATCTGAGAGTATATAAGACAATCTGAGAGTATATAAGACAATCTGAAAGTATATAAGACAATCTGAGAGTATATAAGACAATCTGAGAGTATATAAGACAATCTAAGAGTATATAAGACAATCTGAGAGTATATAAGACAATCTGAGAGTATATAAGACAATTCGAGAGTATATAAGACAATCTGAGAGTATATAAGACAATCTGAGAGTATATAAGACAATCTGAGAGTATATAAGACAATCTGAGAGTATATAAGACAATTCGAGAGTATATAAGACAATCTGAGAGTATATAAGACAATCTGAGAGTATATAAGACAATCTGAAAGTATATAAGACAATCTGAGAGTATATAAGACAATCTGAAAGTATATAAGACAATCTGAGAGTATATAAGACAATTCGAGAGTATATAAGACAATCTGAGAGTATATAAGACAATCTGAGAGTATATAAGACAATCTGAGAGTATATAAGACAATCTGAGAGTATATAAGACAATTCGAGAGTATATAAGACAATCTGAGAGTATATAAGACAATCTGAGAGTATATAAGACAATCTGAAAGTATATAAGACAATCTGAGAGTATATAAGACAATCTGAAAGTATATAAGACAATCTGAGAGTATATAAGACAATTCGAGAGTATATAAGACAATTCGAGAGTATATTAGACAATCTGAGAGTATATAAGACAATCTGAGAGTATATAAGACAATTCGAGAGTATATAAGACAATCTGAGAGTATATAAGACAATCTGAGAGTATATAAGACAATCTGAGAGTATATAAGACAATCTGAGAGTATATAAGACAATCTGAGAGTATATAAGACAATCTGAGAGTATATAAGACAATCTGAGAGTATATAAGACAATCTGAGAGTATATAAGACAATTCGAGAGTATATAAGACAATCTGAGAGTATATAAGACAATCTGAGAGTATATTAGACAATCTGAAAGTATATAAGACAATCTGAGAGTATATAAGACAATTCGAGAGTATATAAGACAATCTGAGAGTATATAAGACAATCTGAGAGTATATAAGACAATCTGAGAGTATATAAGACAATCTGAGAGCATATAAGACAATTCGAGAGTATATAAGACAATCTGAGAGTATATAAGACAATCTGAGAGTATATTAGACAATCTGAAAGTATATAAGACAATCTGAGAGTATATAAGACAATTCGAGAGTATATAAGACAATCTGAGAGTATATAAGACAATCTGAGAGTATATAAGACAATCTGAGAGTATATAAGACAATCTGAGAGCATATAAGACAATTCGAGAGTATATAAGACAATCTGAGAGTATATAAGACAATTCGAGAGTATATAATGTATTATAACCTCGTATTATATACATATATATACCCATATATACGTACGTACTTAGTACATATATATATTCAAATCATAGTTACTTATTTAAAATATAATATATCTATTTATTTGTTTATTAATTCATTCATTGTTTTGTTACAGGTGAGTGTCTTCCCATAGCAACCAATTCCCGCCATTCTGCAATCGGTGAGTCAATAAACAATTAAAATATTAATTATAAACGAAATTTGTGCATTTTGAATTCACCGCCATATATGGACAATGAATAGAAGTCACGTGACGATGCGGAGGACCAATCAGAGCGCGAGGCACGTTTCCTCAGGTCATATGAAGTCACTTACCCCTATGGAGCGAAAAACATGTCTGCTTTACAAGGTCGTTTATGGGGCTTAATATCGCAGATGGGGGCACAAAAATTGGTACATATGTAGTCAAATATGTACTTTATATGTACACCAAGTTTTGTTTCAGAGGACCCAAAGGTTTTTGTTTAATTGGGCTTCAATTCCAGAACAGGAAGTAAAAGTGTTCCAGTGCTATAGCGATCTTTTTAGTTCGATACGCAACACTGAAGAGGGCGGTTTGAATGTTTATGTGTTACGTGTTATTGTTGGGTCAGAGCTGTTATATAAATTCAGGAGTTTTCATTTACTTTCATTTAGTCTTATATATACTCACATTTCGTCTTATGTATTGTCATCGCTTTTTACATACTCTTCGTCTGTCTTATGTACTTTCTTCTCATCTTATTTACGCTCGTCTCGTATTATATACTTTAATCTCGTATTATATACTTCCATCTCGTCTTATATACTCTCGTATTGTTTTATATACACTCGTCTTTTCTTATGTACTCTCGTCTCTTATTATATACTCTCGTCTCTTCTTATGTACTCTCGTCTCTTCTTATATACTCTCGTCTCTTCTTATATACTCTCGTCTCTTCTTATATACTCTCGTCTATTCTTATATACTCTCGTCTCTTATTATATACTCCCCCTCCCCTTATATTCCAAATCCAGACATTCTCTCGTACGAAAAAAGATCGTTGCGCTCGTCCGCCATGTTCGTCTCCAGTAAGAGGTCACAGAAAGTCAGTTACCCCACTTCCTTCTCCCTCAAGGTCTCTTATACTCTTACCTCTCCTTTCGTTTCTTCTAAACATGCCACACTCTCTGTGTTATACCTTATTTGACCTTTTTCTTGTTTATTTTCCCCTTTTTTCATTGGTTTACAACCTTTTTTTAAATGTTTATATGTCTTTTTGTTCTTGTTTATCGTTTTTCTTTTGTTTTTCGTTATTTTACGTAATTTTTTACGTGAATTTTTAGTTCATCACGTGACTTGGCGTACCGAACTATATAACTCGGTTTTTTAATGTATATATATACCTAAATGTTTCTTTTATTCAAGTATATATCGTTATTATTATGGTTTTTAGTGTATTATGTACTCGTTTTGTTGTGCGAAGGCTTAATTGTTGTGTAAATATCGTTTCTTTATTGTTTCGGTTTATCTTTGTTCTTTGATTGGTTACGTAAATTTTGAAATTTGAATCTCGCGCCAGTAATAATTACGTAAAATTTGTTTTGATCGCATTTCGCTTCGTTATTGTTTATATTAACCTTTTTTTGTTCGTTTTTAATTGGTTTATATTGTTTAATTGGATTTAGAAAGGTTTTTATGTAATAATTTCAATTTTTACGTAAATTTATGTTTTATATACGAATTAATTGCCATGGAGACGGTTTTGTTTATTAATATTTCGCGTAAACAATATTTTTCGCTTTATTAACATATATCTACCGTTATAATTGTGTTTAATTGAAATTAATAATCATTTTATTGGTTTAATTAAGTCTTTCTTTTGTTTAAACAATTGCTATTCGATATTTTTGTTGTATTACGTAATTATCTCTTTTTATATTGCGTGAAAGTACTAACAAGCATGTCCGGTATCGACATTTGTTTTTGGACCATAACTCGGTTCGATATGAATTTATCGAAATGAAACTTTATGTATCGATAGCCAATAAAATTGCGCTTCTAAAGATGTATAGTTTGTCAACATCGGAGTCCTGAGTTCGATTCTATTCCCATTTTAATTTGACGCATCCGTATCGATTCCGGAGTGTTATTGACCTTGGCAACTGCAGACGGAGTCAATGACCCAGTAAAAGTATGACGTCATTCGCTTTTGTACGTAATTATAATGACGCAATGATTATGCGAGAGTTATAAAATGTGTAATTTACTGTCAGGTGCTCTCAAGTTTGTTCTGAGAGAGGGATTTTCGCTCTCAGGGACTCTCAGATGCTTTTGAGACACGCCCTGAGAGTTGAGCAAGCTGTCGGACACTTTCAGTCTCTGTAATTCGCTTTCAGACGTTATGAGACACTCTCGGAGACTTTAAGACACTGTCAGACACTTTTTAGCCACTGTTAGACGCTTTTTAGCCACTGTTAGACACTTTTTAGCCACTGTCAGAAACTTTTTAGTCACTCTCAGACAATTCTAGACACTCTCAGAAAGTTCTAGACTCTCTCAGACACTCTCAGAGACTTTAAGACACTGTCAGACACTTTTTAGCCACTGTCAGACACTTTTTAGCTACTCTCAGACTTTTTAGCCACTGTCAGAAACTTTTTAGTCACTCTCAGACAATTCTAGACACTCTCAGAAACTTCTAGACTCTCTCAGACACCCTCAGAGACTTTAAGACACTCTCAGACACCTTTTAGCCACTCTCAGACACTTCTAGACACACTTCAGACAATTCTAGACACTCTCAGATAGTTGTAGAGTATCTGAGATTCTATTTAGACACTATCAGACATTTCTGTTCACTCTTATACACTTCTAAGCCATATTTAGTCAGTTTTAGACAGTTTCAGACACTGTCAGACACTCTCAGACAGTTTCAGACACTCTCAGACAGTTTCAGACAGTTTCAGACACTGTCAGACACTCTCAGACAGTTAAAACTAGTCTCAGAAAAAATTTTACGTAATTTCAATATTCATTTACGTTTTCCTTTTGTTTTCAGTACGCCCTATCGTTGTTTTACCTTGTCTAGGAAACTCTAGTTATATTATTTTTTTACGCATAAACTATTGTGTCTAGGATCCCAAAAATTGGTCCAATCATAGATCATACTTTTATCTATGACTACTATTTATTTTGAACCGATTGTTTGATAAATAATCATAGAAAAATGTTATTTTTATGAGACATGCAATTTTAAACAACTTATGTCTAAATATACGTAAATAGTATACAATAATAGATACGTAAGGAAAACAAAAAAGAAACGAAAATATTTCGTATTTTAATACGTAATAACTTCAAAAACAGTATACTATTATGTATAGTCTTATAGTATCCGATTTAAATAGCCACTTTAGTAGTAGACACTATTAAGACATACTTTTAACGTTTTAGACAGTTTCAGACACTATAAGACAGTTTCAGGGTGCTTCTTACAGTTCTAGACAGTTTTGAAGTATCCTAGACAGTAAAAAATACTCTAAGACACTTCTTTCTTCTTTCAGACAATATAAACTGTTAATTATACTCTCTACGTATTTAACAAACTCCTTTTCTATGTTCTATTGTTTTCAGAACGCTGTTTTACATTATTTATGAATCTCCTGTTATATTATTTTTTTACGCAGAAACTGTTGTGTCTAGGACAACGAAAATTAGTACAATTATAGATCATACTTTCATCTATAAGTACAATTTATTTCGATATAATTGAATGATAAATAATTACAGAAAAAATTATATCAATTAGACATGTCCTTTTTTCGAATCCATCTCTTGATTTACGTGTAAAAAAAGAATGGAAAGGAATACGAAAAAAATAAAACTTTATTATATACTCTCGTCTCTTCTTATATACTCTCGTCTCTTCTTATATACTCTCATCTCTTCTTATATACTCTCATCTCTTCTTATGTACCCTCATCTCTTCTTATATACTCTCCTTTCTTATTATATACTTTCGTATCTTCTTATATACTCTCGTCTCTTCTTATATACTCTCGTCTCTTCTTATATACTCTCATCTCTTCTTATATACTCTCGTCTCTTCTTATATACTCTCGTCTCTTCTTATATACTCTCGTCTCTTCTTATATACTTTCTTCTCGTATTATATACTCTCGTCTCTTATTATATACTCTCGTCTCCTCTCATATACTCTCGTCTCTTCTTATATACTCTCATATTTACATATATACTCTCCTCTTTACATATATACCACACATATAAGTAGAGTACGAGTTAAAAGACGTGTATTAAACACCCAAATATTGCCGCGAACATTGGAAGTGCACAGACGGCGTTCGGATGTGAGCAGACGCTGTGGATCGATTGGATGTTAGTGACCTTTTTGAATCCACGGAGCGGTACTTAACCCCTTATAATTGTCCTATGCTCTTGTTGTAACACGTACACAATGGTATGTAACCAGGACAATGCTTGTTTGTTGCAATTGCTGCATTTTTGTGTTGTTTTTACGTAAAAATGTGGTTTTTTGGTGTGAAAAGGTGTGGTTTTTTGTGTTATAGTGTTCTAAATGGGTTAGTGTGTGTCTTATATGGTTTAGGTTTATTAAGATGATATTGCAGTACAGTATACTGTTCTAATGCGTTGTTTTATATATTATATACTGTCTTATTTACTTTCAGAGGGTCTTATATACTCTCAATGATTCATATGTACTTTTATGTCTTCTTATACACATTCATCTCGTAATATTTACTCTTGGAGAAGACTTTGTACTTTATTATTCTCTTTGATATACTTACATCTCGTGTTATATACTTGCATCTCGTATTATGTACTTTCATCTCGTATTATATACTTTCATCTCGTATTATATACTTTCATCTCGTATTATATACTTTTATCTCGTATTATATACTTTCATCTCGTATTATATACTTTCATCTCGTATTATATTCTTTCATCTCGCATTACATACTTTCATCTCGTGTTATATACTTTCATCTCGTATTATATACTTTCATCTCGTATTATATACTTTCATCTCGTATTATATACTCTCGTCTCTTCTTATATACTTTCGTCTCTTATTATATACTCTCATCTCTTCTTATATACTCTCGTTTCTTCTTATATACTTTTGTCTCTTCTTATGTACTCTCGTCTCTTCTTATGTACTCTCGTCTCTTCTTATATACTCTCGTCTCTTCTTATATACTCTCGTCTCTTCTTATATACTCTCATCTCTTCCTATATACCCTCACATCCTAGTACATACATATATATAAGAGTACATCCTATTGTTTTCCGTAATTCATTATAACAAAGCCAAACCCGTATCCAAGTTTTCGTGAGAAAGAACTCTTATTTCATAAACCAACCGGAAACAGGAATGAAGGTCATTGCACTTTCTCCGGAGGCCAAGGACTTTCGTTCGTTAGTCCCATTCGATCCAATCGATACAATTCCTTTTTCGATTATCGATTGATTTGTTTATTGTTTATAACATCCCATTACGTCACACAACAATTTTTCACCCAAATTGTTGTTGCAACCCTTTCTTGTTCCTCTCATTTGATGCACTTTGAAGTGTCCGAATTTGATCAAATCGGTGTCAAATTATAGATAAAAGTTTGATGTTTATGTGTATGTAATTTTATACAGATCGGGTTTTAATTTTTCCCGTAATTCTCTGCGAAAGTTAGGTTTGTGTTTTTGGTTTTGTCGTTTTACCCATTAACCCATAGCAACCATTGCTTTTGTGCGCTAGACGATTATGCATCGGTGTAGTAAATATTTTTTCTAGGATGAACTATGCTAGATACAAGTACGAAACTTTTATCATAGTTAGATGAATCTATTATCTATTTCTGTAATTAATTTTAGTTTTGTAGCAATAATAGTTTTTGCGCAAAAAAATCCCAAAGTTATAGTTTAACGCATTAGAATTGCTAAATTGGGTTACTTCTTTATAAACATACATTCAGACAATGGTCTGTCTAGGGAAAACTATTTGAAATATTTCCTTGCAAAAATAGATATTCATAGATAAGATTATGAAGTATAATTATAGCGATTTTTATGATCCTAGTTATTATGGTTTTTGCAAAAAAAAATTGCGAAAGGATTGGTTTTCGAATAAGGCTATTATGTCATTACAGGTTAGCGTTTACGGAATTTTTCTAGGACTTGCTATAATAGTTAGGAGCTTGAAAAAATTCACAATTGTAAATGATACTATGTTCTATAATTGTGCAAAGTTTTGTGTTTGTATATGTCATAATTTTTGCGTAAAAAAATCGCGAATTGCAAGGATGGATAAATTCGCAAGAGTTCGCTGTGTGAAGGGAGTTATTTGATAATTTCTCTAGGTTAAACTATGCTGAAATCGACCTTGAAAAAAATTGCACACACAGATAAAAGCATAAGCTACGATTGTACCAATTTTCGCAAACCTTAGCCTGATAGTTTTCGCGAAAATAAATCGCGAACTTGAGCCCCACAGGATCGTTGAAAAAACCCCCTTAACGCTCGTACTGTAGGTCAACGCCCCGCTCTGAGATAAAAAACAAAAAAGTGGAATTGCAGACTCCCACGTTTGCGCCATTTTTGAGTTTATTTTTGCGCGAATCAACCCGGAATTTTGTAATAGCATAGTTGAAACATTAACGCAACTTATGCTGTTGTTAATTTTGTCCTATCTTTATTAGTTTTTTAATTAATTAGTTTCGAAGTTGGGTTTAGAATGCGTCTCTCAGAACCCAACCCCTCTCCCTCAGGAATCGGGAGGGGAAGTGTGTGTTAGTGAACTATTAGGACAACGACCCCTTTTGAGTGTGCAGCCAAATGCAGGCTTCAGCTCAGAACCCATTTTCCCAGTTCCTAATCAACGCAGAAAAACGCAACCGGTGTCTAATTACAGGTTATTTAATACCCTTTAAAACGATGTATAGATTTATATATTTGCATTTATCGATTATTGGCAAATTTGCGATTTATTAGACCCTGAAGTTCGTTAGGGTTTGGTCGTGATCGATATGACACGTGATGATATAATCGCGGATTGTGGGACTAATTATGGATGGATTTTAATAACCCTGGTGTTTTATTATAGCCAATTAAATGTGCTTTAAATTGATGTGCGTTTTGTCCCAGTTTTATTTTTAAATATACGCGAAATTTGAGCGGAAATCAGGGTTTTAGTGTGTAGAAAAAAAATGCGCAACTCTTTTTTGCAAATGCGATTTTTATCGATTTTTAATGATTCGATAGTTATAAAATTGGTATTAGATGAAAGGTTATTTCATGTAGTTTATGATTATGTATAGTTTTTGCATATTTTATACGTGAATTTTGCAAAATTAAGCAAAACACAACACCCTGCAAGGATTTTCGAACCCTGAAAAATCGCAACCCCAATTTGTTTTAACAAAAATTAGCATTAATTATGATTCAACATATATAATGTTTATATCAGTTTAAAGCTTATGTTTTCTAGTTTATGTCGATGTATGTTTTGCACAAGTTTTGCACGAAATTCGTGATTGACAGGAACAAAAGGAAGGGAATGCACTGGCCCGCTTCTGTGTCCTTAACCGTCCGCAGGACATTGGCCTTTCCTTCGAAAAGGTCAGTGCATTACGCGAGGTTTAAGGCCATGTACGACAGGTGGAGACGGCATCGATCGCAAGGGTTCGCTAAAATAATAATTAAAAATAAACTATAACAGCTAGACAAAAAGAAAAACAGTAATTAATAGATAAAAGATGTATCTATCAAAAGAAAAAATCAGGGTTTTCTAGGGTTTATAATAAGACCCATTATTGAGCTTCAAAGTTGAGCAATTTTTGCATGGTAAGCACACTTAAGGGGTGTCTAGGATAGGAAATAGACAAGCTAGACTAGTTTTAAAAATATGTTTACATAGAAGAACTATATGACTATTAATGTGATAAGTTTCATTTTTCTAGACTTTATAATTTTTTCATAAAAAATTCCCAAAGTCGGGGCGTAATGCAAGGTTGTTAAATTATGCGAGATGTTTGAAAAATCATAGAAAATAAACTAGAAAAGATAGAATAATAATAAAAATAGTTTATGATACCTATGTATGTGTGCTATTAATGATGTAAGTTTCATTTGTCTAGGATGATTTGTTTTTACGAAAAAAAATGCTGAACTTGGTCCAAAAACTAGGATACGAAAATAACCCTGAATAAGAGCATATGTTTAAATAATTCTAGAAATTAAAATACATAAGCTAGACATATATAAAAAATTGAGTATAAAGTTTAATATATATTCTATATGTGTGATAAGTTTGAATGTTTAATGACGTATAGTTTCGTCACAAAAAATTGGAAACTATGGACTATGGTTAAGTATAGAATGGCGTGTTAGGGAAGTATATATCCAAATATATAGAGGATAATCTAGGAATATAAAAGTATATAGGACATGTTTAAGTATATAATAAAATTAGTAGAATAAATACATATGTATTAAAGGTATATAAAAAGAGCTAAGGGTATATATGAGTAGATGAAAGTATATAAGTCTAGTTTGAAGTATATAGACAAGGCTGGGAGTATATAAGAAGAGACGATAGTACATAAGAAGAGACGAGAGTATATAAGAAGAGACGAGAGTACATAAGAAGAGACGAGAGTATATAATAAGAGACGAGAGTATATAAGAAGAGACGAGAGTATATAAGAAGATATGAGAGTATATAAGAAGAGACGAGAGTATATAAGAAGAGACGAGAGTATATAATAAGAGACGAGAGTATATAATAAGAGACGAGAGTATATAAGAAGAGACGATAGTACATAAGAAGAGACGATAGTACATAAGAAGAGACGAGAGTATATAAGAAGAGACGAGAGAATATAAGAAGAGACGAGAGTTTATAATAAGAGACGAAAGTATATAAGACGCTAGTATATAAGGCGAAAGTACATAGGAGGGGAGTATATAAGACTTATTCACTCTCTTATAGCCTCATTTTCAGGAAGTTGTTGTGGAATAGCCTTCACCCTGTCACGGTTAACGCACTCTCGAGTCACTGTATTCCCTTGACCTCAGAAGACTCAGAAACTGCACCACTCTCTTCTTTTGCCCTTAACTCCGTCGATTGCCGATCGATTTTGGTGCAATTGGTATCGATCTTTAGCTTATTAAATACTCTTTAAATTGATGTATAGTTTATCGATATTCATTTCGTTATTGTTTTGTTTTTACGTGTTTTATTGCGAAAAACGAGTTTTTTTTACGTGGAATATTTGGTTTTTGAAGGTGAAAAGGTACATGTGGAAATAAAATGTGTTTTAATTGTTTGTTTTGTTCTTATTCTGTCGTATTTTGTATGAATTTATGTATTTAATCATGTTTTTAATAGTTTAGCCTAAGTTTTGTTTGTTTTGAACGATTAAATGGTTATTTATGTATATACTGACTTCCGGAATTTTTTGTGAAGTAACTATGAAGTCTAGGAAGATTGAACTTTCACTAACAATAGTGGATAGTAATATTTATTATTATATATTTTTTGTTTTTGTCTATTTTGTGTACTTTTTTTTCTATGATTTTTTTAAATTTAACACTTTCTCTACGAAACTTATAAGTGGGTTTAAGTCGAGTTTTACTGCTGTTTTACGTAGCTGCGTAAGATAGGAAACTGCAATTTATGTACCGCATAGGTCTATTATTTATCTATTTAACTGTATTTTTATTTTTTGTCTACGTTTTATACTTTTTGTTCTATTGCTCTTTTTAAAAATAGGTTTTTTCTGTTCCGTTTTCGTCAGTTAATGGTAGGCTTATGTTTGCGATTTTTTTGTGAGGTAACCAACGAAGCTAGACAATTGAAACTTACCACGTTTCTAGAATATATATTTATCTAACAGTATATATTTTTATGTTTTGTCTATCTATAATAGTTTTTTGTCTATGATTTTTTAAAATCATTACTCTTTCCGTGACAATATGAGTCACCTACCGACAGAATTAGGTTTTCAATTTTTTCTGGCTTATATACAAAACCTAGAACATCTAAATATTTACCACTTATAAAGTATATATTCTTATATATATTTATATTTTTATTAGTTGAATATCTTATCCGGTTTTTGGTCTATGATTTTTTGAAATGGACCACTTTCACTGAGAATTCGAACGTTACGAGAAATCTATTGACCAAAGTTGGGAATTTTTTACGGCAAAAGTTATAAACTCAGAGATTTAAAAATGACATATTTAATATATAATATATTTATCTATCCCACTCTAATTTTATTTTTGTCTTAGCTTGTTTAGATTTTTTCCTAGGATTTTTGTAATTAATCGTCATTATATGAAATAGTTACAGACTTACGTATACCAATTATTTTAAAAATAACTATGAGTCTGAGAGAATTAAAACTTAACATAATTATGCACCGCTTACGTATCTATTATTCACAATTTTTCTTACTTTTCTAGTGTATTTAGTTTTAAAACTATTTGCGATAGAAGAATCCTAGACAAGCCATAGGCAAATTTTGTTATATCCAAAGTGTAGGCTTCCACGTTTATGAACATTTACACAATTAAATATAGATCGATTTTAATAAACTAGGTATACATACATAGGTAAAAGAATAATCTATAATTTGATATGCGTCCTATTTATGTGCAGTTGTTCATAACTAAGTTAAAGAGGTTTAAAGTTTGGGATATTTTACACCCCAACTTCAACATCAGCATCTTTCGAGTGCATAGCGCGTTTGTTTTGTTTATAATTTTAATAATTATGAACAGATTTGAATGAGGATGGTTTTCTTATAGAGATAAATTATTAAGCTTCAATTATATGTAAAATTTGTTATTGTTTTTAGTTTAATTGTTTAAATAAAATGCGCGAGATCTCGGTCTTTGGGTTGAGTCAAAGTCATCGCCTCTCCTTGACCTCGTGTATACATATCGCTGTATCTCAAGTGTAGATGCCGTTGGCAGCGTACAGTCTACTCTTCTTTAATCGATTTTAGGTATTATTTATTGATCAATATTAATAAAATTGGTGTTGATTTGTAGGGTATTAAATGTAGTTTAATACGATATAAGTTTTGTTTAGGTTTGAGCTTTAGTTTTTGAATTATCAACCGAAATAGTTTGGTTTTTCGGGAAAGTTCGGGCAATTCGAAGGTGAAAAGGAATCTAAAAGTGTTTCTGATGCTATGAAACTCTCTCAGACTCTCTCAGACACATAAAAACGTCTCTCAGACACTACTATACACTCTCAGCGTGAATTTATGCATAAATGCGTAATGATTTAGCTTTTAAACAAATGAAGAGCGAAAAAAATACGTATATAAGAAGAGGGGGAAAATTTCATAAAAAGGCCGATTTTATAGTATCAAAAAACACATTTCTAATCAGAATATCTTTTTAAAAGTGGATTAATATTAAAGTTTAGACTCTTAACTACGAAATGAACTTATTCCTGTTGAAATTGGTTGATTTTTAGGGGTTTAAATAGCTTATAATGTACAACGCTGCACTTAGGGGTGTCCACAAAAGGGGGTTTTCAAAGGGTCCCAGGGATTCGAACTGTGGACCTACAGTTCTAGGGACGGTCTCTATTCGTAGTGCGCTTCCTTCTCTTTCAGAAGGTGAAAACCGCATCTTCCAGAGACTCTCAGTTCTCCATCTACAGTCCGTTGTATAGGGTCACCGAATGACCTTGGCCCGTCCGGATTTTTCTGAACACTTTCCCCTGAGTTTAGTGTCAGTGTGTGGAAGTCTTATATACACTCGTCTTATATACTCTCGTCTCTTCTTATATACTCTCGTCTCTTCTTATATACTCTCGTCTCTTCTTATATACTCTCGTCTCTTCTTATATACTCTCGTCTCTTCTTATATACTCTCGTCTCTTCTTATATACTCTCGTCTCTTCTTATGTACTCTCGTCTCTTCTTATGTACTCTCGTCTCTTATTATATACTCTCGTCTCTTATGTGCTCTCGTCTCTTCTTATATACTCTCGTCTATTCTTATGTGCTCTCGTCCCTTATTATGTACTCTCGTCTCTTCTTATGTACTCTCGTCTCTTCTTATGTACTCTCGTCTCTTATTATATACTTTCGTATTGTCTTATATACTCTCTTCTCTTCTTATATACTCTCGTCTCTTCTTATATACTCTCGTCTCTTCTTATATACTCTCGTCTCTTCTTATATACTCTCGTCTCTTCTTATATACTCTCGTCTCTTCTTATGTACTCTCGTCTCTTCTTATGTACTCTCGTCTCTTCTTATATACTCTCGTCTCTTCTTATGTACTCTCGTCTCTTCTTATGTACTCTCGTCTCTTATTATATACTCTCGTCTCTTCTTATGTACTCTCGTCTCTTCTTATGTACTCTCGTCTCTTCTTATATACTCTCGTCTATTATTATATACTCTCGTCTCTTCTTATATACTCTCGTCTCTTCTTATATACTCTCGTCTCTTCTTATATACTCTCGTCTCTTCTTATGTACTCTCGTCTCTTCTTATGTACTCTCGTCTCTTCTTATATACTCTCGTCTCTTCTTATGTACTCTCGTCTCTTCTTATGTACTCTCGTCTCTTATTATATACTCTCGTCTCTTCTTATGTACTCTCGTCTCTTCTTATGTACTCTCGTCTCTTCTTATATACTCTCGTCTCTTCTTATATACTCTCGTCTATTATTATATACTCTCGTCTCTTATTATATACTCTCGTCTCTTCTTATGTACTCTCGTCTCTTCTTATATACTCTCGTCTCTTCTTATATACTCTCGTGTATTATTATATACTCTCGTCTCTTCTTATATACTCTCGTCTCTTCTTATATACTCTCGTCTCTTCTTATATACTCTCGTCTCTTCTTATATACTCTCATCTCTTCTTATGTACTCTCGTCTCTTCTTATATACTCTCGTCTATTATTATATACTCTCGTCTCTTCTTATGTACTCTCGTCTCTTCTTATGTACTCTCGTCTCTTCTTATATACTCTCGTCTCTTCTTATATACTCTCGTCTATTATTATATACTCTCGTCTCTTCTTATGTACTCTCGTCTCTTCTTATGTACTCTCGTCTCTTCTTATATACTCTCGTCTCTTCTTATGTACTCTCGTCTCTTCTTATGTACTCTCGTCTCTTCTTATGTACTCTCGTCTCTTCTTATATACTCTCATCTCTTCTTATGTACTCTCATCTCTTCTTATATACTCTCGTCTCTTCTTATATACTCTCATCTCTTCTTATGTACTCTCGTCTCTTCTTATATACTCTCGTCTATTATTATATACTCTCGTCTCTTATTATATACTCTCATCTCTTCTTATGTACTCTCGTCTCTTCTTATGTACTCTCGTCTCTTCTTATGTACTCTCGTCTCTTCTTATATACTCTCGTCTCTTCTTATATACTCTCGTCTCTTCTTATATACTCTCGTCTCTTCTTATATACTCTCGTCTCTTCTTATGTACTCTCGTCTCTTCTTATGTACTCTCGTCTCTTCTTATATACTCTCGTCTCTTCTTATATACTCTCGTCTATTATTATATACTCTCGTCTCTTCTTATATACTCTCGTCTCTTCTTATATACTCTCGTCTCTTCTTATATACTCTCGTCTCTTATTATATACTCTCGTCTCTTCTTATATACTCTCGTCTCTTCTTATATACTCTCGTCTCTTCTTATATACTCTCGTCTCTTATTATATACTCTCGTCTCTTCTTATATACTCTCGTCTCTTATTATATACTCTCGTCTCTTATTATATACTCTCGTCTCTTCTTATGTACTCTCGTCTCTTATTATATACTCTCGTCTCTTATTATGTACTCTCGTCTCTTCTTATGTACTCTCGTCTCTTCTTATGTACTCTCGTCTCTTCTTATGTACTCTCGTCTCTTCTTATATACTCTCGTCTCTTCTTATGTACTCTCGTCTCTTCTTATGTACTCTCGTCTCTTCTTATATACTCTCGTCTCTTCTTATGTACTCTCGTCTCTTCTTATATACTTTCGTCTCTTCTTATATACTCTCGTCTCTTCTTATGTACTCTCGTCTCTTATTATATACTCTCGTCTCTTCTTATGTACTCTCGTCTCTTCTTATATACTCTCGTCTCTTCTTATGTACTCTCGTCTCTTCTTATATACTTTCGTCTCTTCTTATATACTCTCGCCTCTTCTTATGTACTCTCGTCTCTTCTTATGTACTCTCGTCTCTTCTTTATTAATTCTCAAAACCTTAATTAACTATAGGAAGTATAACAATTATTATTAATTATATTTAAAAAAGCATTTTCAGACAATAGTTATTTTTCCGTAGCAACGAAATCGATTTTTTTTGTTTATTTAGAAATTCATTCATACGAAAATGCCACGCTCCGATTGGTCGAATATACGAAAGTACAAATTTAGGCTGATTATTCTTTTAATGAATTAATCAACAACAGGAAGTGTATTTATTATTATATTTTATCGTTTTAATGACTTTCAAACAATATTTCGCCCTCCATAGCAACGAATATCAATATTTTTCATTTATTTAAAATAACATCAGAATTTTTACGTACGAAAATGCTGCATTCCTATTGGTCCATAGTTAACGAAACATATATATATTTTAATCAATAAAGATTCAGTACAGGAAGTATATATAAATCATTATTTATCATTATTATGTAATGTTTATTATTATTTAAGCTATTTAAAAGAACTTTTAGCTTTCCATAGCAACGAAATTCAATTTTTATTTATTCTTACGTACGGGATAGCGTGAAATACTACAAAAAAGCACATTTTTATTAATTAATTAGCAACAGGAAGTATGTGAATCATTATTTATCATTATTTATTATTATTATTTCTTTATTGTTATTATTATTCCATAATCTCGAGCACAGCGGAGCAAACAATTATAATCAAACGAAACAATACGTGAAACTTACCCCTTCCACGGCCGCCATGACACCCCCTCCCCTCCACAAGTGCGTTCACCTCCCCTCCCGAGGTCAACCACCCCTCCCCCCCTCCACATGCGCACTCCCCTCTGCGCAGCTCCCCCCCCCTCCCCCGCACAAGGGCATACGATCTTCAGAACGTTACGAATAACGCCCGTTGGCAGTCGTGTTCCGCGAGCTGAGTTCGAGAACCAACTTCGAGGCCCCATTTGGGACCCTTAGAGGAGGACCTTGGGGGTGATCTTGGTGTCGTTTTGGAGCCCTGGGAATCCACTACGAGACACCAAAATCCGAACCAGTTTGGTGCAGTTTAAGGGTGTCTTAGAGGCGTTTTTGTGGAACCCTACACGGCTGGGTTTATGTTT
Organism: Pantala flavescens; assembly: GCA_020796165.1. Taxonomy (NCBI): domain Eukaryota; kingdom Metazoa; phylum Arthropoda; class Insecta; order Odonata; family Libellulidae; genus Pantala; species Pantala flavescens. The sequence goes on from CM036880.1 coordinate 58,886,829, forward strand.
GGAGAGACATATCTTTTTCAAAGTGGTGCACACGTGCACCAAATGAGCACCGCACGCAGTTTTGCGGCAGAACTATAAACTATACAAGTTTGGTGGTGTTTGGTGCGTTTTTGTGGTGTCAGGCGTGATTTAGGCACTCACCGACCCGAGGAGCGACTTTGGTGCGCGGTTTGGTGCCCTTCCCGTGCACCACTGAACTCTGAACTGTGTCCATACGTGAACCACTTCGTTCACCACGCGTGCACCAATTTTGGTGACAATCGTGACACCAACGCGTGAGTTATTCGCGTTTTTGTGCCCGGGTACCCACAACTCCAAACTGTTTTCGAAACATTTGGAGCCCCAAAAGGGCCCTCAGAGAAGGCCCAAAAAGGACCAAATTTGACTATCCTGGAGTGTTTTTCAAGGGCTACGATTTGGTGTAACTTTTGTCGAGGTCGCGCGGCCGGAAGGAGCCGCAATCTGCCCGCAAAGGCCGCCCCGACCGCGTTCAAGGCCACACCACCACAAGGTTCAATGCCTTGCGTTGGTGACCTTGTAGGAAAGTGACACTCGGAAAAGAGGAAAAGTGACTCGAATCACGTTCCGGTTTCCCTTTCCGGCATCCACAACAAAATCCCGGTTAAAAGCACCCGAAAACCGGTTAATTTACCCTCAATTCCGGTTAAAGTGTAGTAGCGCTTACGTGACTATGTACTAAGCGCGGTAAGCAGCTCTTAACCCGGTTTCTTGGCGCGGATATGACGTAAAACGGTTTGTTTACGTTTGTCGGAAGTTTAACATAGACGGTTAACCGGTTTCTTTGGCGGTTTTCCGAGATGATTCTGTCGGAGAAGGACCTGCAAACTTTCGGGGAAGGAAAGATGGAGACGAAAGAGGAACCGGAGCTGAAAATCGGTATGTTTTCCCGGTTTTTGTAACCGGTTTAGCGAAATATTAATGTCTGTATGTGTCCCCCCTGAAAGTGCCAAAATTCTGGCCAAGTTTGCGAATTTTTTATGACGTAACTTTTAGGTCTAGAGACCCCAAACTTATGTCATATATAGTTCAAATGTATGTCTATTATAGGCTATTTTTGTTTTTAGTCTTTGTTGTTTAGTTTCTAGCCTAGACAGCATCATAGTTGTCGCTGTAGCCAGCCCATAACTTTCTTACCTAGAGAAAGCGAAAGTTTGCGATTTTTTTACGTCATACCTATGAAGTGTTTGAAACTCGTACTTATCTCATATGTACATCACATACTAAACTATAATGTTCTATTTTTAGATCTTTTCTCGTATGTCTATTTCCTAGGCTAGATGACCTCAAAGTATGCTTCCCAAAGGATAACAAATTGTTACGTACAATGGGATCAAAGTTTGTAAATTTTGTATGACCTCATCGCTGTAGATAAACAAACAAAACTTATGTCATTCATAGAGGAGACACTCGTCTATCATTACGTATTTTTTGTTTTTGTTTTGCTCTTCTGTTTGTTTTTCTAGGATTTTTTGAAAACATACTTTCTCTCGTTTGGTCCGCGTAACGTATTGGTATATGGAGTTAGTTCGGGAATTTTTTTTGACGTCATCATTGTAGGCAGAGATACGAAACTTTGGTCATTTATAAAGAATTAATAGAAGTATTATATTATATTTTTGTTTTCTCTGCTTAATTAGTTTCGTTTCTAGCATTTTTTAAATTTTGGCATTAAGGTATGGGTGACCCGATATTCCCGATTTTTTTTCTAGTTAACTATGACTATTAGAAAACCTAAACTTCGCACATATATAAAGGACTCTCTTATCTATATTTGTGTATTTTTTATTTTGTCTATCTTACCTAGTTCTTTTTCTAGGATTTTTTAAACATCGCTCTGTATTGAATACATCAATCGTACGTAACCCAAAGTTTGCAATTATTTTGCGACTTAACCACGAATAATAGGGACTTGACTTACGTCATACATAAACAATCTATTTATCTATTACCTCCTATTTTTATATTTTATTTTTTCCTATCAAGTCTAGTTATATTCTATGATATGCTTGAACGTAACCCGATTATCCGTGATCATGCCACGTTTACTGGAATAACTCGCTTATTTACGCAGAAAGCTTAATCAAAATTTGTACCTATTTAGAATAATTATTTTAAAAGGTATATACGAAATTTGGTTTGATTATCTTAATTGGTTTCCGGTACCTAACCGGTTTTCGTTTATCCGTGCGCGGTGCGGAAGGGTGCGTGGGCGGACGTTTTTGGGAATATCTCTTCAACCAATCATAGCACACCAAAATGGTTTATATCATTCGATAAAGGATTGTTTTACGCACAAACGTAGGTTTTTGTTTTTCGCGTATTGTTTTTATTTTTTGTTTTATTTAAGTTTGAAGTTGGAAATGTGAGTATTGTTACGTAATCTTGGATACGGTTTGTCGTGGTTTGTTTATGATTAGGAGTTTATATGGAGGTTTGTTTATGGACAGTTAAAGATGTTTTTCTTATAAACAATTGCTTTAATTGTTGTTTTTTTGTTGTTTAATTGCAGAATTCGACGGGACAACAGTTCTGTGCCGAGTTTGTGGTGACAAGGCATCGGGTTTCCACTACGGAGTCCATTCATGCGAAGGATGCAAGGTAAGACTGCATTTCTGTTGTTTATTACCGTTTTTTAATGCTCTTAGGTTGTTTTATGTACTTTAGAGTTGTTTCAGATGATTTTGGACGCCCCTAGACACTGTAAGACACTTTTAAGACACTTTTAGACACTGTAAGACACTTTTTAGACACTTTCAGACACTTTTTAGACATTTTCAGACACTTTTAGACATTTTCAGACACTTTTTAGACATTTTCAGACACTTTTTAGACATTTTCAGACACTTTCAGACACTTTTTAGACATTTTCAGACACTTTCAGACACTTTTTAGACATTTTCAGACACTTTTTAGACACTTTTTAGACATTTTCAGACACTTTTTAGACACTTTCACACAATTTTAGGCTCCCGAAGACACTTCTAGACAGTCTAAGACAGTTCTAGACACATTCAAACATTTCTAGACACTCCCAAACACTTTTAGACTATCAGAGATACTTCAAGACGATCATAGACAATTCTAGACTGTCTTAGACAGTTTAATTCCGTCTGAGACATATTTAAGACATATCTAGACACAATCAGACACTTATAGATTCATATAGATCTATTTACCTTTGTATATATATATATATATATATATATGTATATATAATTGAATTATGTGAAGTTATGTTTCGTTTTTACGTTAGGTTTTTTTTAAGTGTGTAGCGTAGTTTTGAAATGAATTTATCGCTTCTTTTTTGTTTATCAAAATGGACCGCGATTTTTTTATTTGTTAAATAATGTTTAAGGAATTTATTGTCGTTCGAATTTTGAGTTTATCTCTTTTAGTTTTCGAGTTATGATTTTTTAAAGTTGGTTCAAAATTTCGGACATTTTTCGTGGGTATGAAGTTACAACTGGAATCAAAATGGCTACGTAAACCATAACATAGCAACGGAATGCATATGATTATTAAATATGGGTTTTTAAATCAATATTAAAGTATTTTAATGTAGTTTAACTTAGTTATAAAAGGTTTTTAATTATATTTTAATTATTTTTGTACTGTTTTAGTGTTTATTTCATTGTTTTATTGCTTTTTCTCGTAATATATATCGTATTTTTATCGTTATTCTTTTGTTTATCGGAAATTCAAACTTAAAACAGTTGCGAATCGTAATGCGTATTAAAAGTTAGCGTGTATATAAAATACGATATATATGTATAAATTAATGTATTTAAATGGAAATATATGTAATAAACATAATTAAATAGGTATTGATTCATTTCCTTTATTGATTTAAATGAGGAAGTGTATTCTTCGCTTTTATTGGGGCCAAGGTCTTCATTTTTTTGAACCCTTGGCCTGAATTCGTGAATAGAAGTTTAGGAAGCGGAGTTTTGGACCTTTCCGAAGGTTAAGTGTGAAGATGAAAGGAAAAGTGTTTCAGACGGGATCTTTCAGACACTTCCGGGGTGTCTTAGACACTTCCTAGACACTGTCAGACACTTTCAGCCTGTCTAAGTCAATTCTAGGCTCTGTTAGACGCATTCATACGCTTCTACCCTGTCTAAGACAATTCTAGGCTCTGTTAGACTCATTCATAAGCTTCTATCCTGTCTAAGACAATTCTAGACCATGTTAGACACTCTCAGACGCTTTTTGACTGTCTTTTTATACACTCAGAACTTGTCTTATATACTACTTTAGTTTAAAAATTTAACGGAGCAGAAATAAATTCCAACTTTGACGCGCTATAAAACGAAAACTAATAAAGGTCAAGTAATATGAATAACACCATTTTGTAGAACAATCATTTCTCTTTAAAACAACATTAATTGAGTTCAATTACGATAATTAATCGCGAAGATAATTACAATTAAGTAAAGACATGCGTAATTAGAGTTCAAACGCGCGCCTTAATTGTTTAAACTTTTTCCGATTGGTCGCGCGCAGTGACGCACTCGCCTCCCATTGGCCAAGGACTTCGTTTCGGACCAATAAAAAAAAACCCCAATTTATATTTTGAAGGCCTCTACACTTCCTTATGTACGAAGGTTAACTATTTCGCCAAGATGGCCGAGGAATTTGACATTGGCCGACGTTTCGGCCAATAACTCCCGAACTTATCGATCGATTTCGATAAAAATTGGTGCGATTATAGACTAATCTATGCTTTACGTGTTTGATAAGTTTCAGGGTTATTTTACGTCATTTGCGTGAGTTGGAAGGGTTTTTATAGGACCCCTACCGGAAGATCGATTTATCACTCCAAGGTTTTGCTCTAGATTTTGGGAATTTATTTTGGGGCCTCAATTCAAGGCCCTTCCGACCTTCGCACGATGATCTCAGACGTTCTTTTCGTCCTCTAGATTCACTCCCAAACAGTTGAGGAACGAATCAAAATTTTTTTGCGAATATATATATAGAATTGCGAACTCTTAAAAAGAACATGTCGGAACAAATGTCTTTATATCTCCGTAAAGAACTACAATATATTAATTATAAAGATAATAATATAAAGCTTAACAATTGCACTTTACAACAATACCTTTATTATTCTCGTGGACTTATTAGAAGCAGAGATTTTTGCGTTAATTTGGACATGTGACAGATCTGAACAACTCTGCACAAAATGGCTTATATCATAATTAATAATAACAATTGAAAGACGAAATGGGTGTCATTCAATTGGTTATTAATAGAGGTTTAAAATAGTATTTGATTTGTTTTTGTGAACCAATCAGTATATGAGAAATAAGCGAAAATCTAATCACGTGATTCGGTACACCGAACGCAAGTACATATCCAGTTAAAGGAATTAATATCTCAATTAATAAGAATGATAATAAAATTATGAAGACATCATTTTGTAGCTTAACATTTGTACTTAAAAGCCGTATTTTTATGATTTTCACAGACCAATCAGAAGCCTAGATATTAATCTATTTACAATCACGTGACCTGGAAAACACGCAAAATGTAGGCTTATGTTCATCAATTTTTTGTACATTTGAATTTAAAAATTAAGAAACGAAACTCGGTGGGTGAATAGTGAAAGGTTTGAGCTACTTGTGGGTATTTTTTGTTTCGGACCAGGCCCTCTCGGGGCCTTGAAAAAGGACCCTGAAAGTGACCGTACCCTATTATGACCATCTTCAAAGTGACCGAAGTTATATGACGTTATTGGGGTCGTAACTGAGAGTAAAAGGTCGTTTCGGAATTCCAGTAGCATTTGTTTTTATTATCGGCTATTTATTATGAATTACGTACACTATTTCGTAGTCTCAGGTTGTCTAAGACACTTTTTTGAAGCTCTAAGACTGTTTTTTAACCTTCTAAGACATTTTAAGACAATTTAAGACATACCTAGACACACTCAGACATTTATGCAATGTTTTTTACGTGTTTTAGACGCTTTCAAATGGTTCAAGAAATTATTTTAATATATTTGACGTATTTAAGACACTTCCAGACAATCCCAGACATATGTTAGACACTTTGAGACGTTTCATTGTCTGTTATACACATTTTAGACATTCTTAGACACATATAGACACTCTCAGCTCTTCCTAGACAATATAATACTGTCTATTTAATATCGTTATTCATTTATTTTACGTCATACACTTCTTTTAGCTTACGTACTTCCAAAACTTGTATTATATAGTCTCATCTCTTCTTATGTACTCTTATGTACTCTTATGTTCTCTTATATATACTTTTTGTGTCTTAAATTGTCTTATTTAGTCTCAGACACATCTAAACTCTCTCTCAGACACACTTTCCTCCCCGCCTCCCCCCCACCGCCCCCCCAAAACAGCCGAAGGTCATTTTTTAGCAAGGCCAAGTGGGGCCCATTTTAGATTTCGGGGTTAGCACCACATTTTGCACCATAACTCGCGAACTATCCCACACATCTCTCAGGGAATGGTGTCAATGTGTAGTTTATTCTCTCAGCTATCCGAAGACACAAGTTTCTGCTCTCGAGAGCGATTCCTGAGAGAGATATTTGATTCCAAAAGTTTCCGAGACGGACTCTCCCAAGGTCGCCCTTTTTGTATGTGTGTGTCAGTGGAAACAGAAGAATATCGATTTGACGAAAGAGAAGGTCACTTCTGATTGGTCGGTTTTTTTTGGTCTTTTTTAAGCGGGAGATTTGAATAAATACATAGGAGAGTATATAAGAGTATATAGAACGATATTGGAGTATATAAGAGTATATAAATCAATATAAGAGTATATAAGACTAAATTATAGTACATAAGACTAGTATATAGTATCATAATAGTATGTAATACGAGGCATTTTGTATATAAGAGTATATAAGTCAATATAATACGATATTGAAGTATATAAGAGAGTATAATGCATAAGAAAAGTATATAATAAGTACATAAGAGTGTATATAAGGATTTAAAAGCATATAAAACAATATAAATAGATTATAACTCTTAATTTATCCATGTAATTTGAGTATTCCACAGTATTCTAGTACATAAGAGAGTATATATGTATATAGATCGTTAACAATGTACATAATAAGAGATATGATAGTATATAGAAGTAAATAATACGCAATGAAAGTATATAATACTAGTAAATAGGGTATATAATGCGTAAAATGTTAATAATACGACATATGACAGCACATAGGAGTATGTAATACGTAAATAAAGTATAGGAAACAAATGAATGTATATATTTACCATATATATCACGATAAAACACGCAAATAAAGTACATAGCGCGTAATAATACATATATATAAAGCACATAATGTTCCGCACGTATATATTGGAGGGAATTGGACACACCCGTTCCTATGAAAGCGAGAGCATCCAACTTACCCTCAAAGACCTTGAAAAGCGGTTTACTGACCTTTATTTGAAAGCGGCCATCTTGGAAATCTATAAACGCCCTCCCAACCGACTATGGCAGACATTTTCCCGAATAATTCAAAAACTAAAGCACACACGAGAAAATCAATTGTATGTAATTGTAGAGTTCATTATTACGCATCTATTGATGTATAGCTTTTAGTACTTTTGTGTATATTTGTGGAGATAATTGCGTAAATATGTGACACCTGTCGCGGTTTTTGGGTGCAACCGTTTACATTTTGGGTAATTACTCGATTACTATTATGGGTACAGCAAAATTAAGTACATGGTATTGTAGAGTACATTCAAACGCACCTATTGATGTATAGATGTTAGTACTTTAGTGTTCTAACTTCGGAAAAATTAGCATAAAAGCTACACCTGTTCTTTGTGTTATGACGGCATTTGTGTACTAATTGAGTGATTACTCGGGAACTATTACGCGTACAATAATGGTGATTACTTATTACTGTAGAGCACTTTTAGACGCATCTTTGTATGTAAATATTGTTTTACTTTAAGTTCTTATGTTTGAGAAAAATTGCGTAAATATTACACCTGTAGCGTGTTTTACAGTGACATTCCTGTACTTATTACCTCATTACTTACGGATTATTGTACGTAGAGTAATTGTACTTACATCACTTTGTAGAGTACACTTATGCGCTTCTTGTCATATATATGGTTTCCTATTTACAAGTCCCGGGTTTGAGTAATAAACATATTTATACGTTTCAAAAGTTGAGGTATTTGGTAATCAATTCTGGTCCGCCATGTTTGCGAATTTTTATCTCCAAAAGTATAAAAGATATCGAAAAAATAAAAATAGGTTGTTAAAGAGTAATTGTTTATGTATGTACTCAATTTTTATTTTGCTGATATTAGTTTAATTAGTGTCCCAAAAAAAATCGCGAAAATCAAGTGTAATTACGTGTATTGCGTCAGGGACATGTAACCGACCTAAATATACCCCAACTTTGGAAAAATGTCTAGCCTAGACTATCAATCCTAGACTGATTCTGAAATAGCCATTTTGTAGTCGAACTGATCTAGTATCTATAGAAAAATATCGATCGGTTTTGGTTTCCGATAAGTGTAGTAAAAATGTATCTGAAAGTGGACCCGTGAGTCAGTGTTCTCCCATGGCATTGGCCTCCAACTGCTCGTCCTAAAGCTAAGGTTAACGACCAGTCAAGGACAGCCGGTCGACGAATAGGAAGGCAACTTTCCATCGAATTTTTGAATCGTTTCCGGTCCCAAAGGAACCCGAATTTTTGTGGACCTGAAGTTCACTCTCTCTTCTCTCAACTGCCGTTGTCAGATTTGGAATAGAATAATTAGTTTGTTTGTTATTAAGGTCCAAAAATGGCGCTCAATGAGGTTTTGTGTTTAGGGGCCTGTCATGGCGTCCTTTTTCGAATGGGTTTTTCGGGTGGTTTTTGTTTTTTGAAATGGATGCTGATTTTTGTTGTTGTTAATGGTTAATTGAAGTTTCAAATGGCGTTTGAATTTTGGATTTATCTTTTGTAGTTTTTGAGATATTAATTTTTAAAGTTTGCCCGTAACAAGTGATTTTTTAAGGAGAGCATTGTTGTTTTTAAATTTTTTATTGCTTTCATTATAACCACTATAGTAATTTTTGTTATTTTATTAATATTTTTCCTATTTATTTGTTTAATTAACTTTAAAAATGTTTTAAATATATAACTTGAAATTTTACAAGACAGTTCTGCATTACGTACTTTTACGTAAATATATCGTGACGTCATCATAGGTGAAAGTAATGTGTTATAATACATATATAAAGTGCATGTGATTGCGAATCAATGTATCAATACGGCTCATTTTCAATTGCCAATAACTAATTAATCATTGACAGTAGAAGTCTAAAATTTATTGTGTTTATAGTCAATGTAGTCTACTTTATGTGTTGTAAATCTCATTTTTCTAGACTGTCTAGTTTCTTAAAAAGACTGTCTTAAAATAGGCTAACACTAAGTAAAACGGAGTTCAATCGAATATTGATGATTTTCAATAGCCTGTAACTAATCAATTAATAATCATAAGAACTTTATATTTAACATCCTTATAGAAATATTAGTAAAGTGTAGGATCCTAAAATTTTAACGGTCTAAGACTCCTAGTTTTTTGTCTAGACTGTCTTAAACTTGTCCCAAATTCCAAAAACTTTTACACTTTCAAATTGTATTATTAACTCCATTAAAGCTTTCTTCAGTTGTTGAAGTATGTAATTAAGTTTATTGTTAATTAATAAATTTATTTCGTGTGTTAATTAAGTTCCGGAAGCTTTGAAATAATTAATTTCGCGCATTTTCGTAAGTCGGGGATATTCGTAAAGCCGCCATTTTGGCCCCACGTAGTTCCCACGTACTCCAACTGTGGCACTGCAGTGCGGCCACGCCAGCGCCACCTGTCGCCGCTGCACCCAACTACCTTTTCCAGGTCAACGAACCGACACAAGGTCAGCTATTTTAAATGGGAATAAAAGGAGGGCTCCCATTGGTCGCTTTTGGGGCGTACGTCATTTTCGGGGATCCTCATTGGTCGGTTCGGATGCGGGTGGAGGTGAGCGGGGGGAAGTGATTGGTCGGTCGTTAACACCCCGCGAGTTTGAATCGCGTAATGGTAGTGTGTTTGTTTTTTGGCGTTTTTGGGTTATTTTTTGTGGTATTAAATTGCGGTCTTCGACATAAATGTAGAATAAAGTTCCATTAACAATGTGGTATCGTTTATTTTTTGATATCATTGTTGGTTTAATTGATATTAATTTTTAAAGTTGAGGTTGTCGTTAATGCAGGCTTTTTTTGTCGTTTATTTTTAATTTTAATTTATTTCTATATATTTATTTAGCGTCGAGAGAGTATAGTAAGTGTATTTATTTATATATTATTTATGTAGTTGATTTAAATGCATTTAACATTATATATAGTTGATATTTACTTGTATTTGTAATTAAATTAACCATTTTTACGCGAAAATTCAATCAATTAGCTTCGTTCTTTTAAGAAATAAATGAATTAATTAATAAGAGCATGTTATAAGGTATATTTAAACGAAGAACATGTGTAAAAGTTCCATTATTCATTTGTTTTAATTGTTAACTATTGATAAATGCGCATTTGAAAATCTTTATTCATTTGTTTGTTTATTTCTTTAGTTATAAGACGAAATCTTTACGCATTTTATATCTGTTTTACGAATAAATGCGTATTTATATACACTGTACGTTTAAAATGTTTAATTATTCATTTGTTTCAATTTATATTTACGCGTAATTGTGAGTTTATTTCCTTTTGTTGTTTATTTCTTTTAATTAAAAGTAATCTTATCGCTTTTAAAATCCAACATGGCGTCACAATAGAAGGGGAGTGTATCAGTGGGTCATTGACCCAACACGGCGTAATGGCAATGACCGAACACAAATTTATAGACGACTTCGCGGTAGCGTAGCGACGGAATTAAGCTACCTAGAAGTCTGAAATTTGATAGCCATAGACTAGACTAGTTTGTTTATGCACTCATTGAGTTTGATTGGTCTATGATTGATAGATTTTGAATTATTGGGTTTTGAAATTGATCGATATTGGTTATGTAATGGAGGGGGGGTAATAGTGTAATATGTCGCGATGTTTAAGACAGTTTATCTAGACAACTAGGCTGTCTAGGGTAATGAAACTTTACGTACTTATTCTAGACTAACTTGTCAATGATATCACTAAGTTTCAAGAGTTTATCTTTATTAATTGATTAGTTATCGGCTGTCGAAGTTGATTGATATTGTTATTAAAGTGCATTTTTATGAATATAGAGCAAGTCTAAGACACTCTAGACAAGGAACTAGACATCCTAGACAAATGAAACTCAATGATCGTAGACTAGATTAAGGTGCCTATTAAGGTATAAAGTTACAAGTTTCTATGATTTGTGATTGATTAGTAAAAGGCTATCGAAAGTGATCGAAAATCAATAAATTCTGAATTTTTATGTTGGCTAAGACAACTTTAAGACAGTCTAGCCCAGGAACTAGACATCCTAGACACCTTAAAATTTAGACTCTAAGACAAGACTTACTTGTCTAGAAGTGTATAAAATTTCGTATTTATATTTGTAATATTATTCAGGTTATTTAGTTTCAAAGTTTATAGTAAGCCATAACATAGATAATAGAAGTTTTATAGTTTATGAGACTATTTCAAGACACTCTAGCCTAGACACTAGACGAACTAGACTAATGAAAATAAAGACACATATAGTAGACAATGTTAGCTATTCAAGTATTAAATTGCAGTGATATATAATTAATAGTTAATTAGTTATTGCCAATTGAAAAACGGACATATTCACGTAACTCCAACGCAAGTACGAGGTTTGCATTACCCCGCACTTACGTCACAAGTGCAACGAACTCCATTTTTCATTATTTTTTTTATTTTTGAAATTCCCTCCGCCATTTTGGACGGAAAACAGCGCCGCCACTGCCACTGCGTCCTTCTTCGGAACTACGTGGCGTTATGTAGTTGAGGTTGTGGCCGTACAGGTGGCGGTAGTATCTTCCTTAAGGGACTTATGTATTAAATGGCGCGGAATTTGAATTTGAATTTTTATGTGTCATTTATAATATATGTACTTTTTGGTATATAAGAGATTACATAGGTATATAAAAGAGTGATAAATAAGTAAATAGGTGATCATGAAAGACATTCCCTTAGTATATAAGACAACTTTAAGTTAATTAACAAATATATTCGTAATGGTAATTTGAAAGTATATTATGTAAATATATATATAATACTAAGAGACGAGAGTATATAATAAGAGACGAGAGTATATAATAAGAGACGAGAGTATATAATAAGAGACGAGAGTATACAAGAAGAGACGAGAGTACATAAGAAGAGAAGAGAGTATATAATAAGAGAAGAGAGTATATAATAAGAGACGAGAGTATATAAGAAGAGACGAGAGTATATAAGAAGAGACGAGAGTATACAAGAAGAGACGAGAGTACATAAGAAGAGAAGAGAGTACATAAGAAGAGACGAGAGTATATAAGAAGAGACGAGAGTATATAAGAAGAGACGAGAGTATATAAGAAGAGACGAGAGTACATAAGAAGAGACGAGAGTATATAATAAGAGACGAGAGTATATAAGAAGAGACGAGAGTATATAAGAAGAGACGAAAGTATATAAGAAGAGACGAAAGTATATAAGAAGAGACGAGAGTATACAAGAAGAGACGAGAGTATATAAGAAGAGACGAGAGTATATAAGAAGAGACGAGAGTACATAAGAAGAGACGAGAGTATATAAGAAGAGACGAGAGTAAATAAGAAGAGACGAGAGTACATAAGAAGAGACGAGAGTATATAAGAAGAGACGAGAGTATATAAGAAGAGACGAGAGTACATAAGAAGAGACGAGAGTACATAAGAAGAGACGAGAGTATATAAGAAGAGACGAGAGTATATAAGAAGAGACGAGAGTATATAAGAAGAGACGAGAGTATACAAGAAGAGACGAGAGTATATAAGAAGAGACGAGAGTAAATAAGAAGAGACGAGAGTACATAAGTAGAGACGAGAGTATATAATAAGAGACGAGAGTATATAAGAAGAGACGAGAGTACATAAGAAGAGACGAGAGTACATAAGAAGAGACGAGAGTATATAATAAGAGACGAGAGTATATAATAAGAGACGAGAGTATATAAGAAGAGACGAGAGTATATAAGAAGAGACGAGAGTATATAAGAAGAGACGAGAGTATATAAGAAGAGACGAGAGTATATAAGAAGAGACGAGAGTATATAAGAAGAGACGAGAGTATATAAGAAGAGACGAGAGTATATAAGAAGAGACGAGAGTATATAAGAAGAGACGCGAGTATATAAGAAGAGACGAGAGTACATAATAAGAGACGAGAGTATATAAGAAGAGACGAGAGTATATAAGAAGAGACGAGAGTATATAAGAAGAGACGAGAGTATATAAGAAGAGACGAGAGTATATAAGAAGAGACGAGAGTATATAAGAAGAGACGAGAGTATATAAGAAGAGACGAGAGTATATAAGAAGAGACGCGAGTATATAAGAAGAGACGAGAGTACATAATAAGAGACGAGAGTACATAAGAAGAGACGAGAGTACATAAGAAGAGACGAGAGTATATAAGAAGAGACGAGAGTATATAAGAAGAGACGAGAGTAAATAAGAAGAGACGAGAGTACATAAGTAGAGACGAGAGTATATAATAAGAGACGAGAGTATATAAGAAGAGACGAGAGTACATAAGAAGAGACGAGAGTACATAAGAAGAGACGAGAGTATATAATAAGAGACGAGAGTATATAATAAGAGACGAGAGTATATAAGAAGAGACGAGAGTATATAAGAAGAGACGAGAGTATATAAGAAGAGACGAGAGTATATAAGAAGAGACGAGAGTATATAAGAAGAGACGAGAGTATATAAGAAGAGACGAGAGTATATAAGAAGAGACGCGAGTATATAAGAAGAGACGAGAGTATATAAGAAGAGACGAGAGTATATAAGAAGAGACGAGAGTATATAAGAAGAGACGAGAGTATACAAGAAGAGACGAGAGTATATAAGAAGAGACGAGAGTAAATAAGAAGAGACGAGAGTACATAAGTAGAGACGAGAGTATATAATAAGAGACGAGAGTATATAAGAAGAGACGAGAGTACATAAGAAGAGACGAGAGTACATAAGAAGAGACGAGAGTATATAATAAGAGACGAGAGTATATAATAAGAGACGAGAGTATATAAGAAGAGACGAGAGTATATAAGAAGAGACGAGAGTATATAAGAAGAGACGAGAGTATATAAGAAGAGACGAGAGTATATAAGAAGAGACGAGAGTATATAAGAAGAGACGAGAGTATATAAGAAGAGACGAGAGTATATAAGAAGAGACGAGAGTATATAAGAAGAGACGAGAGTATATAAGAAGAGACGAGAGTATATAAGAAGAGACGAGAGTATATAAGAAGAGACGAGAGTATATAAGAAGAGACGAGAGTACATAATAAGAGACGAGAGTATATAAGAAGAGACGAGAGTATATAAGAAGAGACGAGAGTACATAAGAAGAGACGAGAGTATATAATAAGAGACGAGAGTATATAATAAGAGACGAGAGTATATAAGAAGAGACGAGAGTATATAAGAAGAGACGAGAGTATATAAGAAGAGACGAGAGTATATAAGAAGAGACGAGAGTATATAAGAAGAGACGAGAGTATATAAGAAGAGACGCGAGTATATAAGAAGAGACGAGAGTACATAATAAGAGACGAGAGTATATAAGAAGAGACGAGAGTATTTAAGAAGAGACGAGAGTATATAAGAAGAGACGAGAGTATATAAGAAGAGACGAGAGTATATAAGAAGAGACGAGAGTATATAAGAAGAGACGAGAGTATATAAGAAGGGACGGGAGTATATAAGAAGAGACGAGAGTACATAAGTAGAGACGAGAGTACATAATAAGAGACGAGAGTATATAAGAAGAGACGAGAGTACATAAGAAGAGACGAGAGTACATAAGAAGAGACGAGAGTATATAATAAGAGACGAGAGTATATAATAAGAGACGAGAGTATATAAGAAGAGACGAGAGTATATAAGAAGAGACGAGAGTATATAAGAAGAGACGAGAGTACATAAGAAGAGACGAGAGTATATAAGAAGAGACGAGAGTATATAAGAAGAGACGAGAGTACATAAGAAGAGACGAGAGTATATAAGAAGAGACGAGAGTATATAAGAAGAGACGAGAGTATATAATAAGAGACGAGAGTACATAATAAGAGACGCGAGTATATAAGAAGAGACGAGAGTACATAATAAGAGACGAGAGTACATAAGAAGAGACGAGAGTATATAAGAAGAGACGAGAGTATATAAGAAGAGACGAGAGTATATAAGAAGAGACGAGAGTATATAAGAAGAGACGAGAGTATATAAGAAGAGACGAGAGTATATAAGAAGAGACGAGAGTATATAAGAAGAGACGAGAGTATATAAGAAGAGACGAGAGAGTATATAACAGATAAGAAGAAGGAAATATGAATGGAATAACGGTCGTATGGAATTTAACGGTTTTGTTAGTACAGGAAATAGCAAGCCTACGTGAGATGTATGGAATGGAGTGTGAGAGTGAGTAAGTGCATCTGAGAGCAGAAGAGAGTATATAGGAGTGTCTGAGAGAGTATAAGACACTTTTTAAGTCAATAAGACACGTTGATTTTGCCTAAAAATCATAAAAAATGAATGATTAATACTTGATTGCGTTTTTGAACCCAAACTTCCAACTTTAATGCCAAATTGAATGCTTAAATATTAATATATTTCAACAATTATATATCATAATGAAGAGCAATTAATTATCTACAAATTGGTTTATTTACAATTAAAATCCGATAATTAGTTTTGGAGAAATGGTCCAAAAACCAAATGTCTACACTTCCCTCTAAGGTAGTTGACCCTAGGTATATTGTTTTTTAGGGTCTTTGAACTTCGTTACGTCATAAATTCGTCAGCCAATCACAGCACTGCATTTTTTATATGTATTATTAACAGTATATATGTACATATATTCCTTTATTTATGTATTTAAATAACAAAACAACATCGTAATGAATAGAGGTCACGTGTTCTTTTTTGGTTTCGTTTGTTTTTCGTTCGTATCCATGGAAACGAGTTCAATGTACTACTGTCTCGTGATAGCTTCTCTCAGAGTGTCAATTATAGTCTAATTTTGTCTCGAGACTTCTATAAAGCTCTCTCAGACACTTTATTTGTCTCTCAGACACTTAAATTGTCTCTCAGAATGTTTTAATGTTTTATTTGTGCGTTAGGGACATTGTTGTGAACTATTGTGTTGATGTTACGTATGAAGTTAATGACAGGGTCTCATTTAAAGCTTTCTGGGTTGGAAACCAGGAAAGATAGGAGAAAAATAAAATATGTCTGTTGTAGAAAAAAGATTGCTTTATAACTGTACTAAATTTCGTGAATTTAGGTGATTTTTAAGTCACTGAAAAAAATTCGGGAAACTATACCTACTTTTTCTAGCTCATACAAGACAAGGTCTAGTTTATGTCGCTCTGGGTTTGTAGTCTGTACTGATATGTATTAATAAAAATTAAATTCGTATAGAAAACATATTTTTCCATATTCATAATAATTTTCGTGATTTTACGTGATTTCTAAGTGACATTAAAAAATTCGTGAATGTAAACATACTTAGATCTTTTACGTTTAAGACATGGTGTTGTTTAAAGTACTCTGGGTTCAAAAATAGCTAATTAAAGGGGAAAATAAAATATGATTCTTATAAAGGAAACATTGTTTTATATTTGTACCAATTTTCGTGAATTTAATTTACTTATAAGTACCTTAAAAAAATTCGTGAATCTATACTTACCTCTTATAGCCCAGACATTGCAGGGTCTAGTTTAAGTCCATCTACGTTCGAAACAAGGAAAAGTATATACAAATAAAAATTAAAATAGTATAGTACACATATTGTTCCATATATGTACCAATTTTCGTGACTCTACGTGACTCAGAAGTCTCTAAAAAAATTCATGAATCACAACAACTTTTATACGCACTTATATACTGAATTCAATTTCTAATGTCTTTTGTTTATTATTTACAGGTAAGCAATCCAACATGGCGCCGGGCGCAATTGTTTACGCGGGTAACGTAAGTGTAAAAAATATAGTTTAAACAATGATTAATTACTCGAGATGTAATTACGCTAAAGAAACAAAATGGGTATCAAATTGAAGCTCAATTAATTCCCTACTTATTGATTTATGTTTTATTGTTGTTGTTTTATAATTTATAAAGTTATAAACGGTTTTGCGTGGGTGTGCAGGCTGTTGACCCCTATATGGGATCAATGTTGTCATGACAACGGGACGTTTACGCGGGAATTGGGTTCAACGACACGGAGTGGGAAAAATGAATGGTCCCAGAAAAAGGGGCGTGGTGAGGTCAGGAAAAATGATGCAGCTATGATTCAAACGTCCGATTGGTCGGGAAAGTATGCTCTTTACAATGACGTCATTGCCATTGCGATGCGATCATAAATTTCGGAGATATGAGCCAAAACGTAATGAGTAGTTTTTTCATGACGTCATGGTTTTCGCAGAAATGTAGACTCACATTTGATTGGCTGTAAATATGTTATTATTCATGACATCATAATGATTTAAGCACTGGATTGTAGAGCATGAAATGTAGTTTAACGTGACGTAATTGTCATTAAAATCCGTTAATTAATACGTAAGTTATAGCTTAAAATGTACGGAGCATAATTATGATCATGGTCAAGTGTAGCCTTATGTTCAAATGGGTATAACATATTGAGTTATTATGACGTCAAAGTAATGCAAGCTCCTGATTGGTCCTTGAAAGTTGTTCTTTAAGGTGACGTAGTCATTTTTGTCCAATCACAATTAAGGATGCTTATTATTATAATGTAAAGTACATAATTATGATGCATCATGGTTCCTGCAAAGTGCAGACTTATGTTCAAATGATCATAACTTCATTATTATCAACGATACGGGAATGAATTAAACGTACATTTGTAGAGGATAATATAAGCTTTATTTCGATGTGTGTTTTAGGTATATTTATTCGAAAATTATACGCGAAATTAATTCGCAAAGTGAGTTTATCTCGTTCGTAGAGGTCGTTCGCCTCCACAAATGCAATTATCCCCGTGCGTTGAACTCCGAATATCGACATCAAAACAGAAGTGGAACCAAATCTTTGCAAAAAAAAGATTCATTACGGAATTTAATTCGTTTTGAATGTTGCAATTCTTTTGGAGTTATCTGAATTAGAAATATCCCGAAAAAAAACAACTTTTATTGTAGTTTTTTGCAGCTTCCCACTCGGTCCAAAGTTTGGGTGAGTTAATATTGGCCTAGAAAGATCAAACCGGTGTCAGATTACAGATAAAAGAACAAGCTTTAATTTGATATAAGTTTTGCAATGATTTATAAATAATTTTTAGCTTGAAATTTGCGCTAAATTTAGTCAAAATCGTTCTTTTTTTTGGGTTCCAATTTTGAGTGCAAACCTCACATTTATCGCTAATTTTTCGCAATAAATTTAAACTCTAATATAATAATGTTTACATGCTAATATAGTACATTTAATTCCGCGTACATTGATGTATAATTTATTCAGATATCTTCATTTTTGCGGAAGTTATGTCCAATTGTTTACAACCCTGCAAAAAATTTTGCTCATTTGCTTATAACGTAGCACAAAAAGCAGGAAAACAGACTTTATATGGGCCAAAGAGCATTGACTTACGCGTGCTAATGCTAAGTGCTAAACGCCCCCAATCGACTCACGATTCACGATTTTTTTGAGTCACTAACGCACGTAGCAGAGTCACGAAAATTTATGCACAAATAGTGCATACCTTCCTCTTTACAGTGCATATTTTACTTTTATCTTACGTCGTATGAGTTTGAAGCTATGGATTTTTAACCGCAACCCTGCACATTGAGGAAAAATCGTGATTGCAAAATTCGTGATTTTTTTTGACCCATTTTTAATTGAGATAGATTCACGAATTATTACACAATTATAGTGCATTCTTTTATCTATAAAGTGCATATTTTAGTTTTATTCTACGTTGATTGGTTTCGAGGCTAGAAATTTTTATATTCAACCCTGCATATAAAGAGAAATTCGTGATTCGAATTTTCGTGATTTTTTTTGTGCATTTGTAATTAAGTTAGAGTTACGAATTTTTATACACGAAAAGGGCATATCTTCTTCTTTGATATGCATATTTTAGTATTATTCTAGATTGCATAGATTTGAAGCTACAAATTTTTGAATAGAACCTTGCAAAAAATATGCAAATTCGTGAATGTCAACTTCCTGATTTTTTTGGTGCTTTATTAATTGAGATAGAATCATGAAATTTGATACTCATATAAAGTCACTATTCTCGTATACGTGACTTATTTTTATTTTAATATATATTTAATAAATTTCACAGGAGATGCATTTTAGTTGCACCCTGCACTTTTACGACCTTAAAAATTGTACAAATTCACGCCCCAAAAAATTACGTTAGAATTGCATCAAAAGTCACGGATTTTTTCGTGGTCATAGCGTGATTCTTTATCTTTACAATGCATATTTTACTTTTTGCGTAGCTGTTCCGAGTTCGATTCCAGAAAAGTTTGAAGCCAACCCTGCAAGTGCATTCTATTCCCATTAAAAACCTATTTTTAACGTATTTCCCGTAAGAGAGGTCGTTCACCTTAGCGTGAGTGGTGAATTAGAACACGTGACCTATATATGTGGAACAGGGAAGCTTCTAGAATTGCGACGGTTTAAAACGTCATAAACTAATTAATTTTTTATTATTAATTGACAATAAACAGTAATAAAACATACATCATTCTAAAGCTTGTTCTTTTGTGAGTAAGATACTGTTTAATTTGTTTCTGTAGCTTAATTATATTTAAAGTTATTAGCAATTGTTTATGAGCATGCTCTGGCAAAATCGCAAAAACTCGCAGCAGTTGCAGTGCAGGGTTTTAAACAATTGGTCATAACTTTGTCTGTAATTAAGATGCATTTATTAAATATACATCTTTGTAATGATGAAAGAATAAGCTTTAAAATGATATATGGCTTGTTATAGTTTGTTTATTATTTAATTGTTTAAATGCTCAAAATTTCGGACTGTTGCGTAAACGTAAAAATGTGAGTGTAAGGTTTTAAACAATAAGTCATTACCCCTTTACAAATATAGATAAATAAATCAAACATAGATCGATGTAAAGCATAAAGAATGCACTTTAAAATGATATACGTTTAAATATATTTTGATAATTATTTCTTAATTAAATTTAACGAAAATTACGCCATTTTTGTTGTTTAAAGCGATTCTTGAAAAGCAGGGTTTTAAACAATTGATCATATTTAAGCAAGAAATAATGATTCAATAATAAAATTTATCTTGCGTTAATCTTGAAATCATGCTCTTTAAAATGATGTATAATGATTTATGTTTTAATCATGAATTAATATAAAAAATGATCAAAATGTACGTCATTGTTTATTAGGTCCATAAAAACCAACCATTGCACTCTTATAAACAATAGACCATAGCTTTTACTAGAATAAAGATACAGAAATGATTCAAACACCGTTCTACTCGTGAAAGAATAAGCTTTAAATCGATATGTGTTTTGTTATATTTGAATCACGAATAGTCACGAATCACGTCCACTTTTACGGAATTTCCTGCCCCGAAAAAAAGTATTTTACGAAACGATTGCCTATGCAATCACGTTTTCCCCGACTCACGAATTCCCAGAATGCAACGGTAAAACGAGGTCAACGACACGGAATGCACGTTGCGTCACGGATTGTCACGGGTGTCGATGAACCTTTTCAAGGAAAACGAAAGCACAGGGCGTGCACCTGCGGAAGGGTGTAGGGTTTTGTTCTGGGGGCCATTGGTTCGAATCCTGGACACTTATGGAAAAAGTAAAATATGTATTTTATAGAGGAAGGATTGATGTATATATGCACGAAATTTCGTGTGTTTTGCGTGATTTGTGAGCCCGGAAATAATTCGTGAATCAGGGCCATTTTTATGAGGAAAAGTTGTGCCTCAAAGTTGTATTGTTGCATTTAATTGGCTCTAGAATCGAACCCAAGACATCCACATAAAAAGTAAAATATGTTACGTATAGAACAAAGGTTAAGGTATATATGTACGAAAAATTATGAACTTTTGTTCGTTTTTAAGCTCAGGAAAAATTCGTGAATCAAAGGGTTTTTCTATTAGGAAAAGTGGTTGTTTTAATCCTTTAGGGGTTTGTTCTTATGAGTATTGAATAGAACCTAGGACATTTGTGTGATACGTAAAATACTATCGTTTAATATTTAGATTGTTCTGTATACACGGAAAGAAACGTGACTTTTACGTGAATTATTAGCTATGAAAAAATTAGTGAATTTTAACCCTCTCTATGTCAATAGATATCCTTGACAAGGTCTCTTTAAAATAGTTATATGGTCTCTGTCAATTCAAATAGATGAAAAATAAAATATAATCTATATAGATGAATATACATTCTACATGTGTATCAAGTTTAGTGACCGTGACTCAATTTTAAATAGCCTTAAAAAATTCGTGAATCGGGCGTCACCTAGTTCTTTACCAGTATGCAACACGTTCAACTTTAAGCTATTCTAGGATCGTTTTGGGGGTATGTATGTATAAAATAAAATATGTTTAGTGTAGAATACACTTTTATCTATTCGTTCACGAAATTTCGTGACTTTTTATTGGTTATAAGTCCCTTAAAAAAATTCGTGATTCTTTACATACCTCTTTTAATACGTAAGAAACAGTGTCTCATAAAAGTCACTCTAAGTTCGAATCTAGAAAAAATATAAGAAAAATATTACCTGCATCTTTTACAAGAAACATTACTTTATATA
Source organism: Pantala flavescens (assembly GCA_020796165.1). NCBI lineage: Eukaryota > Metazoa > Arthropoda > Insecta > Odonata > Libellulidae > Pantala > Pantala flavescens. The sequence goes on from CM036880.1 coordinate 58,908,836, forward strand.
TGCACCAATTTTCGTGATTTTATGTCACTTTTAAGTCAACCAAAAGAGTTGGTGAATATGAACCATGTATTTCAAAGTGTAGTCCCATAAGAAATACAAGTAATATGTATTGTGCATAATGATTTTGTGTAGTTAATTAACAGTGATTGGTTAATAGAGATCACGTGACAATAAAGCAGCTTTCCGATTGGTCCAAAAAGTGCATTAACCTCTATAGTCCATAAGGAATGCATTGTTATGTTGACATAGGTTTTGTTTTTCGCTAATATTAAAATAATTAATGAACCAAAGTTAATTAAATTTATTGATTGCGTAGAAAAGAGATTAGAGTTTGATACGAGCCAATCAGCGTGCGTCTAGGGCAACCGGAAGTGGAGTTATCCGCCATTGAATAACACCTGTAATGACTCCTACGCAGTTCATTCACCCATAAGGCATTGAACCCATACAAAGGTCTCCGGAAGCGGGCAGACTTTGGGGCCCTCTGGAGACAAAACAAGGAAACCTGGAAACTTAATATTTGATACGATTATGGACACTTCTTTGTTCTACAAAATGGCGTTGAGTTTGTTTTCGTAGCTTAATTAAATCGGGAGATATGGGCCAAAACGTGGGGCCATGTCAGGGGGTTTGTTTCCGAAATAAGGGTCGAACCCATGGTCTTTGGGTATTAATGCTTATATATATGTGTAGCTATTGTTGTGTACTATAGTGTGACGTCATTCCCGTTCTTGTAGGTCGTTTACAAACGAATTATGGCGTCATAACGTAAGGAGATGGGCTTGAATTAAGTTCAGATTTTGGGGCCATATAGAATGGAAACTATATGGTTTAGGAGCTTAAACTTATGTTTCTACAAAGCTTGTTTAATGCACTACAAGCTGCTACTATTGCTGTTGTTCTATTTTGTAAACAACGTTAGTTATTAGCCAAAATCTAGGCCCATGTCCCAAAACAAACAAACGTGACGTCATCGAAATTTGTCGCCTTTTAGTTTCGAACCCACGGAACTCAGAAAGGAAAGACATACTTCGTTTTAAAGCTCATTCTTTCCCCTACGAAATGACACAATCGGCGTGACTCTATCGCGATTAGGAGGGGAATTATTGCTCTCAACGTGACGCCGTGCATTCTTGGAGGTCGTTAAACCCAAAAGTGCGAAAAATCGTTGTGGGCGTGACGTCAGAGGGTGGGAGCGATCCGATTGGTCGGCTGGAATCGTGTCATACGAGTTCGTCGAACCCAGTTTTCTCTTTCTAAATATACGGACAATATGGCGAAGTGCGTTTTATCTGGGTCTAATTTTGACACCCGTTTTGGGACGCATGGGTCGCGAAATATGCGGAATTTTGGGGCTAAGAAGGTAGATGCATCTTTAACCTATAAATTTATATCTTTTTCATTAGTTTCTGAGCGTAATTTCTATTTTTTATTAATTAATTACGAGAGGTCTGCAATGGTTGGATGTGGGTCAAAAGTTAAAGGTGTTTAGGGCTGGATTTAGGTCCTTCAAAACCAATTTTATTTCAAATATTTGTAATTATATTGTAGCTTGATGTTTTATCTTCAATTTGATGTATGTTTCGTATGCTTTTGATTATATTTAGTATTTTTTATTGATTTATTTCCAAAGGTCTGCGCTAAGAAAAATTGGGTCGAAAATTGTCGCTATTCTGGACTCATTTGAGCAAAATTCCCGCAACAATTTGCAAAACTGAATCAGTACAATTAATAATTAATCTTTTATCTGTAATATTATACCAGTTTTATGTTTCTACGACAATATTTTCTGTGAGAAATGCGTATTTTAAAAAACGTCTGCACAATCCAGGAAAATTAAACATGGCGTACAAGCGTAACTAAAAATAATTTTATAATAAATATATATAATAAATTATATAATAAATACGTGTATTTATAAGCCCATATATGTGCTTTTATCCTGTTCTTTATTTGTTTACGTATGTTAATTATTTAAGTTACATTTAATGACTACGCACAAGTATCTGGACGTTAAACGAACCCTAAATTTGAACCCTCCTAGTTTGGAATTTAAGGTAGTTAGGTAAAAGAAATTTGGTACAATTATAGCTCATAGTTTTATCTATAAGTAGGTGTTATTTTTGTTTTCGTGGGATAAATAGAACTAGAGTTATGGGCAAAACCTTAGATCGTTCACCGTAGTTCGGAGCCGGCCATGAGTTCTTTGACCTAACGCAATCCAGCCCAGTAACTTTGTTTACCACACTATGTGGGTTGGATGACGTAATGCGCTCAAATTTTCGCGAATATCTCCCAAACTAATTGCAATAATTGGATAAAATTCAATACGTTGGTAGAATAATTAATTACCTACAATTTGATGTTAATTTTATATTTCTAGCGAAATTACTTTTGGAGTTACACCCACTTTTGGCTCATTCCAGGTCGTTTGCAACCACTTTCTTTTTTCACATTATTTCTCGAACTCTCGGCCCCATTCGGTTTAAACTTAGTGACGTCATAGAGGATGGAATAACGTACGATTAGGCGGTTTTCCCGGTTTCGTAAGCTGAATAGTTTTTGTTAAATATTGTTTTAAAGTTTAATTATTTTTCTGGTTTAAATCGGTTTGTTAATTTTTTCTTTTTTCTGATTGGTTAATTATGTCACGTGGTTCAAATTCGGGGTTCTGGTTGGTCGGAATTGTTCTATGCGTGTGAATGAACTAGCTCACTACGTAGTTTATTGATTTTTTGGACGAACATGGCGATATGGCGGTAAAAGTTTGGGATTTTTTTCTGGCATTGTTTATCAATTGATCGATCTGAAATATTTATTGGTTACTTATCAGTTTGTGCGCTTCAATCATAAAAATTTGTGGATGATTATCTTTAATAGCAACGTAGAAAAAAAATCACGAACTTTGCAAATATTTCGGTATGACCCTGTATGGGATGAACTTTGACAATTTTTTCCCACGGGTTTATTGACCCTAAATCATTCATTATTTTTATGATTATACTATGTCAATAGCCCTTTTAGCACAAAAATATTCATTAAAAAATATGGCAAATTAAATTGGGAAAAAATTCGCAAACTTTGCCAATATGAGGCTCAACACGTGCTCGCAATTTGGGTACGTTGGCCATGAACTTTGACAATTTTTAACTCCTAAAGTATTAATCAGAAACTTATCAATAATTTATCTCTAATACGGCTACTAAACAGCTATCATCAGAAAAATTCGCAGAAGCCAAACTCTCATAACAACTCAGATAAAAAATCACAAACTTCGCCAATATTGAGTTTCGTATCTCCATTAATAAGGCGCTTAAGTGGGTCAAGTAAATATACTCCCGGGTTGAACGAACTCTTTTAATGGGGCGATAGTGGTGCCACCTTTTGGTGCTTCGGGTGCAACAGAAACAAGCGAAAGTAGAAAATTTCTTTTTATCGAAAGTGAAACAAAAAGAAACCACTTTCGCTTAGCGACGCTCCGGTTAACAACGGATTCTGGGTCATTCGAACCAAGGATACCTCGCTATGGAGACGTATATGTGGTCCAGGGATGCTGTGAGAAGAGATGAAAGTATATATGTAAAGATGAGAGTATATAAGAAGAGATAGGAGTATATAAGAAAAGACGAGAGTTAGATTTCAAATATACCATATTATATTTACGTATTTATGTTAATACGTAAATACTGATTTCTTATTGGTTGAAAATGACGTAGAGTAAATAGATACGAGCTGTGATTGGTTGAAATTTACGTAAAAATATATAATAAGAGATGAGAGTATATAATACGATATGAAAGTACATATTAGAAGATATAAAAGTATATATTAGGAGATATGAGAGTATATAAGACGAGCTGGAAGTATATAATATGAGATTAGAGTGTATAATACGAGATTAGAGTGTATAATACGAGATTGGAATACATAACAAGGTAGACGCGAGTAAATAAGCAAAAATGCAAGGGTTCAGCAACCTCGCATTTCAACCCCCTTAAAAGTACCACTCATAGCCCAGAATGGACTTATTAGAAACCTAAAATTACCACCTTCCTAACACCGTTCGAATATTTCCGATATTCCAATCAGAACGGTTTCAAAACCTCCCCTACATATCGTCGTGTGGGAGGGAGATCCAAGATGGCGCCCGCGCGCACTTTCGATCGAAGTTGTGAGTTCAACGTGCCCATTTACCCTCGTCCTAGTCCTAAATACATTGGAAAGGGTCAACGCACGAAAAGTGGGTTATTCTGTCTCTTTCCACAGTACGTCACATCCTATACGCCACCGGTCAATGGCTCCTGCGAGAGGTAAGGGTCCAGAAAATGGGATGCTGCGCTCTTATTTATCAACCAATCTCAAAACCACAAATACAAAAATTGTAGACAATTAAATCACCTACAAGTTGGCAATTTACGGAAATTCTGTAGCTCTTACAGTTTCGGAGTTATTTTTAATTGTTTTTGGGGATTTTTTTTCGAGCTTTTCCTTGGAATAGTTGTGGCTGGTCCAGATTTTTTGGGAGGCTGCGGCTTTATTTATGGTCGCAGGTAAAAATTGTCTAGGGATAAGTTGTAGAGTGTTTGATTACGTACAAGTTTGCAATTTGAAGTGTTTCGATATCTGTTATGGTTCAGAAGTTATTATTTTTAGAATTTTTAAGGTCTGTTTTTTGTTTAGTCATTGTTGTTGGTCCATATTTTTGGATGCTGGGTCCATGTTTGTCATCTCAGAAAAAAATGTTAAATATAAAAGTTGTAGAGCGTAATATTAACTTCAAATTATCAATTCAGAATAATTCGATATCTTTTATAGTTTAGGAGTAATGTCTATTTAAAGTTTGAGTATTTTTTGTGTCGTTACCCCGTGTTGTGAATGGTCCAGAAATCGGGATGCTGCGTCTATATTTATGATCTCAGGCGAAAGTTTTAAATACGTAATTTGTAGATCATTATATCAGCTACAAGTTTGCAATTTGAAGTTATTTGATATCTTTCTAAGTTAAGCAGTTATGGACCAAAATGCAATGAGATGCAGTCCAGGGCAGCCATATTTGGTAACACATATGTACTTATATATGGGACTATTGCGAGGTATAGGATAATTTTAGTTAGTCTTTTGTTTTTTACGTTTTTGTTCATATCTTTCGTATTTATGGCGGGATTTTGACAGGAATGACTTTAATTAATAGTTTATTGTTTAAAGATTAATTGTTGTTAATTTTTCTTGGGTTTTTAATTGTTTAAAGGAGTAATTTTGGGGTCAAAGCTCTGGATTGCGCACGAGGTCTTTAGTAGGTCAACTGAAAGAGTGAAAGTGCTTTCCCTTTCCGTAGGCAAGGATGGAATTCGTTTTTTTGACGCCATTTTTGAGATGATTTCGGTCTCTTACTTTTGGGAATTATTGGGAGTCGAACCAGTGCTCCTAAGGGTGCAAAACTTGGTGGAATTATAGATTAATATTTGTTTTATATGTGTGAATTTTTTTGGGATCGTAGATTATAGATAAATAGATAAAACTAGCTCTAAAAGCAGTCTATGTATAGAGAGTCTTGTTATGGTTGTAATATCTTCTGGATTTTTCTGGGGTCGAACCTGTGGTCTTTGAAGTAAGAAACTTGGTACAACTCGAGATCTATCTATTATCTATTCCCAGAAAAAGTTTTAGTTCTTTATTTCAATTAGAAAAGCTTTAATTGAAATAATTAAGACAACTGTACCCTGAAGGACATATTGGTTTCGGATGTTTACGATTTTTGTGACCAAACTACTGATATTGTAGGTACGAAAAATTATAAAATGTTAGATTTATTTATTATCTATGTATATAAAAATTTTGAGCTCTTAATATTAAATAGAATTTTTCAAATTAAATGGAATTGATGGATGTACATTGTCCGCCATTTTGAAAGTGCAAATTCGCGTATTTTTTAAGGGTCAAACTAATAGCTCTCAGAACACGAAACTTTAGACGAATATAGAAGAATCTATTATCTATTCCTAGAAAAAATTAAAAAGTTGTATCACAAATAATAACCAATGAAATTAATTTTTAAACTCAACCCTACATTGAGGCCAATTTGAATTTGCAAATTCGCGAATTTTTTGCGAGCAAACCTGTGGATATCTATCCACTAAACTAAGTACATACATAGTTTAATGTATTTACTCTTTATAGAAAAAATTCCAGCTCTCTATCTTAATTAAAACTATTTTTAATGATTTTTTAAACAAAACCTTACCTTTTCATTTTCACTCGTATGTACACATGAGTTAGTTCATTCACCTCGTCAGAACTGTGTCACAGCCATTCTTTGCTCTGACCTCGTTTTTCACTTTCGATTCCCTTTTGTTTCATTCCCAATCGTCTTAGACTGTCTTAAGACAGTGTACAAGTGTATAGAGCTGTCTTAGAATGTCTAGATGTAATATAGATGTATAGAAGTCAAATTTTCTTACGTTTTCTTACCTATATGTAGTCTAGAGTGTCTAAGACTGTCTTAGGAGTATCTAAGACTGTCTTAGGAGTGTCTTAGACTGTCTTAGGCGTGTCTTAGACTGTCTTAGGAGTGTCTTAGACTAAGTTGGACTGTCTTAAGTCAGATTAGAAGTGTATAAGGAAGTTTGTATGTATATGTACTAAAACATTTACGTTTTCTAAGTGACTTAAACTTTATTATATTGTCTTAGGAGTGTCTTAAGACTGTATGAATTGTGTCTTTTGTGTCTAAGGCTGTCTAGAAACATTCTATATTTAATGAATAATGTATAAAAGTCATACTTTATAAAGTTAACTTAAGTTTTACGTATTCTAAAAGTGTTCTGTACCAATTGATACTGTCTTAGAATTGTCTTAGTCAATGTTAAACTGTCTTAATTCTGTCTTATAGTGTCTAACATTTTGTTTACGTAATAATTACTGAATTAAACTCGATTCTCCTTAGGTATTTAGGTATATACGTATTCTAAAAGTGTCTTAAACGTTGAAATACTGTCATAGGGGTGTCTAAGTCTGGCTTAGACTGTATTAATACTGTCTTGTATAGTCTAGGGCTGTTTTAGCTATTCTTTACGTAATAATAACTGTATAAAAGACTAATTTTCTTACCTATTAATGTACATACGTATTCAAAAAGTGTCTAAAACTTAAAAATACTGTCTTACAAGTGTCTAAGACCGTCTTACAAGTGTCTAAGACTGTCTTACAAGTGTCTAAGACTGTCTTACAAGTGTCTAAGACTGTCTTAAGACACCTCAAAGCGTCTAAGACTGTCTTAAGACACCTCAAAGCGTCTAAGACTGTCTTAAGACACCTCAAAGCGTCTAAGACTGTCTTAAGACACCTCAAAGTGTCTAAGACTGTCTTAAGACACCTCAAAGTGTCTAAGACTGTCTTAAGACACCTCAAAGCGTCTAAGACTGTCTTAAGACACCTCAAAGTGTCTAGCGGAGTCTAAATGCGTCCGAGTGAGCGAATCGACCCAAATTTCGAAAATTGCTAAATCCTTGAAAATATATGTGTCGAGTCAATGACACTCCAATCGGTCGTTGACACTTTTCAAACGAATCAAAACCGATATCAGTTATCGATTATCGATCGGAAAGATTAGCGATAACATCGCAAACATGTTTTGCAGCTGTTGTGCAAAAAAAATCGCATCGAAATCGGATTTAAACAAAAGAAAAGCGTATTTTGCGAAATGTTGCGTATCCTTGGGTTTGGTTGCAGCCTCCCACAAATGGACCGATAACTTAATAAGTATGGATCGGAATCGATTGAAATTTGATACGATTATTGATTAATGAATGAATTTAATTAATGAGGAATGATTTGAAAGTGTTGCTTTCTCTCTAGGTGTCCTGAGTTCGGAGTTATTGAGTTTCAAAATTCGGCCTTCTAGTATTTAGTACAAGGTCGGTGTACTGGAGGAGGTGAAATTTTACGTCCTTATGGTTCTATTTTATATTCTGTTGCTTTCTGCTCTTCTTATGTACATTTATCTTGTGTTATATACTTTCTGTTATTCTTATGTACTTTCATCCCTTCTTATATACTCTTGTCTCTTCTTATATACTCTCGTCTCTTCTTATGTACTCTCGTCTCTTCTTATATACTCTCGTCTCTTCTTATATACTCTCGTCTCTTTTTATATACTCTCGTCTCTTCTTATGTACTCTCGTCTCTTCTTATATACTCTCGTCTCTTCTTATATACTCTCGTCTCTTTTTATATACTCTCTTCTCTTCTTATGTACTCTCGTCTCTTCTTATATACTCTCGTCTCTTATTATATACTCTCGTCTCTTCTTATATACTCTCGTCTCTTATTATGTACTCTCGTCTCTTATTATGTACTCTCGTCTCTTATTATATACTCTAATCTCGTATTATATACTCTCGTCTCTTCTTATATACTCTCATCTCTTTTTATGTACTCTCGTCTCTTATTATATACTCTCGTCTCTTCTTATATACTCTCGTCTTTAATTATGTACTCTCGTCTCGTATTATTCACTTATAAATAAATTTCAACCAATCACAGCTCTTATTTATTTAGTTTACGTCATTTTCAACCAATCACAGATAGTTATTCACGTAATTAAATAATTACGTATTTATATTTAGGATATTATTAATGTATTAATTATGATAATTCAAAATGGAGAAGCAGAAGCAACAATCAAATGATTCTTTTTTTAATTCGAAATAATCGAAAGTGAAATTTGGGTCAATGGATCCAACATGGCTACCGCTCGCTTTTATATATAAGGTGTCAACGAACTCCCTGGTGTGTGTACATACGCTGAATAGAATATGGTAGACTTCTCTTTAAAAATCGAAAAAAAATATTCGCAATGGAGATAGGAAGCTGGGATTTTTTGTATTGATAGATAAAGGATCAATTTATGTTTATAGTAAGTTTTGTTGCTTGAAATTGATTGGTTCCGCCGGAAAAAAATCGTAAACTTGAAGATCAAGCAGGTTGCCCATGTAGGGTGTTATTCAGATGTTCATTTTGGGTATTTTTAATGAAGTTAGAAGTCTGAAATAATTTGCTATAATAGATAATATATCAAACTTTTTATGTTCATAGTTTTTTTGTCTAGATAATCATTGGTTCGATCCCCAAAAAATCGTGAATTTGAGAATCCAACATAAGGACCTATGTAGGATTGGCTTTGATTACTAATTTACGTAGTTTTTTATTAACATAAAGAGCTGAGAATTTTTCTTTGTATAGATAATAGAATCATTAATTATTGTGTAAAGTTTTGTTTTAAAAAAACTATTGGTTTTTACGTGAAAAAATCGCGAAGTGCAAAAACCAAGTTGGCCTCCTTCACCAGTTCATCTTCATGAATTAATTTAAAATACTTATATTTTAAATGGAGGCCTGAATTTTTTCGTATCAATAGACGGAATATTAATCTGTAATTGTGTAAAGTTTCGTTCATTAATTACTTTTACTTCTGCCCGAAAAAATTAAAATTCAATGACCACCCAATCGTGACAAATTTCACTTTCCATGAGGTTTGAATACTTCCTACTGTTGAGAGATGAAAGTTGATTTCTTTTTTTCTGATGACCGACTTTTAAAACCCCCAGCTGAGCGAAAACGAAAATGAGTTCAGAAACGAGACTCGTATCTTTTGATAGATAAATCTTTTATCTATCCATTGATGTCCGTAGTTTTTGTCTAGGATGCTGGGTTCCTAAAATATGGACCAAAATCTGAGTTGATGCACGGTTTCCCACGATGATGAAATTTTCCTGTGTTCTGATTGGCTGTTGGGTCGTGACGTAGTTTATTTATGTATTACGTTAGCGTATTAATAACAATAGCACAATGGCTGTACATGGTTTCGTTTAGAATTTAATTGCGTTAAAAGTATTAATCGTAGGGGCACCAAATTTGGTGCGTGTGTGCAGCATGGTGCTCAGCATCTGTGCACCAATTTTTATACAATTATTTATTTAAATTTGTGAGTTAAGTGTTAAAATATGGCACCATGTCCGTAAGGACGTTCACTGTATTGAAATTGTGAGTTTGTAGACAATGGACTGGAGTTAGAAGCACCAATTTTGGTGCTCATATGCACCATGGTGTCTGCTAAGTGCTCATGTATTTTTAAATCAGTACCTTTTTTGGTTTGTTTGTTATGCACCAAAATATGTACGCATGTCTTTTTTTGGGACATCGTGCGTTTTTAATGATAGTCAAGTTTGGTGCATTTCGAAGTCGAACCAAGGACACCCTGAGACACCATAAATGGTTTCAAGATTCCTTTCAATATCCATTATAAATACACCAACTTTCATTGAAGTTTATAGATCGGTTATTGATTAAAGAACCAATATATGTCAGCATGTCAATCGATTGTTACGTATTCTTGCAACAATGGTGATGTTTGGACCCCCATAGATTCAAACTTAGAGCACCAATGAGCACCAAAATTGGTGAAAGCGTACTATATATCAAGTAGTATAATTCACTAAGTTTTGTTCTGGTTTATCCATTGGTTATTGATTTATGAACCAATATGTGTTAGCATGTCATTGGATCGATATCTATGTTTGTTAACATGGTGCGATTTGGACACTTGTGGAGTGGAACCTATTAGGTTAAATGACACCAATATTGGTGTCAATGTGTGTTACAGTATGCTTTATAAATGCACCAAATTATTTTGTTATTGATCCACAACTTGGTGACTTATACACCAAAATGTGTCAGCATGTCATCTAATCAATACTAACCTCCGTCAACAAAGTCCATACTCGGGGCCCAATAGAAACGAACCCAGGACACCAAGAGGCACCAAACTTGGTGCCAAGGTGCGTCAATGCGTCCCTTACCTAGTCACCAAATTTCATTCCTCTTTCCTCATTGGTTCCTGAGAAATACGCTCCAACGTATTGGTGCGTCATTGAGGTGTCATTAACCCGAACGAAAAACCCAAGTTCACCTCAGTTCGTTGAACTCTACGAAAATTCCGTTATGACGTATGTACACTCGTGACGTCATGTTCACCTGTATATACGTATGTACTTAAATACGTCATCAGAGTGTATATTTACATCAGTAATGCATTTATGAACGACCTATGTAATTACGTACTAATGTAATTAATAGGAGTTTAGAGAAATGCAGGCATATTTTAGAATTTAGATTTAGGGTCTTTAGGTTAAAGATAGAGGGTCGGAATTTTGGACCATGATAGAGAAAGGTTTAAGGTATGTATGCACCAAGTTTGGGCCCTCGAGGGTCCTTGGTAAGATTCCGGTGGGCCCTAGAAGTTGACCCACATATATGTGCGTAATTGGAACTGCAGGGCCTCTTTTATGATCATATTTAAGGGGTTTGCATTGTGATTTGAGGACCCAAATTTTGGGCCTTTGTAATTGAAGGTTTATACTATATATGTATCAAATTTGGGCCTTAGAGGCCTTTCCGTTCGGTCCAAAAAGGGGCCCCAAAAGTTGGGTCATCGGAAAAGTGCATTCTGCATAAGGAAACACCAGAATGAATCAAAGGGAATTTCCTGTCATGACGTCACACTGACCCATGACGTGCTAGGATTTAGTTTAATTAATTTATTTAATTTAATGAACGTGTACATATGTATTTATGTATACATAACGTAAAATACATACAATAAATACATAAACACAAGTATATGAGTTTAGAATACGTAATGTTACGCACGAAAACAAAACTTGCGCGATAAATAAATTTGGACCAATCAGAACACAGCTTGAAATCAGTTGTTTATTATTTTAATAGTTATCGATTTATTTATTGTTTTTATGCATTTATATTTAAATTAATGAATTAAAATATATTTTTCCATACGTTTTTTGTCGTATGTTTGATTCCTAAGCTCTGATTGGCTCTTAAATTCAAATTATTAACCAATCACAATCGATAATACGTAAATAGCGTTCTATATAGTTCCCATAACAACACAACAGCTATAGAATACACGTAAAAATGCCAAAAAACATGGTCCCACAAATCACGTCATAACTCCCTTATTTCCGGGGATGCGAACACGGAACGGTCACCATATCGTTCGCAGAAGAGCGAATAACAATTCCAGGGAAAAAAACCGCGCGAAAATCGACCGGAAACTCCGGGAAAAGGGCATAAAACAGAGTTCAACACCCCGAAGTTTTAGTACGTGTGGGTGTCATTACGGAGTGACGTCACTCGGGTCGTTTCCATGGAAACGCCAACATGGCGGACTTACGTCTCGATCGCAAACGCAAACTTTTTTTTATTTTTGTTTTCTGAAAGGTTCTTGACCTTTTGATTGCCGAAAAATTGTTGCTATTTGTAGTTTAAACATTGAATATTGTTATTATTGAATGTTTTAAGTTCTATTTGCGTTTGTTTTGTTTATAAATGTTGTTTATTGTTTGTTATCTTCTGCAATACGTGTATATGTGTGTAAGGTCGTAAACAATTTGTAATGTTTTCGTTTGTGTTTTGTTTTATCGCCATTTAATTGTGCTTAAGCGTCTTAAATTAACTTTTTATAGTCTTATGAACTATTATATTGGGGTATGGCATACCCCAGTGGCCTAATTATGGGTTATATCAATTATTAATTAACCGCACACTCGTCACTTCTTATGTACTCTCATCTCTTCTTATATACTCTCGTCTCTTCTTATATACTCTCGTCTCTTCTTATATACTCTCGTCTCTTCTTATGTACTCTCGTCTATTATTATGTACTCTCGTCTATTCTTATGTACTCTCGTCTCTTCTTATATACTCTCTTCTCTTCTTATATACTCTCGTCACTTCTTATGTACTCTCATCTCTTCTTATATACTCTCGTCTCTTCTTATGTACTCTCGTCTCTTCTTATTATTCTTATATATTATTCTTTCAGCCAATGGGATCAATTTGTTTAAACAACGCGAGAACCAATAGGAACAAACGAAAGTCCCATACAGTTCTTTGAACCCATTTGCGTAACGAAAAGATATAGGCCTCGGGAGGTCGTTCACCCACAGATGGCGCTTCGAAGGGTTAGTGAGTCGCGCGCACACACGAACACAGCTCAGTCTGTCCTAGGACGCCGCAGCGTACGGACGTGCTTTTCTTACGAGCTCAGAAGTCTAACTTCTTTGTAACTCTAGCAGCCCGATCCAGTCAACTCGTACTGTTTCAACACCCATGTGGTTTTGTGGTATAGTTCGGTACAGTTCACTGGACCTAACGCAGCTTGTGTTTACTCCGCATCGGTGCCCAAACTCGTACAACAAGAACTTGTAGTTGTGAACCTTGCAGAGCGGGCCAGTGGTGATTTTGAACCAGGACTGGGTTCATAACGTGTAGGATTGTTCCCCGGTTACCGATTAACATGTGTATTGTCTAGTTTTTTCGTAATCGTGCTACGATGGCTGTCATGACCATGCAAGACGTTTGTGTCGTACCGCAGAAGAAGGGTTTGACGGGAGAAATAGGTGAAGGTACGAGGAAGAAACTGATGAAGCTGATTGTAGAATGTGAGTGTTCCAAAGAAGATAGGAAGAAGAAGAGGAGGAGAGTACGGGAAAAGAAGGAAAGTGGTGTGGAGAGCAGTGATGAGGAAGTTTATGACCAGGATGAGGTACATATCACGTGATTTACTATCTTTTTGCGTTGTTAGAGCAAGTTTAGCGGTCATTTTCTCCATCTCCCAGCATAATAACGCTAAATTCACGTATATAACTCATATTTCTAACTCTATACACACCAATAGCTACCTTATACATATATAATGCACGTTTACATTATGTCCTGTCATTTGATTGTCAATAGACACCAGTTTTGGTTCCCAGCACCATTTATATGTTATATTTTCGTATATTTTTTTATTTGGTTCTTATTTGTTGCATTCGTTACGTATATATTTATATTGCCTTGGATTGCCTTCGCGCGCAGCCATGACCCAATCCGAGGGGCGATGACCCGAGCCAGACTTTGTTGACCCATTAAGCGAAAACCGATGCGAATTTGTTTAAACTATTGTTGTTGGTTTAAAGTTTAATGTTTTAGCTAACAATTAAAACTATCCGTAAGAATTTTTGTTTAGTTTTAGTATTTTTTTGGGATTTATTAAAAAATGTCTGCACTTAGGGAGGTTGGGATGTAGAAGTTTGCGTTTTGGAGTCCTGGAGTCTAATTAATATAGTAAGGTACATGAAATTACGCATAGTTATAGATTATTGATTGGTTAATGATATGCCTTTTAGTTGATTAAGTTTTATTTATTAGTGTTTGAGTTATCGATCTCCAAAGTTGAGGTTAGAATTTCGCGATTTGTCCTCGTCCCAATACAGGTGTATGGTCGTACTTTTTGGTGTCTCGGGTTCGAATTAATCAATCAATGATCATAAAATTTTATACACTTATAGAATAAAGATCAATAAACAATATGACGTTTAGTTTTTTCAATTATGTCGATTACCTTTTGAGATATAGGGCTTCAAAGTTGAAGTACGATTTTTCATTTTTTTTGTTGATGAATCTGTTTATGTAATGTGTATGTTTTTTCTTTACAGGGTTTTTTCAGAAGGAGCATCCAACAGAAGATACAGTACAGGCCATGCACCAAGAACCAACAGTGTAGTATCTTAAGGATAAACAGAAATCGTTGTCAGTATTGTCGATTGAGGAAATGCATAGCCGTTGGAATGAGCAGAGATGGTGAGTGTTAAATTCCATTTTTGAACCCTTCATAATCGTAGTTTTAAACTGAAATTTTTTAAGAATTAAGCTTAATCTTTTATCTATTATTGCACAAAATTTCAATTGCTTTTGATTGATAATTAATTATTTGGGAGCCCCTTAATAAAACCCATGCATATTTGGCAAAAATTGAAAGTTTCATGTTTAATCCCAAATTTCATCCATTTTTAATCTAAATTTTGAGATAAATTTTATTACTGATTAACTTCAATCTATTCTTAATCTCCTCTCAAAATTTCGGATCAGTTTAATAAATATTTTGATCTTTTTTTGTTGTTCAAAGTAAATCCTGCATGTCCTCTTAAAAGTTGGCATGAAAAATTGTAATCCTTTTTTAATCCCACTTTTGATGTATTAAAAATCTGGTTTTGGCCCTAAAAATTTAATAGGATCAAGCTTAATCCTTATTAAATCAGTACCTAAAATTAGAATAAGTTTAGTCCAAAATGTGAACTTTCAGGACCGGATTAGCGAACAGGTACAATTTTTCCCACAAGAAAGCGGGAAAAGTTCAAGACCCCACTTTGTAACCCAATATCTCCTCTAATTACAAACCGATTTACTTGCGAATTGATTTAAATTATAGATCTATCTTTTATCTTTATTTCGATACTTCATTTTTGTGCGTAAGTTTAGTATCGATCCAGTTATGGGTCAAAATGTAAAAGTCTGCAACCTTGTTGAAGTAGGTAAAATAATGCAACTTTTCGATTGGTTAAAAATCTCGGTTTAAATACCATTTGGGCCAATCACAGGGCTCCGTTCAAAGCGCAATTTTCAAACCCACCAATGGCACAAAGGGTAACCTCTTAGCACCACAAACTCGTAGCCCAGTTTTCCCTTTTGATTAGCACAAATCGAGGTGAGAAGAGCATTTCGCAGGTCACTTTCAGGGCCCGATTTGGGACCCTTTGGGGCCCGAAGGTCGCGATTTTTTTGCACCAAAACGTAGTTTAGTCTTATATCTACGTCTGTACCGAAAATCGCGTCTCTAAATCGTTTTTGTAGCACTTTTTCGCGCGATTTTGCAAAAGACCTCGTATCAGTCGGAGTGCGTTCACCCCAGCGAGGTTGACGGACGGAAAGTAGGTCGGGGTGACGTCACACGCGGTTGCGATATGATTTTCCGAGAGCCGCGCAGGAAATCGCTTAGAGTTCGCGCGAATATGGACCGATTTTGATGATTCAAGTTTCCAATTGTAGCTGATTCATTTATCTAACGATCGGTATCTTCATTATTGATCTGCGATTGGTACTTTTTGAGATATGATCGGTTTTGTGAAGCTTTTTTTATTTTGCAAGCGCAGACTCCGGATTTTAATGGACCATTTGTTCCGTAATTATCAATCGATATTGGTTTAATTAGTATTGATCTATTTGCTGCTTAATTCCCTATTAGCGCATAATATTTCATTCATTTTGGTTGGTTAGTTCTCGAGTTATAGGAAGTTTAGTGAAGTCATTTTTTTTTGGAATTCAGACATGTCCCAACATAATGGATCATATCTTCCTTACGTATCAATCAATATCGGAAAAGTAGGCATCTATCTGTAGATTAATAAATTACGTATCAATTGATCTTAATCTTTTGTTGTGTCTTTGTTTTTTGTTGAGTTATTCAAGATTACGTAGAGCAATGGAAGTTTCGATTTTCGACTCTTGCATCCACATTTTCTTTTCAGGATTTGAAGTAGAAAATATCAATCGATATTCAATCATTTGACATCAATGGATAGAAAAAAGATGGAAGTTAATAAATATATCGATTTGTATCAATGCGATCGTTTATTCGTGATATATGAGGCTGCGAAGTTGGAGCATGAGTTCTGTGAGGACAAGTGCAGGCTACTTTTCAATGGCCGTTTTTAAATATGAAATATTATTACAAATTAATAAATTTGGTATCAATCGATAGGTAATAGATTTAACTTTATTTACGCGTTTATTTAATTTTAATACCTTTTTAAGTTCGCGAGTTATATGACCCCAAAGTCAACGTACGCGCTCACTTTTGGTTTCGCACGCACCAGCGTATCAGGCCGCGTAGGCCGCCCGATCTAGGCCGCAGAAGAAAGTGAACTGCGAAGTGTGTCACCGATACTTTCGCTTGCGATCACGAGTCACGAAAACCCTATTGCAAATTATCGTGACTTATTGTTGTATTGGAACAAAAATGGCGGCCGTAACGTATAACTTTACGGGTACTTTTTATAATACTTATATATATTAACAATACTTTTCATCAAAGCCCCCAGGACCCTAGCACGTTTTCGAACCCGGACTTTAGGAATTTTTTTGAGGCCTTTTAATAAGAGTAAGGGCCCTCAAAATTGGTCCAATTATAGTGTGTTCTTTCATCTATGAGGCACTATTTTTGTTTTTAAGGTTTGTTTATATTAAATGTTAGAAAATGCCGTTTTAGTGCAACCTTGCAGGTGAAAGGAGCTGAAGGATCCCAAAAGTTTGGGAATTTTTTACGGCCTTAAAATTGCATCTAGGACCCCCAAATTTTGTCTACTTATAGATCAATCCTTCCTCTATAACACACTATTTTTATATTTTATAACTTAGATTTAATTTTCGTCAAAATGGGGCTCGAAACACAGCCTTACACAATTTTATCCCCAGCTTTTAGCGAAATGGCACCCAAACTTCGGGAATTTTTTCAGGGCCCAAAAATGGGTTCTCGGGCCCCAGAATTTCGTCCTTACGCACAGCATACCTTCCTCTACAAGCCGATATTTTTACATTCGCTGCGAGCGGAGTCAACGCCTTCCCAGCGCGCTTAGTGGGGGAAGATATTTTGAAATTAGGTCGCGGGGTAAACGTACTGTGGAAGGCCGACCCATAATGCTATTGATGTCACAGTGTAAACGTACTCTATCTAGTACGAGGTTACAGTGAGGAAATATAAGTTCTGGAAGCCGATAGAAGCAGTTCGAGTCTTTCTAATTGTTCTAAGTACCTTCGCAAAACGATTAAACATGAGAACAACGCAAAAATTACGTAAAAATTCGCTTTGTTTAGCGATAAAAGACAATTGTTCGAACATGAGTTTTTTGACCTTTTTTCAAACCTAAAATTCTCAATTAAAAACTCTAAAAGTTGGAAATTTTATTACATACATCGATAGTTTGAACCTTTAGCTACAATCAGCAAAAAACTCGACTTAATTATTCCTATTTTTAATCTATTTATGGCTTTTTTATTAAAAGTCGACATTTTAGTTGCAAATTTACGTAGACTAAGAATTTGCGTTTTCTGATTGGACAACAACGATGACGTTGTTCATTCAATAGCCAATCACAATAAGAGACTATTATAAACAGTTTTATGTATTTGGGTTCAAGGAAGGTTAGGATCGGACGTTGTCCTATATCTTGGTCCATTTGGGACAGTTCTTATTCGGATGGGAGAAATATAAAAATAGCATCTTATAGAAGAAGAATAAAGCTATTTAATAAAACTATTCCGATCTTCTTGGCTTTAATATTAGGGCCTTAAAAAATTTTCAAAGTTTTAGTTCATTTCATAATCGGTAGTACTTTGCAAGGTTGACTTTACAGAATGATTTCACCTATTAAATTTCGACTTGCAAGAAATAAAAAAATATCATCTTGTAGATAAAAGATCATAAGTTATGCATATTAAGTTTCAGATTAATATGTTAATAAATAAGGGAGGAATAAATTCACAAACTTTCGTCTATCATTTGTCAAGTACAGGCTTGCGTTTTCTATGCGAACTTCAGGAATTTTTTTTGCCTAAGTTTCTAGGACTAGAAACACAGGAATAGTTGCATTTCAAAAAACATTCCTTCTTCATTAATTGTCCATTTTTCTATCTTTGGAGCTCATCTAGTTCCGGAGTAAAATGAAAACGAAACCAGCTCTCCGTGTTCGTCCCGTTCTTTTTTTTTTATATAAGAATCAACGAGTGAAAGTTGGTTTCACTTGCGAAGTGAAAGTTTTTTGAATAGAAATCTCATGGCGGTAGAAGTGCATCACTTCACAGAATCTTCGATAGCTACCAAAATATTTGATTAAGAAACCCAAAAATTTTTGGTGGAGTAAATGAAGGTTTGGTCTACAATACGCAACTATTTGCGTAGCCCTGTGTTTCGTGATTCGTGCGCTAGAAATTCACGAAGTTGGGTCACGAATGCGTATAGATGGAATACGCTCTGAGTTTGGGAATTTTTTTCAGGGCTTTAGAATACAGCTAGAGCATTCACATTTTTTCTGTATGTAGTCGAATGAGTGTAGTGTATGTGTATTTATTTTGGTTTCCATAGCAACCATAGTTGTTGATTAAAAAATTCGCGAAGTTTGAGTTTCTGAGGTAGTGGAAGAATGCAACCCCGTATATATAGCCATTTTGCGGAGGAACCAAAAGCTTTAGACTATTGAATTTTTTACTGTTCATAGACAGTAATATGTACTTTATAATACAAGTATTTGCATTTTTATTGGTTGTATAGTTTTCCCACAAAAAATTCGCAAAGTCGGGCCTGCTCCCCATAAGAAACGCACGTATCCAATTTTCGCCATTTAATTTCTGCCACAAGGAACCAACATGGCGAGCGGGGATTTTGCGCACTCATAGACCACACTTTTATCAATCCGGGGGTATTTTTATTTCCCCCCAAACTCTTATCCCTTCTTCTCCAGAGCAGATCTTTCACAAGTCTACACCACCGCCTGCCCCCTCTCCCTGTTCTTTCCATGTTAAGGTTGTACAATGACCCCGCGCGACGTTGCCGTGTGCACTTATCCAGAGTTGCGACGTTGCCAATTCGTCTGGAAGGTGATTTTAGAATTGGGTCGGGGAATGGGGTGAATGCGCTCGACGCCATGTTGGCTTCGTCTTGGGGTCGTATGAACTCGTAACATGTATTATATATTCTCTAAGTTCGCGTTATATACTCTTATTTACTCTCGTATACTGTTATTTACTCTTATATACTCTCGTCTCTTCTTATATACTCTCATCTCGTATTATATACTCTAATCTCATCTTATATACTCTTATTTACTTTTATATACCCTAAAATCGTATTATTTACAAACTTACGTAAATATATAAATAAACAAAAAGCTTGTCTCTGATTGGCTCCTCTCGACCAATAGCATTTCAGCATTTACGTAAACTTATAAAACACGTATATTTCCCGTAGTCAATTAACAAAAACATTAATTAATCAATTGTTTACGTATTTTTTGGCACGAAATTTGCAGTAAAGATGGATGAAGGTTTGAAGTAAGCGTGTGCAAAGTTTGGGCCGAGCAGAGTTGCTGGAAATCGTACGGGAGGCAGATAAAGTGTGGAGGTTGCGAAAGAGCTTAAGAAACAGGGTAAATGAACTCTGCAAGGACTTCAAACCATTCCCCCCGTAGCCTCGCGTCGGGGTCTCGGAAATTCCGACGGAGAGGCTAAAATGAGGAGGTTAACCTATTTTATTCGCGAACCGAGGTTCTAATTGTAATAAGTAGCCTTACACGGTTTTTGTACATCGGGGGTGGTCGATATGTCTGGACTTTGCGAATTTTTTGCGAATAAAGTATAATAGTTAATAGATTCTAGACACTTTCAGTTAATAGTTTAATTAATCAGCTATAATGTCTAATTTATTCATCATAATAGTTGCGATTATTAGCGTTTTACAAGGGTTCAAACTTAGGTTTTAATTAGTTCTCTCAAGTAGCAGAATTTTTCCTGAACTTCGCGATTTTTTTGCGAGTGAACTATTATAGTTACGATGCTTTCATATTAAAGTTGAGTTAATACTTTATATTCTCTAATTTTTTTGTTCAATTATTCGCCATACTTAGTCTTCTAGATTGGTTCAAACTTAGCGATTATTTCAGTAAATTCGATTAGTCAATCGAACATTAGAATTCTCGC